>VXBA01005771.1:619667-716959 GCA_013399895.1 Serilophus lunatus | reverse complement strand
TATATATATATATATATATATATATATTGGATATATCATATCCCTTATCACCCACAAACTTCTAGAAAAATCGAAAAATATAATAGATTGTTGAAGACAATGTTGAAAGCATTGAGTAATAGCACATGAAAACACTAGAAAACAAATTTAACTGAAGCCACTTGGCTAGTCAACAATAGAAGATCTGCCAGTCACCCTAGTCCTGCCCAAATGAAACCCCTACACACTGTAAGAAGAAATAAAGTGCCCGTACTACATATTAAGAAATAGCTGAGGAAGTCTGTATGGGTTTCTCCTCCCATGAGGAAAAACAAACCCATTCGTAGGATTGTTTTTGCTCAAAGGCCAAGGTGTACCTAGTAAATAATGCGAGAAAATAAAGAAACACAGTGTGTGCCCCAAGGTGATTTAACCTTAAAGAAAAAATAATCAATTTTTGTGAGTTGTTTGTTCCAGAAAGTACAATGACAAAATAGTAGAAAACAAAACTCAAAATGACAAAAGAGAATGTAAAGCGACCTAAACCAGGCTAGTGTTAGTGCCCAACAATCAATTGTGCTGCCTCTTCTTTCCAGAATGCCCACCTCAATGGAATACAACCCAAGATCTAGAAAAGCGAAAAAAAACCACAGAAAAGAATACATTCTATCTATAAAAGTGCAAAAAATAGCGAGAGAATGCATGTGTCCCATCTAGAATCTGAATATAACGCAAATAGTATAAAATAAGAAGTAGAGACTGTATTGGGTCTGTCTGAGATGGAGCCCATTTCCCATACAGCAGCTCTCACAGTGCTGTGCTGTGCATTGGTGGCTGGCATGGTGCTGATAATACGCCAGTGTTTTGGCTACTGCTGAGCACAGTACTGTAGTGTCCCTTCCCCAACTGACGGCGGGATTTTGGGAGGGGACACAAGTGGGCCAGCTGACCCAAACTGACCAAAGGAATATTCCATACCATATGACGTCAGCTCAGATATAAAGCTGGAGAGAAGCAGGAAAGGGGGGGGAATGCACAGTCTCCCATGGTGGCTTACTGAGAGAGCCACTACACGCGTTGAAGCCCTACTTCTTTGGATGTGGCCGGTCATCGCCGCAGATGGGAAGTAGAAATTAGATTAGTATTTTTGCTTTTGCGCAAGCTTCGCTTTGCTTTGCTTTAATTTTTGCTTTAGTAAACTGCCTTATCTCAACCCACTGTCTGCCATTGTATTCTTTTCCCCTTGCCTGACTTTCAGGGGGAAAAAGGGGTTAAAGAGACTGTAGGCACCTGGCGGCCAGCCAAGGTTAACCCATTACACCTGCACACAATTTCGTTGACTTGGTTCTGCATTTGCTCCAACAAAAAAAAAAATAATCTATTAAAAAGACTGTAAAGGCTAGAGCTCTCAGTTCTCTTTTTTTACACAAAAAGATGTTTGTCTTTTTTAATTTAGAAATAAATAGGTCTTTCTGAAATGATTTTAGAGTGATGCCAAAGTATCCCACAGAACTCCAACCCCCGTGTGCTACTTAGTGTGCACACACAAACACATTAAAACTAAATTGTCTTTGCCACTTCCAGGGAAACTGTGACATACAGGGTGAGAGGAAGACAATGGTTTTGGCCACAAATATCAACTACAAAGCAATTAAGCAACTTGCTCAGTTTTGAGTAGCAACAGGAATTTGATTCTTTTCTTTCACAGTTTTTGGCCAGAAGTTTCTCTTTGCAGCTTCTCCACTCACGGAATGCTGTTTCTCGGGGGTTAGACAACTCAGAGGAGGGTTTGGGAGTATTAAATAATTTTGTTGTTGAAATAGAACAGAACCATGAAATCATCAGGGTTGGAAAAGATCTCTAAGATCATCGAGTCCAACCGTTAACACAGTGCTGCCCAGGCCATGACTAAACCATGTCCCCAAGTGCCACATCCACATGTCTTTTAAATCCCTCCACAGATGGGGACTCCACCTCTTCCCTGGGCAGCCTTTTTCAGTGTTTGACAAAATACTCAATGAAGAAACTCTGCAAGGCCAAACTATTACCAAGAACTGCCCACAGACTTCCGGACTCATCTCCAAGTGTTGCTGAAAGTGACACAGTGAACATCTGTTCTTATCGTTTCAAAGAGGTGAAGAACTGTCTAAAACAGTTCCATACCCAGATGAGAGAGAACATAATTATGAATTACAAATTTATTCAGATATAAAGTAGAAGATATAAAATATAGACATAGCAGATATAAAAATGTGAAGCAGGTATAAAAACGGGCACAGTGGTCAGAAAATTAAAACCTCAACCAAGACCACCAAAATCAACAGCCTGTAGCACTTTAACATAAAGAACGTTTTTAGTTAGAAGCAGCAGAAGTCTAATTCCTCATATGAAGTGGACAATAACATGCCTTGACAAATGTCAACTTCTACCTTACCCAGATGATGCTTTTTCACTTGCATCACCTACTTCATGACAAGGGAATATCAGCACAGTCAGTTTCTTTTGTGATATTGCATTTCTATAAGACTAGAAGATAACTGTCCTCAAGAAGAGAAACCCAGAGTGAAATACTGAACCACAAAGACAATCAACAGGCAAGTCTTGCTGCTGGAAACGTCTCGTACCTTCGACGGTGAGCGTGGCTTTGGTCTCCGCCATCCCAGCCCTGCACTTGTACACTCCACCATCTTCAGGCTTCACCTTCAAGATCTTGAGCTCTGCCGAGTGCTGCTCTCGCTTGATTTTGTACTTCTCAGAGGGCTCGATGAGCACGTGGTCCTTGAACCACTTCACAATCTTTGGAGAAGGCCTGAAGTCACAGGACAGGATGACCGAGTGTCGCTCCAGGACGGTCTTGTCCTCCAGCTTTCTGGTGATCTGTATGTGATAATCTGCAGGGTTGGGAAAGAAGAAAGAACCAATCAATGATTCTAATCTGTATTTCATGCTTATTAATTTAATGTATGACATTCACTGTTGTGTGAACTGCTCGAGTGTCTCTTGCAGAGCTGACGTGCTTTGAAGCTGCATCATCACAATGATCTGTAGATTATATAGACTTCATTCTCTAAGATCATACTGTACATTAACCCTCAAAAGCATTGTCCACTTCTGGTTCAGTGCCTACTGAATTGCTCTCTAATTGAGGTTTTTATTTAAGTAAGAGCAAATTAAAGACAAAACAAGGGCTTCAGGATGTGATTGGAGATATTTACCATGGTGACAGCAGAAGATAAAAAGCCTTAAAGCTTTGTCCTAGATCAAGTCAATGACAAAATGAATTAAGTAAATGAGCTATCAAACTTGTCTAGTTCAGAAATGGGACAAAATAAACTCTCCTGGCAAATTTCATCTGTTTTGTCCTCTTTGGTAAAGTCAAGTGGACAGAAATAAACCAAAAACCAGTTTTAGCTTGATAGATTTTAATACCAGGGACACGAAAGACACGAAAGTCATTCAGTCAGATCCCTTCCTAAGATATTGCTAGCTCATTTAGTGCATCCAAAACTGCTCCAAATAAATGGTAATTGGGAACTAAGAAGATCTTCCAGGTACACACACATTTCCAAGAATCTAGCCAGCGGACCTTGCACATTAGACAGTATGTATGAAAAATTGCTTTCTGGGGACTGTGAGAGGGAAGATCTTAGTTCTAATTCAAGCCAGGACATATCACAATACCTCTGACAAGCAAGTTTGCTGTGGATTTTGATTTGCCAATGGAGAACTGGATGGTTCCTGTCATATCAGCACTTGTTTTCACTATTGTCAGCCTGTGGACGGTGCCTTCCTGCTGCATGATGAAGTTTCTGCCAGCCTGTAAAGCTTCTCCACGTAGAAACCACTTGGCAGGTTTCACAGATGGAATGGATGTCTCACACTCAAAGTTGGCTTCCTCAGGCTCAGTCACATCCTCATCACACAACTCCTTCACAATATTAATGGCTTGCTCTGGATGGAAGGAGAGGGCAGGAATTTAGGAATCATGGAAACACTTCCATTATCAACCTGAACACTCATGCCATCTTTTCTCCTCTCGAATACTGAACTAATTAGCCAAAAAGACCTTAAAATACACTCTTTTTTTAATAAAAGCACACATACATTGTTTGTCACACCCCAGGCATCAAGACTGCGACCACTGCCTTTAGAATCCAGATCTCTTGATTCCCCATCCTGTCTCTAAAGCCACCTTCCTGTCCTGATATAAAATGTGTGGCACTGTAAAATGGAAAAGGTTTGTTGAAATGCAGATGCTGATAATAGGAATTGCAACAATTATCTGAAAAACAGACTTTCTCCAGTGCATTAGATAAACTCCCCTGGAGCAGCAATTTCATCACTTCCTTTAGGAGAATATAGAGGTTATTAATTTTCCAGGACATTCCTGCACTTCTATTCCTACAAGGACTCAACACCAATAGACTTCAGAATAGATCAACACTTAACGAAAACACGTTTTAAGTGGCGTCGTACTTCCAAACACAAAGTGAATCAGCCAATCCTCCCTCCAGGGGGTGAAAAAAAGGGTTCTCTACCTTCAACAAAGAAATTAGCACTGGTTTTGTCATCAAAGGCATCACAGGTGTACGTGTCCTCATCCTCATAGTCGGCGTCGTTGATGATGAGTTTCCGATAGACGCCGTCGCTCACGATCTCGTATTTGTCACTGGGGTGAATCTCCACATCCCTCTTGTACCATCGAACCTTGGCATTGGCACGAGACACTTGGCACTCCAGAAAGCCACGGTGCTTTTCAAGAGCGATCTTATCTCGCAAAGGCTTCACGATTTTTACAGGCAGCTCTAAGAGGAGTTAAAAAAAAAAGAAAGATGCAACAATCACAGTCCCCGTGAAAGGTGCCAGTTAAAATTTTGTTTGCAGTATTTTCTTTTATGTTCAGTTGTTTGACAGGAATCCCCACTATGCTGAGAATTCAACTAACACACAGCAAGGAAAGAGTTAAAGAAAAACTTTTTCTCTTTGTTTTACTACTTGAGTGGCTGAACTATAGATATAGAAGAATTTCTTCAACGCTACGTAGCAGTGCTATGGCAAAGCCATGGGCCGATCTCAGATTTTCTAAGCTCCTCATCAGTGTGTTAATTAGAATGTTTTCCATCTCTCACACTGTTTCTGTTGAGCACACAGATAATGCTGTTTTCTGTTGTACACCAGAAAGTGAAAAAGCAGAAGACCCTCAAATTTCACACACAATTTTGAAAATCATCTTCCTGGGAAACCTGTTTGTTGGGCCACCGTTTGGCCAAATCCCCAGGCTGATATTTAACAAGCAGTAAGGATAGGTAGGAGTTTTTCTGAAAGCTGTAGGTGTTGTTAAACCTTCTTTTGCAGGGAAGTTGGTTGCTTTGTGATGTGACAGAGCATCAGCAGCACTGGCACGAAAAGCATAATTACCTTTCACAGTCAGCTGAGCACGAGATTCTGCCTTTTCTGCTACAAATTTGATCTCTGCTGCATCTTCAACTTGGACACGGGCGTAGGTCAGAGAGTAGGTCTTCCCTGAGAACAGACACACAACCAGACACTGTTCAGCTTCCCTCTCTCCAAGGAACTCTGCCAGGTTCAGCATCACCCATCTGGTGTGAGCTCAGCACCACCTGCTCTCATGGCAGCAAGGCCAGTCACTGCCCTGTGCCTCTGTATCAGAAGATAACCCAAGCTCAGCTCCTCCAAAGACTGACTAAATGTGTCTCTCACCACCACTGGGGAAGTGCTTGAAGCAGAAGAAGCCCCCCCACTGCTGGCAGCATGGGGTGGGGGCATGACACCCGACCTGCCTTATTAAAGTTCCCACTACAACACTACCCCAGCACAGCTGCAGCTCAAAGCCAAAGCAGGACTCTCTGATGAACCTTCCTAACTTGATTTTGGAGGTCAGCCCCTTTTTCCTAGTCTCCCGCCCCAGCATCTACTCCAACACACTCCCATTCAAGAAGGAGATCCCCCTGTTCCATCCTACCATCCTGTTTCATTTTGATGTTTTCAGAAGTCTTCAGCTTGTTGTCGTTTTTGTACCACTGGGTTTCGACCTCATCATGTGAAATCTCACAGACGAAAGATGCACTCTCATATTCATTCACTTCCACATCTTCCAGTGGTTTTACAATCTTGATATCTCGGGCTGTGAAATCATAAAGACAAATATTTAATGGGATTCCTCCATAACTGAGTATGGGGTGTTTGCCTTCTGGATAATTGCATGGGAAAAAAAAATGGAATTGTGTTTCATTCCAGCCCATCCTCCTCCCTTCCTGGATAGTTTCTCTCTTCAACACAGTGAACACATTTTGTATTTGAACCTACAGACTGAACTACCAGCTACTGTGGAGATCACTACAAGAGGATTTTATGGATGCTGACACTTCACACAGGTTTTAAAAGAAGTTAAACATATTAATGAAAGAAAATGTGGCAAGGAAAACTAAACACAAGCCTACATTCTTTTGGGTCACCAGAAACTCATCTCTCCCGCATACTTTTATGCATGGTCTCCTCTTAGACCCCTTTTCTACCTAGGAAAAACCTTTTCTTCAGAGCTCCTGAACTCACTCCAATCCTCTTTAATTCTGCAGCTTGGCACTCACTTTGTCAGAACTGGCTCATACACTTGTGCTATTCCAGCCCTTTTCTTTTGAAATAGAAGGCCTTGATCTACCTTGGATCAGCCTCAGGAGCAGAGCTGAAATGCAAACAACAACCCTTCCCAGCCACAAGGCCAGGGAGAAAAGGGGGAGTTCAACAGAGCAATGGACAGATGTCCACGTAGGTATTGCAGAACCCAAACGGCCACATGAGGACAGCAGCTAGTAAGCAATAAGAAAGATGTTCTGTCTTTCAGTGAGAAAGAACTGATCTGTTTTTCAGATGTCTCTCTGAAAAATAACATCTGCCAGGGCACAGCTGACCTGTCTGTTGAGGAACTCGCCTTTAGCACCAGCTTATCTCTGGTGCTTCAGAGCCTGGTGACAAAATACATCTGGTGCTTGATCAGTTGAACTGTGCAACCCATGGAGGGGAAAAACTGCCTTGAGCATAAAGGAGAGGTGCAGGCTCATTTAAGTTTCAATTGAAACCTAAAAATGAGGGCACTTCTGGAGCTCATATCCAAGGCTTGTTCAGTCCCTAATAAGGCAAAGCCCCCCTGTGACAATGGCAGAAGATAAACCAAACCACATCAGCACCAGCCACTGAATCCTTGCTTTGTGCCAGCCTGCCTACTATTTGCTTATTTTCCAATACAGAAACACCATTTCAATTCCAGAGAATAAAAATCACTTACGATAAACAGGAAACTAAGTTAGCACCTTTTCCAGAACTATTACAAGGGTAGAGCAGGCACAGGAGAGCTCTGCCAGCACTTTCTCACCAGGAAGAGAAATTTAACCAAAATGAGAAATTGTCAAATACATCAACTGTCCACAAAGAATTTCTTGCTGTGTAGACAAAAACACTGCAGTAAGTGTAATTTTCTACTTCAGCCAAACATACCATGAACCTTTAGAGTAGCTGATGTCTCGTCTTCAGCTGCTTGACATGTGTAGGTTCCCTGGTCTTCATATTCACACTTGTGAATTATGAGGCTTCTCTTATTTCCCTGGGAAACGATCCCCACGTTTTTACTTTGCCGGATCTCCTTCCCATCCTAGAAGGGGAAAAGGCCAAACCTGATCACCATCAACTTTTGTACATCTGCAGTGAGCAAAACACACATTCAGAGCTGTGCTTAATTCACCTGCCTGCCTGGACTTAACAAAACTGTGCTTAAGGGAACATATGTTGAAGCTTCATCATAATGCAGAGATTTTAAGAATTGGAATGGCTGAAGAACACAACATGTGGAGGATCTCAGATACCTACTTGAAAGCTTAAGAAACTGTGCAGGGTTGGCAACAAGCTCCTTCAAACATAAATGGTTTTAAGCTGAAGGAAGCTTGATTTAAACTAAAAGTTTACCTTGAAAAATTGCTGTTATCCCAAATTTTAGGGGAATATTAGCTGAGCCCCAAGGGACACAAAATGCCAGAGCTGACTGTCAGGGGAAAGGGAATTGGACTGTCACTGACAATGGAAATTGAGTGTTCTCTTTGAATCACAGTTCCCAGACAAACTATAAGTCCTGGGTAAGAACCAATAGGCCTGAAGACAAGGCTCTATTGCTGTAACAGCAGTGCTCACATTGTCTGCAAGGATACAGAAGGTTAAGTTTCCACCTAATAAACATAGTCAGTAAATAAAAGGCAGTGTGATGAACTGGGAGAGTAAACAAACAGAAGGACAAGAGAGCAATGCCAAGTGCTGTATTGCAAAGGCTCAGACTCACATCCCCTGGAAGTGAAGTTTAAAGGCTCTCATTCCCTTCCAGACAGGGCAGAAATTAAAAGTTCACTATCCATTATGTGCTGTACCTTGAACCACTTAACATTCACATTGGGCCTGGACAGCTCACACTCGAACGTGGCCTGGACCTTCTGGGTCACACTGACATCTGCCAGAGGTTTGCTGATTCTCACAGGCAATTCTAAAAAAATAAAAACCAAGTGAAAGTCCAGTGAGTGTGGAGTGATATTTGCAGGACCATCTGACACTAATGGACAGGCAGAGCCTGACTTCCATGATTAACAAAACCTGTGACAAGGGTATGTTACTGATGGTCCAGTGCTTAACATCCCTCCAAGTTACAAGGAAAGTTTGTTGCCCTCTCGAGTTTGCTCTGCAGCTCAGGAGAAGACAACTCTGTCCACGCCAACCAAGGGCTGAGCTTCTTGGGGTCAGTGTACCTTTCACAGTGAGTCTCCCAGATGAATTAATCCCTTCAGCTTTGAAGGAGATGAGTCCTGCATCCTCCAGAGCCACGGAGGAAAGGGTCAGGGAGTGTTTCTTGCCCAGGACGCCGAAGGTGATATTGGGTGAAGGCTTCAGCCGAACTCCATCCTTCTGCCAGGTCCCTTCCACGTCCTCATGAGACACCTCCACCTCGAAGGTGACAGTCCCTTTCTCAGCAACTTCCAGGGCTTGAAGACCTTTCACCAACTTGATCTGCCTCACTGGAAAACAACATGGATAAGTTGGAGATCTCACTCCAACAGCTGTGAAACAGCCCAAGGGCTTCCAAAATGGGTTATTTCCCTATTCCTCGTGCAGGTAGCTGACAAGTAATTGGTATTTGACAATTTAATGACCACTGTTACAGGAAATAAGACCTGTCCATGACCACACATGGCTGCTATATTTAAAATGGGTGTTTTTATCTGGGACAAACAGGTCAACCAAATATCACAGAAACTGACCTGTTTTCTATCAAGGTCCCCCAGTTTTTAGTAAAAATAAATAAATAAAATAATTCATGACAATATTGTACAGTTCTCCAACTGGGATAAAACAATGGAAAGAAGTATCAGGGAGAGAGAAAAGCTTGTAGTAAAAGGAAAAAAATAATCCATGACATGGTGCAAAGTGTGCTGACATTTCATAGCTTTTGTGGTTTGGGAGGGTATTACCTGTTCCTTTGACAAGATACCCATGTCCTACCAGAAAATTAATTCAGTGTCTAACTTTGTATCACCATTGAAAGTAATTAAGTTGCCAATTAAAGGTGAAAAAAAACCCACCACCAATTAAAAAATGAAACAACAAACCCAAACCAAAAAAGTCCCAACCATCTACAAATCCACAAATTGTTCACAAACCCCTTCAATTCCCAAAGGGTCTCCTGGGAATATTGCAACCTTCCTAGTGCATGTTTAGCAGAGACAATCCGTATTCAGCCAGGACCTGAATGCAAACATGGCCAGGGGTGTGCTGTGGGCTCTGTTCTGTGGCCATAACCTGGACCCAGCGCTGGGAGTGAGGACACTGTGACTTCTCTGAGGTTCAAACATCTCCTGATGGACTCTGTCCTTATATCACACCAAAATAGGGGAAAAAAAAGTATTTCTCCAGAGGTGCCACAGGGGTGATATGAATACCATGTGGCCTTATTAATGGCTTGGCTGGTGGCCAAGCCCCTGGTTGTGTCCCTGTGTCCCCATGATAAAGGCAGAGACCAGAATTTACCCCCAAACCTTCTCCAGGGTATTTACAGAACCAGCTATCACTGAACTTACTTTCCACATTGATCTTGGCTTGGGTCTTGTCATCAGGACTCTCACAGCAGTAGAAGCCCCGCTCTGCAAAGGAGATGTCCTTGACCACCAAGGTGTGCTTTGTTCCCTCAGCTTTGATCTCTATTTTGTCGCTGGGCTTCAGCACAATGCTGTTCCTCATCCACTTCACCTCTGCAGGTTTGGTCAGCTCCACCTCCAAGGTCACTGTCTCCCTTTCTTCAACTGTTCTGGGCTCCAGTTTCTTCTTGAATGAGATGGAAGCCTCTGAAAAAAGGAGAAGAAATTTTAGTGAGAGTGTAGAGGAACCAGAAAACAGGCTTCCAGAGAAAATTAAGAATGGATTATGAATCTCCATTCCCAAAGCATTGTGAGCATCCCTATTCAATGATGTAAAAGCAGAATTTCTTCACCAGCATAGATAGTTAAAAGGAAGGCCACATAAAACACTATGAAGAATTATCATCGTAGAATGGTT
Organism: Serilophus lunatus; assembly: GCA_013399895.1. Lineage (NCBI taxonomy): Eukaryota > Metazoa > Chordata > Aves > Passeriformes > Eurylaimidae > Serilophus > Serilophus lunatus. The sequence goes on along the minus strand of VXBA01005771.1, from coordinate 706,378 downwards.
CGGGCTTGAAGGGACATGAAAGATCATCCAGTTCCAAATCCCTGCAACAGGCAGGTCATCAGGGACAGCCTGTCAAAGGGGCATTACCACCTCTTACCTCGGACTCTGAGGTTGGCTGTGCTTTCCACACCCTCAGCATTGGCAGAGATTTCAGCTGCATCTTCCAGTGTCAGGTCAGTGATGGTGAGGCTGTGGTTGGCGTCCTTCTGAGAGATCACATACTTCTTGCTGGCTTCAATCTTGACCCCATTCCTGAGCCAAGTGACCATGGCATCACTGGGAGAGATGGTGCACTTGAACACGGCCTCTTTTCCTTCCTCAGACACCACACTGTTGAGACTTGTAACAAATTTCACCACTCTGGGAGCTGTTGGATAGGAATAAAATATTGAGAAGCATGTCTTTGAGACATGGCATGAGCACCTTCAGAGAGCCAAAAGTTTTGATGATTTTATTGGAAGAATTAATGTTAATTATTTGCAGCAAGTGATCACAATAATGGGTCATCACTGGATGATGTTTCCCCGTGTCTGAGTAAATTTTGTGTATAAGGATGCCAGAAGTCAGAAGCAAACAAAAAAGGGAGCAAAATCTCATCTTAGATTTGGGATACTGAGTTTCACCCTCAAATACAACATGAACATCAATATTAAAAACCTGAGCTCAACAGGTCTCAGAATCATTTTGCATTTTAACAACAGAGATTCTGCTGACACTCTAAGGGGGAAAGGGAGTTTTGTGCTTTGCTCCCAACACAGGAGACAGCACAGACACACGAACAAACCCAGACTTGCAGAGTTGTAACATCTGAGGACAAACCCCAAGGGTCCCTCCACACTGTCACCACCAGGGACATACCTTTGGGGGTGATGGTAACGCTGCTCTTGTCATCTCTGGACTCGCAGGAATACTCCCCCTCATCCTCAGCCCGGATCCCTGTTATTGTCAGGGTTCGTTTCACCCCCTCCTCACGAATCTGGAAGCGTTTGCTGGGCTTGATCTCAACCCCATTCCTCTTCCATGTCACCTTCCCTCTGGTGTGGCTCAGCTCACAGCTCAGGGACACGCTGCCTCCAATCTCAGCTTTGACAGCTTCAAGCTTCTTGGCAAACTTCACTGGGATTTCTGAGATCCAGAAGACGGGAAAATTAAGAGAAATTAGGAGATAAGGAACCCCCACGAAACTGGTTCTGGCCAATTTAAGCAGATAAACAGCATGCCTCCAGAATATATTTGGGGATAAGGGCAGGAAGAAACAAACAAGAAGGTGGACATTCAGTAAAGTTCCTTTGACATGGTATTTTTGTATCACTATCATTGTATAAGGCAAGAACAATAACTTCAAACAGGATTGTGTATTAATTTCCTCTTGTTCTAATCTTTTATCTGATGAGACCATGTGTTGGTTTTACACCTGAGCCTGATTTGGCAAAGTGTAAAAATCTCCACAGATGCAAAAGCCTCATCCCTCTTTGTCTGTTCTGTCACTGCAGACACAGGCAGGGGTGTCACAGAAATCCAGGGTGTGATTTTTCTCATCCCAAAGAGATATTTCAAGAAATTGGATTTATCATAATCTAGCAATGACTCCTCAGGGAGCTGAGGGAGTGTATCTCAATTGCAGACATCTCCAGGGGGAATGTCTGAATAGAAAGGAGCAGAGCTTTGCTCTGGGACATCAGCTCTACTTCCTCCTCTTTGCTAATTTATAGCCCTGAGTGCATTCCAGGTGCACCAGCCCCTGAAAAGGGGAAGATGCAGTTGAGGTCCTGCCTCACTATGTGACTAAACCACCAATTTTCTCCACACACAACATCCCTCTACACCTTCATCAGCTTTTGCTGATGAAGCAAGAGAAATGTGGAGGAGAGCTGAGTCTCTGTCATGTCCCAGCTACTGGGGTTATGAGGAGGCAGAAACAGGAGGGGAGCAGACACCAGCAGAAGCACCATTACAGGCTCCCCTGCTCCCTGAGTGGCCAGGAAAGATCCCAAACTGGGTATTTGGAAGCAGGAGGTCTTTGCTGACCCGTGATAGGGCATTCACAGCAGGTACCACAAGCCCTGAGGCTGGAACAGTTTCAGGAAGAGTTTGGACTTCACCTCCATCCTGCCATGAGAGAAGTGTAGCTGTTGGGTTGGGACCTGACCTGTGCTCTGCTCCCTGCTCACCTTCCACCTGCACTTTGAATTCCTGCTTGTCATTCTTTGTCTGGCAGGTGTAGATAGCAGTGTCTGTGCTCTCAGCCAGGTTCACTGTCAGGGTCCTGGTTGCCCCCTCGCTCTTGATCACACATTTCTTGCTCGCCTTGATTTCTGTTCCATCCTTGAACCACCTCACTGCAGCAGTTTCAGGTGTTACTGAGGTTGTCAGTGTGATAATTTCATGTTCTTGAACAATGAGAGGCTCTTTCTGGACAACTTTCTTTTCAAATTTAGCCTCTGGTTCTAGGAAAGACATTAAAACAAGAAAATTAGTGCTCAAATCCTTAACAGAGCAATTTTTTTGTTGTTCTCTCTTCCCAACTCACACCACCAGCTCATCCATAACCTGTAACATTACAGGGAATATGGATGAACATTTGTGGCTGGTGTCATCTTTTGCTGAGAGGGAAGAAAAAAAACCCCGATCTCTCAGACAACCCAGAGCCTCTGCTTAGAACAGAAGCAGAGGAAAGGAAATGAAAATATAGATCTTTTATCTGCTGCCTACAACAAGCTTCTTTCTTAGAAGTAAAATTACCTGTATAAGTCTTTCCTCCCCCATTTTAGGATTTTAGCTCAAGTTAATATGGAATATTGATATGCTATTTGCTTCACTGGCAGGAAGGTTGGAACTAGATGATCTTGAAGGTTCCTTCCAACCCAAGTCATTCTGTGATTCCAATACCTTATTCTTGGCCTCTTCTCTATCTTGTACAACACTTTGCCACAAAACTGGGTATTTTGGGGGTACACAAAGCTGCAGACTAACTTTTCTTAGCCAACCTTCTCTACTGCTGCTCTTCAAAACTTCCCTCTCAGCTCCCCACCACTGAAACAGGTTGTGAAATGGAGAGATAAGCAAAAAACTCTGTAGCATTTCCAGAGTCAAAAAAAAAAGGTCCAAATTTCCCATCTCTACACTGCTAAATCAAAAATTAACGTGCCATGTGGTTCACTGATGTTGCTCCAGGGGAGATGGTGGCTGCACCACAGCTGCTGGGGAGGGAAAATCCAGCTTTCCTCACAGAGTGGTGCTTAACACCTCCAAGTGAGCACTCACCAGTTGGTTCCAACTTGAATGTCATCCTCTGGCCTGCAGCCTCACAGATGTATTCCCCAGCATCTTTCTTCTCCAGCTGCTCTATGACCAGGCGCCGGGTTTTGCCCACGGTCTCTACTTTGAATTTTCTGGAGGAAATGAGCAGCTTTCCATCCTTGAACCATTTCACTTCTGTTGCATCCTGTGCTACCTCGCACATGAGGGTGGCACTTTCTGTCAGCACAGCTTTCACCTCCTTCTGGACCTTTTCCTGGTTTATAAATGCAGGTTTTGGTTCTGAGCACGGAAAAAGGAGAAAATAAGGATTGAGGGACTGAGATTGATCTTACAGGTTTCTGCAGATAGGTTTGGAAAATAATTAGGTTGCCCCTTCCCAAAACCAATTGCCATCACTGGGCAATATTTACCATTCTGTGGGATTGAACTGCCATGTCAAACACTGGGAATTAAGAGCCTAGGAAAGGAAAGGACCAAGAGGGTCCTTGACATCAACCCTATGGTTGCAAGTCACCACAGAAAAAATATTTGATTCAAACATTCCCAAAGAATATCTGTCCTACACATCATCAAAATCTCCCAAATTCCTTTTGCTTTAGATCTAAGACAGAAATAACAGCACTAAGGGCTTCTGGAACAGGCTGTTCATGGTCCTTTCCACTGTCAGAAACATGACTGGGACAAAGGAAGCACAATCACCCTGCAGGGGTCAGGCAGGTAAAAATCATGGCAGGCAAAATACCCCAGGTTGTGGCAATGTCAAAGCTCCCTTTAACATCACATGCTTGAAGCAGTTTGAGCATCATGTGAATCCTGTTCCAAAAGACCACATACTTGGAATATTTTCCAGCAAAGTGGCTTTTAGCACCTGGCAGAATTAGTAAGGCATCTCAAAAGGCTGAGATCTCCATCTCACATCAGCCCAAATTCAGAAAAATGCTGTTTTCAGCTCATCTTGAGATTGCAAAAAGGCAGCATCTACTCAAACCTCCCCATTTTGAGAAATGGAACTGGAAGTCTAACAAGAGGAGGATTTTTGAACGGTTCTTTCACTTCAGAAGGGTCAATGCACAAGAATTGCCCTTTGTCCCAGGAATGTGAGATATCTGAATAATATGTTGATCATTATATTTCTATCTCCAGCTAAGAATGAGATAGGCCTTTGAGCCATCTAAAGCCAAATACTCCCATTTCTACAAATCCAGACAACAAGACACATTAAATCAAGTGAACCCTACAGGCTGCAACAGAACCCGGACCACATCAACTGAGTAACAATGGAATTGTTATTCCAGTTGTTGTTTTATTGTCCTCTTCTGCGGTTCAAAAAGGTCTATCTCACCTGTGACATTGATCCTGAAGGTGAGTTTCTGGCCAGCAGCCTCACAGCTGTACTCCCCAGCATCTTTCTTCTCCACCTCACCCACCACCAGCCGACGGCATTTGCCCTCTGACTCCACCTTGAACTTCTTGCTGGAGGTGAGCAGCTTCCCCTCCTTGTACCACTTCACCTCAGTTTTCTCCTGGGCCACCTCACAGCTCAGTGTGGCATCTTCTGAGAGCGTAGCTTTCACTTCTTTCTTCACCTTCTCCTTGTTTGTAAACACAACTTCTGGCTCTGAAAAGAAAGAGAAATCCAGAGTTTCTCTAAAGCATGATGTTGTCCAATCTCCTTATTGTGGCTTACAGGTAACACTGGAAAACAAGCCTCTGACCTGACAATGCACAACTAAATCTATTGGAAGCACATACAAAACATTTTGTGGTGGGGTTTTTATCTGTTTTAGTTTTTTTGACAGCAGTAATCTAGAAAATCTTCTGAACTGTTCACAGGAACATTGTCTGGCAGGGTCTAGTCAAGGTAGGACACAATTTGGTTGAAGCTGAGTACAAACTAACAAATTTTTAGAGGAAGGAGCTGTCTTGTGCTGCACCATAATCCCATATAATTAATTTCTTTGACTCTCAGCAGCTGCTGCTGCTTCTTCTTAGATGATTTTGTTAAGTGAGAAAAGTGCTAGACCAGGACCAACATGTCCAAGATTTTTCAGTGAGACTTTGAGAAAAGCTCAGCTCATCTGAAATCCCCTTATTCTCCGGAAGATACATCATACTTCTTGGAAGTGGATCAGGAGGTTGTGGAGGAGTTGGAAAGCTGAATCCATTCTACCACTCTACAGCCCCAGTAGGACAATACATCTGGAATGAGTCTCCATAACACCTACTTTCCCAAATTGCCATTTAATTGACACCTTAGAGACCTTAATTAATATCAAGCCCTACTGCCATATTCTCCTCCCTTCAGGCTGAAATGAGCCCTTCCAAGAGAAAGGGAACAGTACAGACACTGGGCAGACACCTCAACACTTTTCACTATCACCCTGCACTGAGAACAAGGTGTGTGGCAGATTTGTTCTCAATGCACCAACATGTGAGGAAGGAGATGTACAATCAATAATTTCTTTTACACAGCTCTTTTCCTACAGTCATGGGTAGTTTCCAAGGACTTTGAAGGATGCAGCTCCCAGTTTCAAGGATTTGTAATGTTTTACATAAAATATATGAAAGTAACTGTATTTGTAACTTTTTGTCCCATTTCCACATCAGAGCTGGGCCATCCCAATGATTTTCCCCCCAAATTTAAATGTAACATGAAAAGGTCTTAAAAAAGAAATAATATGAATTTTTCTAAGCATTCCACAAATAGGAATCATGGGCCAAAGACTCTTCTCTCACCTGTGACATGGATCTTGAAGGTGAGTTTCTGGCCAGCAGCCTCACAGCTGTACTCCCCAGCATCTTTCTTCTCCACCTCACCCACCACCAGCCGACGGCATTTGCCCTCTGACTCCACCTTGAACTTCTTGCTGGAGGTGAGCAGCTTCCCCTCCTTGTACCACTTCACCTCAGTTTTCTCCTGGGCCACCTCACAGCTCAGTGTGGTGTTCTCCTTCAGCACTGCCTTCACCTCCCTTTGCACTTTGTCTCTGTGTTCGAACACATCGTCTGCAAGATTGGAAAACAATTTGTTAAAAAGCCCCTGAAAATGAAAGCTTTGACTTCAAGGTCACAGGGTGTTGTGCTTTCAACAGGACACCACCTGGTAGGTCGCAGCTTTAGTAAATCAGCTGTAAAATGAAAAACATTAACAGTCAGAGTTAAGCAAATTCTGGATGAAGCACTGGCAGGAACAATTTGTTTCCAGACAGCCCAGTTCCCATCTGCTGCTCATTTGGGCAGCAAGAACTTCTATTCCTGATGTCTAGGCTTGGACCAGCTTTCCTGCAGACCCTCTGGAGAATCACTCTCTGCTGAACAAGCAGGACAGGCTCTGGTGGGGAAGCAGGGCATGTCAGGGCTGCATAGTCACAGTAAACAGGACAAACTCCAGGCAGGATCCTTCTTCTGCCAATCCTGTCCCCACTCTTGGGCCCAAGAAATATGTAGGGAAAAAAAGACAATAAAGCTTATGAAATAAATGCACAACAGCTGGTGTAACTCCACAAGTGTTTATATGGAGTTGTGTTCTTATGGAACAGCATTGCTTCCCAGATACGTCCTAGAGAATATACTGTACCTATTAGTCATAAAATAATTTAGGCTAGGAGTGATCTCTGGAGGCCATCCAGTCCAACTTCCCCAATCAGAGCAGATGAAATTACATCAAGCTACTCAAGGCAACGTCCCATTGAGTTCTAAGTACCCCCAGCAGTGGAGATCCCACAACCTCAAGGTTCCTGTTCCACAGCTTGGCCACCCTCAAAGTGCAAATTTTTCCCAATATCTTCTCAGAACCTCCTAACCTGTGTATTTTGTCTCTTCTACTGCCATGGACCTTTGAGAGGAACATGGAGCTGTGGGCTCCATATTATCTTATGAAACAGCTGCAGGCAGCAATTAAAGCTTCTTTTTGCCTTCTCATCTCTAGGCTGAACAAATCCAGCTCTCTCAGCCTCTCCTCATATGATATGTGTTTCAGCCCCCTAATCATCTTGGTTGCCTCCACTGGAACAGTTCCAGTAAAATCTTGGATTCCCAGATGGAATAGATGCCAGATACTCCAATCAAACAGACAGTAATTTGATTTCAGGCTTGGTTTTAAGAAATTCCAAGGACATAATTTTAGAAGCTAGACATGGGAAACAACCTTCCAGATAGAGATTCTAAGATGATCTACTCTGGAGTAAACAGAGGAATTAACAAAAATATCTCTGTAATGCAATTATTTGGAACTATCACGCTTGTATGAATTATGAGGACTGAGTCATGAAGAACAGTTCAACAATTCATTCAATACTCAGTGTGGAACCTGGTATCTCTCCACTAAAGTGTCCAGCATTTATATCTTAGCAGAAGAAAGGGGAGGCTCAGTAAGGCCAGCAAAAAATTCACATAGAACAGCCCTTTAAAATTCTTTAAAAGATAGAGCACAAATAAGGAATGCAAAAAAAAGGAGAATTCTGATGGAAAGCTTGTCTCTGGGGTTAGGAACTGACAACAGGGCAAAACGTAGGGGTTAGAAGTTTTGGAGCTCTTCTTATCATAATCCTGCAGAAAACAAACCATAGCTCTCAGAAAGCATTCTCCTAATTTCCTCATTTTGGCTCTTATCTTCAAACCTAGGCAGATATTTTGCCCTTCAATATAAAAGTTACAATTCTCATCCCTGAAAGTGCTTGAGGCCAGGCTGGACATGGCTTGGAGCAACCTAGGACAGAGGGAGGTGTCCCTGCCCATGGCAGGGGCATGGGATGAGATGATCTTTAAGATCTCTTCCAGGCCAACCCATTCTATAATACACAGGAGAGCTGAGTGAGGGACTCCTAAGCTCATATTTAGGCTCCATTCCAGGTACTTCTCTTCAGTGAGAGCTTTCAGTTATTTGAATATCCCTCAAGGGGATGGTACTTTTCACAGACTCTGTTGGTACTCCTGCTCAGTTGTATCTTTAATCAACAGCAAGGTGACAAAAAAGGGTCAGAAGATCCATTTTCCAGCTCTGGTTTTACAGCATTCCTCCTTAGCAGTCTCGAAGGACCACTCAAATGTGTCCCATCATTTCTGCCTTTAGAGTGACCAGCAAATCTCTCAGTGGCAAGAGAGAGTGAAGTCTTCTCCACCCTCCTTTCTTGGATTTACCCATCTGCAAAATGTGAACAAGGACCTCTCTTTGGCAGCAATGGGCTTGGGCAACACTCACATCTTGCGGTTAAAATGCCCATCCTCCTTTCCATGGTACCCAAGTACCTCAAAGCCTGTGACAGGAAAAGCATTTCCACGAGGTACCACACTCCTCTTTGTGGAAAGGATGTGAGATGCAGAGAAGGTTGGTGATAGTGAGGTTCCCACCACATCAGCCTGCAGGGGATGGTGCTATTTCCCAAAAACCTGAACCCCCAGTGTCTTATGAATATGGCAATATTTCACAAGCCCTAAAAGCAGGCCAATATTTGGGTTTTCCTCCAAAAGGCTTGTGAAACGTTCCATTAGTTCTGTCAAAAGCTTTCCTCACTTGCTCAGCTGCACAAACAAACAAGTGCTGAGAACACTTTAGTGCCTGCTGCACTCAGTAGAAAATAAAGGTCTCCTGGTCCCAGATGAAAAGATCCCTCCACAGGAAGCTAAGAAGGGTTCTGCCTTCAAACAGTGTGAGAAGATCCTTTACTAATTTCTGCTTTTCAGAGTTTGATTTATAATCTGCTACAATTCTTCTGCTACCAAAAGCATTCCTTGTTTGAAATAATATAACAATCTTGGCCTGAACTATTCTTACAACCTTCACAGAGCTATAGAAAAAAATCCCCTAAATGAGCCATGGAATGAGTATTACCACAGGTTTTCTGGCACAAAAGAGAGTTGCCAAACACAAAGGAGAACGAGGCAGATTTGTCTCAGGTTTCTTGTTAGGGTCACCCCCTAGCACTGTATCTCACAGGATGCAGAGAGGGAACAGCAAGGAGAACAAAACACAACAGTTTGTACCTCAGCAAGACCCACAACTGGCACTCAAATGAGTCCCAGTGCTGTAAAATCATGGGATACTGGGAGCAGTCCAGCTGCAAACCACCTCCAGCATGGAAGATACTTAACAACACTCGTAGTTGGGTCCAAAATAAAAAGCTCAGAGGTGTGAATAGTGCATCAAAGCAGGGAAAGTCCCCACAGTCCTAAAGAGACATGCTTAGATTCCAGTGTTGGATGGATCCCTTGAAAGACAGGACAAATCTTTGCACCAAATCCAATTGTACTGCCCCACATCACTGGGATATGCTTTAAATTGGATGCTGCTTCTGGTCCACCATCAGAAAAGAAATACCTACATCAAACTTAGTTATTGTTCCCCAAAACACTGTCAAGCAGGACAAAGGCAAGGAGGATGAGAAAGGAAGTACTGAGTGATTTTTTTGCACAAATAACTGGCAGTAAGGACAGAAATGGATGCACTGATGACTCACCAGCACACACAAACTTCTGGATACTGATCTGAACTGACAGTTGAAACTACATGTGTGGTACAATTTCACGTGAAGTCATGTTGGCAAAACTCGGGAAAGACATGTCTTGTATAGGTGTGACAGAAAAACTCTGTCCCAGCAAACAGAAACTACAAATTCACAGAGTGGAACTACAGACACTTGAAGAGTAGAAGGATTATGTTTTGCTTGTCTTCTTCTCACTATCCTTTTTCCTAATTACCATTCCTGGTCAAAATCAGGGAAAGACCACTTAGCCTAAGAAGACTTTTTCCCAAAGTATCCAAACACCTGCCCTTAGTACTGACCTTTAAGAATAACCATTTCAGTTCTGCTGCAGACCCATACAGACCAAGATTGGAAGTTAACTCCACATCACCAGGAAACTTTCTTTATGGCTACAGCAAAAAAACATGTCTAATCAGATAATTCCTCACCTGCAACTTCAACCCTGAAGGTGAGTTTCTGGCCAGCAGCCTCACAGCTGTACTCCCCAGCATCTTTCTTCTCCACCTCACCCACCACCAGCCGACGGCATTTGCCCTCTGACTCCACCTTGAACTTCTTGCTGGAGGTGAGCAGCTTCCCCTCCTTGTACCACTTCACCTCAGTTTTCTCCTGGGCCACCTCACAGCTCAGTGTGGCATTTTGTGACAGCGCAGCTTTCACCTCTTTCTTCACCTTCTCCTTGTGGACAAAGGCATCTTCTGGCTCTGAAAAAGGGAAATGTTAGGAAAAATATATGCAAGATAGAAATAACTTGTAACAAGAAGATATGACATGTGTTGGGTGTAGGTGCTCTGCAGGATCTTGGGCTTGGCAGTGCTGGGTTAAGCATTGGACATGATGACCTGAAAGGTCTTCTCCAACCTAAATAATTCTATGAATCAGTAATAATTTCTTGTAAGTAACATAGCTTTGCAGCTCTTTTTATCACATAAAACCCTCAAAAAATAGTCCATATATTTATCATACATCTCTGACTTGTCTTCATGAACAGCTCAACTACTTCATTTTCAAATTTATTGTAATGAAGATAAAGTCAAAATTCCTCCACTGTGTCTTTATGATACTTCTATTCCTCATTCTTTGAATGACCCAAATACAGCACAATTATGAGTTTCCACCACCCCTATCACATTATTTACAAGACTTTACCAGGTATTTGAGATTAAGACTTGGTGATGTTTAGAAAATATCTTGTACCCCAACCCTGAAGAAATGACAATCATTTCTTATTATGGAAAAACACCTGACCTACATCACATATAAAACTGGTCTATGGGAGTTGAAGCATACTTTTTTTTCCCTGAAAAATCTCCTTTTTTAGATAACTGGCCATAGGGAATTTTGTCTTAATACTCAACACAAGCAACAAGAAAGAAGCATCCAGAATAACTTTCTTCAACAGAACCACTCAGAACTTCGATCTCAGCAAGTTGAAACCAAAAGGCTATACTTTGTAATTAGTAGTTAATTAGGTACATGCATTGATAAAATTCAACTGTTGCCTTCCTAAGTAGCACCGACCAATAAATTGCATCTTTTACTGATAAATGATCATTTTACCTGGTTCTCCTTTCACCAACAACAGTTAGCTTTTTATTAAAGCACATATGAGATGTGGAGGGACAAATAGACCCTAAACAAACGGGCTGCCACAATTTTCCTGCTGATTTTCCGTAAGAAACAACTGCACAAGGAGTGTAACACATTTCTGGTGTGCCTACATGATGGCATCACACAGCAACAACCATCCAGGTTGTTTGGGTCCCAGGTATGTGTTTGAGCACTGAGGTCCATGATTTTACTGAACAGAAGCACAAGCTCCACAGGAAATGCTGGATTAGCAAGTGGATGGGTTTTCTATTGTCCTCCAGCTGCTGTGGACACAGGAGACAATTCACTCACCCAGATTTAGGCATCAGGGGCACCTGACTAAGGTGATAAGGAGAAAGACACTGAGGAGCTGGAGCACATCCAGGGAAAGGAACAGAGCTGGGAAAGGGGCTGGAGCACAAGGAACAGCTGAGGGAGCTGGGTGGGGGGGCTCATCCTGGAGAAAAGGAGGCTCAGGAAAGAGCTGGAATTCTCTGCAACTCCCCAACAGGAGCAGGGAGTTGGGTGAGGGTCAGGCTCTGCTCTCAGGGAACAAGAGACAGGAGGAGAGGGAACAGCCTCAAACTGGGCCAGGGGAGGTTCAGGTTGGACATCAGGAAGAATTTCTTTATGGAAATGTTCCTTAAGCTGCCCAGAGAGGTTTGGAGTCGTCATCCCTGGAGGTGTTCATGGAATGACTGGACATGGCACTCAGCTTTCTCATGTTTGGTCAAAAGTTGGATTCGATGACCTCAGAGGCCTTTTTCAGCCTCAGTGATTCTGTGACTCAGGAGGCTCTTGGTTCTCCTGGCAGTCATGGTGAGCCCCTTCCCCAACCTGAACCACTGCCTCTCTCTCCCCAGCCACTCTCTGCAGCCTCCTCAGCCCATCCTTTTCCCCTCCACAATGACTTTCTCCTGTGCACCCCATCTCACCTGTCTGGGCTGTGAGTGGCAGCAGCTGCCTGGGAGGGTGAGGAGAAGGGGTAAATTCAGGTCAAGTTCCTACACTGCTGACCATGGCAATACACACGCTCCTGGAGACACATCACAGCCTTGCTATGAATATTCCACAGCCCATGGAAAGAGAGATGTCTTGCAGGGAGCAAGATGGAGCAGGAATCCAGATTATAGGCTCTAAATTTGAGCTCCTCTGCTTATGTTAGCTCAAGAAAGGGTGTAAGGAGGTGTCATTGTCATTTAGAAGGCATATGGCCTATGCTGGGTGATGCAAAACTCCTCAAAGGCACATGTCCAGCAGCATTTTGATATTTAGAAGAGCTCAAGCACACACCAAGGTTTGCATTCAAAACCGGTTGTAAAAATATCCCATCTACAGTTTGGACTGAATTTTCAGAATGCACTAAATGAGTTACAAACCACTCTGTGTCAAAGGATGCTGTGTTTAAAATGTCAGTTTAGCAGGGCAGGAATATTCCAGACCCACCTCCATTCCTGACCTTTCCTATGAACCATTTTTATATGAACCACTTATTTTTAGGAAATGTGACTAAAACTTTTCATCAGCTTCCAAATTTATTTACACCTGTCAATAATGTTTCTTAGAAACTTATGTATTTAAACAAGTATTCAGGTGACACTTCCAACCTCTGCTGAAACTGGTTAGTGAATTTCTACTGGAACTGAGGAAAGCCACTTTTGCCAGCATCAGGTGTGGATTTCCCTGCATACCATCAACCTTGAAATAATGAGGTTTCAAAATCAGCTCTTGTTCTACATGTCCAACCCACCCCCAAGGTAAGCAGTTGAGCAGCACTGGTTCTTTTCATATTAAGCCAAAAAAAGCCACAGTTGCATCCCCAAACTCAACACTGACCATGTAACCTTCAACCTGTCCTTAAACAGGGAAGGCTTTGTGCACCAGGAACCCTGAAAAGTTTTCCAAGTGCAGTGGCAACAGGATAAATAAAGATCTAGAAAGCCACTGCACTTTGGGATAATGAAGTAAGAGGAGGATTTCTGCCATCAGAGAGCCAACCACTCAGAGTACTCATAATCCCTCCTGACTTTCACACCAGATCATCTTCCAGCCAGTGCTGGACTTGCATGTCATGTTACAGTTGTTCCCATGAGAAATACAGCAACGGTAGCCAGGCAAGCTCTCTGCTTATGGGGAGGGTGTTACATTACCCTGCACTGCTGTGAAGTCACCCCCTTTGAAAGAGAGCTGAAAATCTTTGGTTTCTGGGGCAAGCAGCTAAGAATAGGCATGAGGTAGAGAAATTCAGGTGTAAAAACACTGAATTTCCGTGTTTCCTGATTATGCCTCTGCAGTAATGTATGAACCAGCTTCAACAACTGACTGTGAAGTTGGTTTCTACCGATTTTGTCCAGAGAAGCTGTGGCTGCTCCATCACTGGAAGTGTTCCAGGTGAGGCTGGATGAGGTTTGGAGCGACCTGGGATAGTGGAAGGTTTCCCTGCCCATGGAAATGGGATTGGAACAAGATGATCTTTAAGATCCCTTCCAACTCAAACTATTCTGCGTTTCTATGATGGTCTTTCCATCCATGTGCATGTTGAATTTTCTCTGGATTATGCCTCCCAAATCTATCCTCACTGGCAGCTCCCTCAGCCAAAAGGATGAGCCACACAATTCATGGGAAAGAGCCAAAGTGCCCCAACTCACACCCTGGGTACCACACACAGGGTGGTGTCAATAAACTCCCAATGCAGTTGCTGCTCTGCATGGCTGATAAAATGCCAAACCTCTGCCAGCACTATGGTCCCAGAGTGTTTGGTGCTGTAAGAAAGCAGAGAAAACAACTTCCTTGTTCTGATCAACTCTGAATGAGACAAGAATTGTAATGTTAACAAAATTTAACAAAAGGCATTTGGCTGTCAAGACAGTAAAGGTGTTATGTTTATTAATTAAGAAATAAATTTTTCTTATTATTCAATTCAGGATGTAGCTTCATGTTCATAGCTGCCTGGAGCCTGAGATAAAATTTACTGGACCTATAGCAAAACATACTGAGACTGAATAAATCCTAGAACCATTTAGGTTGGAAAAGCCCTCTAAGATCATTGACTCCAACCATTAACCAGCACTGCCAAACTCCCTCTGAATCATGGCCCCGAGTGCCACATTTACACATCTTTTAAATCTCTCCAGGGATGGTGACTCCACCACTGCCCTGAGCAGCCTGTTCCTGTGTCTGATCACCCTTCCCATCAAGGAATATACCTAATATCCGACTTAAACATCCCCCAGTGCAACTTCAGGCCATTTCTTCTTGTTCCATCACCTGTTACTTGATGTAACAAGAGATAGAACAACAAGAAATACCTGGTGTATTATCTTTAATGTAATCACAGTAAAAAACAGCCTCAGTATTAAATCCTCAGGCTCCAAACTATGTTGTTGAGGAGAAAAATGCAAATACAAATCAGCACTCCTGGACTCATGAATGATGTCATTGCAGATGTAGAAATTACAATGAACAAACATCATCTTGGGATTCAGCAGTTCATAGATTCTATGGTACAGTTTATAAAAAAAATTTATGACAGTACATCACCAAACCTTCTCAATGCAGCCACAACAAAGTAGGAATCTTTTAAACTCTGTTGTTTAAACATCACTCTGTAGACAAGCATTTACACCACTTCTTACAGCTTTACAAATCACCATTGGGTGTCCCATGAAAGAGGAAAGAACTGGTAGGGAGAAGAGCTGGATGAAGTGTTGTTAAACACACATCAAAACTTGTTTTGAATGCATCTGTATCAATTTCTGTCTATTATCCACAAAAGTTTCATGGTGATGGAGTTATGAGCCTGTGCTCACATGTGTGCTTGCACAGCCATACTGGGGAATAACTGAAGCAATTCTCTGTTTTGGGAAAGAGGACATCGTGTAGAGAAAAGATGAAATAAAAGAGGGAAGAAAAAAGTGACTTTTATGCAAGAATAGCAATAAAAAAGGCTGAATACCAGAGCTGCTGATCAAATTGGAAGAGGTCCTTTAACATACAGCCTGCTAATGAAAACTCTTGATTCACTGTCTGAACCAAAGGAGACGTACAGGGAGCTGAAGAGATGATATCAGGATACCTACAGGTAACAACTTTTAGATCTTCCCAGTCCTACACAGACTCACTGAAACAGCAGCTTAGACCAACATCAGAAAATGCTTTAACAGCACTTCAATGTTGCAACAGAGAAAACCAGAGAAAACACCCAGACACACCGAAAAGGCAATGAAACACAAACCAAATGATGTCTCCCACCTGTAACAATAATCTTGAAGGTGAGTTTCTGGCCAGCAGCCTCACAGCTGTACTCCCCAGCATCTTTCTTCTCCACCTCACCCACCACCAGCCGACGGCATTTGCCCTCTGACTCCACCTTGAACTTCTTGCTGGAGGTGAGCAGCTTCCCCTCCTTGTACCACTTCACCTCAGTTTTCTCCTGGGCCACCTCACAGCTCAGTGCGGCATTTTGTGACAGCGCAGCTTTCACCTCTTTCTTCAATTTGTCCTTGTTGATAAAGGCATCCTCTGCTTCTGTGGAGTAGGGGAAACAATTTAAAAATCCCACCTATGTTGACACTGTTTAAAGTGATCAAACCCAGATCCACATCTCTGTTGTTTTTTCATGCTCAGACAGGACATGGACCTTTGTACAACCTGAGAACAACACACCAACCACTTCTGAGAAAAGTGATCCAGTGCCTCAGGATTTCAGTGTCTTCCCATCTCCACAAGAAATCTGACTTTTTGTTCCATGATGTAATGCACAAATAAAGCACCAAATCCCCTTTGCCACTGCAACCCATACGTAAGCCTTGCTCGTTGTAGGTATTTCTTGAGGAGATCAGTTTTCTTACTTTTTCCAGACATTTTCCCACACACCTGGCAGCTCACCCTGCCTTTATCCCTATAAATCACAACAGCATATATAAATTTGTCTATTTTGTTTTCCCTGAGAAATCAGAAAACATCAAGGAGCACTGAGAGGGATTCATCTCAGACAAGATGTCCATCCAGGTGTTGACATCTCTGTGACACTGGATGCTCACAGGCTGGTTTTTGATCTCTCTCACTACTCAGTGAAGATCCAGGCTGGACACACCCCAGAACCTAGAGATTGATTCATTTTTTCTGTGTACCAAAGGCACCTCACAGACCTTTCTGTGACAAGAATGAACAGATCCCCACCTGTGACATTGATCCTGAAGGTGAGTTTCTGGCCAGCAGCCTCACAGCTGTACTCCCCAGCATCTTTCTTCTCCACCTCACCCACCACCAGCCGACGGCATTTGCCCTCTGACTCCACCTTGAACTTCTTGCTGGAGGTGAGCAGCTTCCCCTCCTTGTACCACTTCACCTCAGTTTTCTCCTGGGCCACCTCACAGCTCAGTGTGGCATTTTGTGACAGTGCAGCCTTGATCTCCTTCTGTACCTTGTCCTTGCTTGTAAACACAACCTCTGGCTCTGTAAGAAAACCACAATAGTCACACACAGCTTTTTGAAGTTGTCTTCTCTGGTGCTTAACCAAGTTCCTCCTCTTTCACTGCATTTGCCACGATGGCCCATCAGTACAAAAAGGCATCTTCCTCTCTGTTTTGCCAAGAGGTGAATAGGTATGGGAATTTTATGGGAATTCTGTTAAAACCTCACAGAATTAGCACAGATATGAGCCTGGGACTTAGAACACTGAATGCATTGCCTGAAACCTTCTCCCACTTCTCTTTTTTTTTCTCTTCCTATGTTTCTCCAAGCTTTCAGTGAATCAGAAGTGAACAGCCTTTGTATCCTCATATCCAAGAACCATTTCTCTTTTTCTGCTTATTTGGGTCACTCAAATTCAGTAATTCTCCATCTAATCATAGAATTGTTTGGGTTGGAAGGGACCTTAAAGACCATTTTGCTCCATCCCCCCTGCCATGGCCAGGGACACCTTTCACTATCCCAGGCTACTCCAAGCCCTGTCCAACCTGGCCTTGGACACTTCCAGGGATGGGATCTAATGAGAGCTCTTCAAACACCTCTCTCTTTCTCCACCTCTGCTATGGTCCCTCACTTTGGTTCAGAGGGAGTTTTTCTGCTGACCCCCCAGCTAATTGTGACAAGAGCAGAAGTTTTTGCCCTTTCCTATCACCTTTTTTGTGGTTACAACTAGTCATGGAGACAAAAGTGCGTGTATAAAATATTGATATGACAGTGGGCAAAAAAATCAAGCCCTGTGGCTGAAGTATTTCACCCCAGAGAGGTTGTGAGATGACCCTCTGAATGTAAGATGGGACTCAGAATGGATTATTCCCTTATCTTTGCCATTCCTAGCATTTTCTCACCTCTGACTTTGACTTGGAATGTTATTCTGTCATCCTTCATTTCACAGGTATAGCTCCCTTGGTCTTGCTGTGTCACCTTCCTGACAATGAGCTTTCGTTGTGTCCCCTGGGAGACAACTGTTGTCCTCTGGTCCTGCTTCACCTCAGTGTGATCCTTCCTCCACACCACAGCTCCACTCGCAGCTGACACCTCACACACCAGCTCGAGGTTTTCAGAAGAACTGACTGATATTTCTGGACTCGTTTTGGGCTTGTTGACAAAAGTAACAGCTTCATCTGCAATGAAAAAGAGAAAACAGTTTCTGCCTCTGTCCAGGTTTATCAGCACAAAGTTAGGACACGGTCATTACTGATCATTATTTGATTATCAGACACATGGATGTTGATGCCTGACTCTGACAGATGGTGCAAACTCCTTCTCTGATCTTCAGATAATTGCTTTCAGTTACAGTGCAATCCCATTCATCTCTCCTACATCCTTCTGGATCTTTTAAATCAGGCTGAGATGCCCTCAAGTTTCTCACACTTTATTTATCACTCCTTGATTCTAATTTCAAGCAAGCTCTGGGGAATATACATTGATGTTTGAGTAGAGAAAAAGCTTTGAAAAGACCTAGGAAGTCTCAGACAATGTAGTTAAAAGTGATCAAGAGCCTTTTTTTAAGTGTTTCTGAGACAATTCTTGCAGCTCTCTGGTCACAATATCAGTTCCACTGCAATCTGGATTCATTCTTCCCCAGACCAGGGTATACATGGAATAATTTCACTGACAAAATATTCTCTAAGTTAGGATGGAGCTCTGACCAACCTGATCTAGTGGAAGGTGTCCTTGCCCATGTCAAGGAGCTTGGAACAAGATGGTCTTTAAGGTCCCTTCCAACCCAAACCATTCTATGATCCTATGGATACAGGAACCAACAACTTCACATGTTTTTGTGGAAACTGATCTTCCCAGTAGAGAACTCAGAAACTCCTCACACAGCTCATGTGCTTGAGGTTCCTGCAGTGACACCTCAAATTCTGTTGATGGCACAGGTATGAGCTGTGCAGAAACACACACACAGAGTGTGTGTCATGTAGGCAGCAGCACCACATCATTTTTATCAACTCAGGTGTGTTTGCAGAGGTAAGAGCTAAGGCAATGAAGTGGAGACAGGCACTTGGTGTAAAATGTGAGCAAACCTATTCAACACACCCTGTCCCCAAGATAAAAAGAAATATTTGCTGTGCATGTCAGGTATTTCATACCCTTCATCCCCTCAGGGCAGCCCTTGCCTGCAGAGCAAGCTGAGGGCTGGGATTCAGAGCCAACCTTAGCTGAGTATTGCATTTCTTGTAGCAGCAACTGTTGCCTTCAGTCACTGAGTATTCCAAGGACAATTGCCATGCCAGGCAAGTATCTCATTAGAAATTGTAGCCATCGGGACAAGGGATAATGGCTTTAAGCTGACAGAGGGCAGGTCTAGATTTAAACTGACAGAGGGTAGATTTAGATCAGATGTTTGGAAGAAATTCTCCCCTGTGAGTGTGGGGAGGCCCTGGCACAGGCTGCCCAGAGAAGCTGTGGCTGCCCCATCCCTGGGAGTGTCCAAGGCCAGGCTGGACAGGGCTTGGAGCAACCTGGGATAGTGGAAGGTGTCCCTGCCCGTGACAAGGGGGTGGGATCAGAAAAATGTTAAGGTCCCTTCAAGCCCAAACTAATCTACGATTCTATAATTGAGACGATCTCAATTGTCTTTGTCTGAGCCATGTGATGTTTTATCATAAGAGTTACAGGTGAGATTCTTACCACAGTCGTCCAAAAGTTATTAACCCAGCTCAGGTAACCCTGCAGACTTCCTCTGTACCTGATGTTCAGACAGAGGCAGCTCCAGAACACTTTTTAAATCCATGCTAGGTTGCTCCAATCAGACAGTGTAAATCAAATTATATAAATTGCCCTTTGGGGGTCAGTTTGGGCTGAGCCTGGTTGGCTCTTTTAGACCAGTTTTCCAATGGGTAAAGTCAGGGACTACAAATTACACTCCAAGGGAAGTTGCATTATGTTGGATTCTCAAAGAGAGATGGAGGCGAGATGACAGAGTCAATACCTGAGCAAACACCAGTTGTCAACTGGAAGCAATTCCTCCAGCTCAGTAAATCCTGCAACAATCCCTCAAGAGAAGTGCTGTCCTAAATTAATCAGCTTTGCTGATTTTTTAGTTAGCTGGTGGACAGCGTCACAGAAAGCTGTATATAACAGCTGCAGGTCACAAGCACTCACTTGATACTTCTCTAAAATTTCATTGTACTTGCAAGGTAGAAATGGTATGAGAAACTTTCACTTCACTTAGGACCAGATTAAAAATTAGGCTCCAAGCATAAACCAGAAAACCCCACTAAAAAGGAAGGTTCCCACTGGGCTATGCAAATTGAGCCAGTTTGATTTCATGGATATTGAATTTCACAGATAAATTCCTTTGTCATTTTATACCCTGGCTCCATCCAGGACTGGAATGCAGTGGTGACAAGCATTTCTCTTCTGGGCTTGACCTGACAACCACGTGCTTTATGTGATGGGCACGTGACATGAGCTAACAGCTTCCCTTACAGTACCACAGGGAGATGTCCCCCAGATCAGTGTCCTTTGAGAACAGCAAGAGATGCTTAACTCTCAAAATCAGGAGTTAAACTTGTCAAAGGACAGAGGCCTTCCACAGTAAGACCTTCTGTCTGAGGTAGTCCTAGGATGAGGCACATGCTAAGTTTAAAGAATCAAGGCCAGATGCAGCTCCCAGCTGTTTTGACAGGGTGGGGTTTTAGTGTGACCCCAGCCTTAGGAAAAGCCTGTGCTAACTTAAATATATCACAGCATCCTTATATTATTTGCCCATATTGTGGATCTGCATAAGGACCACAACAAGCGTCAGAATCTCTGAATTGGTTTTGTGGAAGCTTGGCCCAAAAAACTGTCAAATTACAAGGCAGGACAAGGTTAATGAACAAAGACCCGAGTTTCTCACACAGACTCTGCTCCCATAGTTGCATCACAAACTCACCTGAAACTTTTAAATCAAAAACAAGAGTGTCATCTCCAATTTTGCACGTGTAAGTTCCTTCATCTTCTTTGGTCACAGCTGAAGCCACGAGCTTATGAACTTTTCCTTTATCTTCCATGGTGAATTTCTTGCTGGCTGTGATTTCTTTCCCATCTTTGTACCACTTAACCATAACATTGGCCTCAGAGGTCTCAGAAATAAATTCAGCTTGCTTTCCAGTGATGGCCTTGACAAGACCTCCACTTTTCTCTTTGTTTATGAAGTTTGCCAGTGCTGAAACAAAATACAGAGACACAGCTCTGGTAAAGAATTGTGTGCACATCAATAAACGTGTACATTCACATCTGCATTAGGTATTGATTTATCATCAGACCAAACTGCATGTTTAATTATGATTCTAATTGCTAGATGTCAATGAAGAAGATGCCAAAATTCCAATCATATTCCCGATTATCACATGTCCAAAACCCAGAGCATATATACAACACAGGAGGAGAGGAAGCCCTAGGCAACAGATAATAAGGAGAGGTGGGGAAAGAAGTATAAGAAACTGGAGGGAAAGCCATGAAAATTATTCAATCATTGCATTGTAACCACCTGGCAAATAAATCAGCTCTGGAAGAGGTTAAAATGTAATCTACATAAATTAAATTATATGGAATTAACAAAATCTATACCGATATCTCATAAGACTGAAATGAAAAGAAATTTATTCCTTGAAATTAACTGGAGCATAGAAAATAAACAATAAATCTGGCATTATGTTAACGTGGAGTGAAATAACTGAGTCACCAATTGCCTCAAAGCAAAGGACTCAAAACCCCACCAATACATGAGCTAAAAATGTGACCCTAAACCATAGTCCCAACTCACTTTAGATAATGGATTTAGTTTTCAGACATCATCTTAACATGCTATTTTAGAACAACCCATACAGTGAAGTCCTTTTGCTGAGACTGTGCAGTCAAAGCTACTAAAAACAAAGCATTGGTTAGGGAAGGGAAGGGCCTGTGCAGTCAGAAGTCTCTCTAGCTCTGGTCCCAAAGGCCATCAGTTCGATCACGAGCTTCTGGCAGTGACAGGAACTTGCATTTGACCTCCCCAGGTCCCCACCAGCCCTTGTTGCCCAGGGTTTACTAAGTCTGCTTCTTAGAATCAACACCTATGGGTAAAGAAGTCAGACCAGATGCATCTAAAACTGGGAAAACCTCGTTTTCTTTCATTGCTTGTTCTTGGGGCCTCTGTTTCCACTTGTTTCTCTAATGTCTCATAACAGTGGAGCTTCCTCTTCAGTAGAAAAACACCACAGTCCTTCCTCTACCCAACCAGCCATGAATGAAACCTGCAGGGACCAAACACTGCTGAGACCTTTCCCTTTCCACCAGCATTACTGGAACTCAGCCCACAGGCTAAAAATTCTGGGGGGGAAGAAGAGGGAGATGGGCCCATTCATCCACCTTTCACTCCCTCAGAAAACTGGAAGGAAAAACACAACCCCAGAAGGAGATGTCTGAGATGTCCTGTTCAAACTCAGGAGATCATGTGTCTGAGGGTGCCTGGCACGTGAAATCTGATGGGAGTGGAGGGACTCCAGGGACAAATGGCAAGTGCATTTTCTGGCTGGTTTTGGGCAGGAGGCCCAGCCAGTTTCACAGTGGCCATGGCTGGGCACGGTGGCCCCTGGGCAGCCACGTGATGCCCATGTGGCAGATCCAGCTGATCTGCTCCTCAAGTGATCCCCGTGGCTGATTTACAGCAGGGACAGATAAAAGGTGGTGATGATGAAAGGTAAAATAATGATACAGCTTTTGGGACCCTCATCCTACAGGGGTGAGAGGTACCAAAGCTAATTCTCCAGGAATTAAGCTGTAAACAGCTGGTACTGTAGTTACAGCTTGTCATCACGGATTTTAAAACTGTAGCGTTGATTACTCATTTGATAGTCACGTTACAGTGAAAAGCACATGGAAACATCCATCAACTAATTCAATTTAATCTGTGGGTAGAACTGTCAGCATGAAAAGTGATGCTAAAGAGGCAGGGAGAGAGAGAAGAAAATCAAAATTAAGAGCAGGTCCCAGTGTAAGCAGAAATTTCTCTGTATAGATTTAGGCACATTTTTAATTTATGTTTTTCAGCTCTCTTGAGTTTTCTCTTTGAGAATAACCAAGTGAGTTGTCAAATGCAAAATATACACATTATTCTGGGACTTTGTTGTTTCTACAGAGACCAAGGAGGGTGAGATGCCAGCAGAACAGGATGATGAAGCACCTTCTACTTACTCCATGTAGAAACAGTGAAAGCATTGCTGGAAAGAAGGTGAGGGCTGAGTTATAGGACAGAACATGGAAACCAAATGGCTTTACAGAGAGAACTTGTCATTTCAAAGCAAAATACCAATTGAACTCACCCCAAATGATGTCTGACAACAGGTTAGACTGCCCTAGAATCAGGCTGCACACCCTGAACCTCAGCAGACATCTGAATGATCCCTGTGAGGAATTGTCTGGGGATACACCAGGGCTTTTTAGCCCAAATCTGGTCCTTTTCAAGGCAGAGGAAACTCTAGACTAGTTCATAAACACTTGAACACAAGGGAAGGCTTAATGTTGTTGGTTTCAGGGTAAAGGCAGAGACTTCCATGAAAGGAAGAATAGCCAAAAAAAATGGAGCAGCTGTAAAACAGCACTTGTTTAAATCTATCAAGCTAGACACATCAAAATAAAATGCCATTCTGCTGTTTGTTCTATACTACCTTCCATGTGAGCACCTTGCAAGCAGGAACGGGTCAAGCCATCCAATGTGCCCTGGAAAGGTCTGTTCTTACCCATCATGGTATTGAGAACAAACAAACAAAAAAAATCAAATAATAAACAAAAAATCCCACAATGCCAAGGTGATCCTGGTCCAGCAGAAGATTAATCAGAGCTGAACTCTCTTTTCAGTGTCTCGTCTGATATCACACAGCAAGTGTAGGACAGACATGGGATCGTGTGTCTCCTGCCCCTGTGGCTGAATTTCGTCATCACAAGAGCACCTTTTCCCTACCCATCATTCAACCTCATGAAGTAACACCAAGTCCCCTTGGGATATCAAGATGCCAACTGAAGTGAAAGCACAGCTGAGCTGTACCTTGTACTCACTGCCCAGTTCTCCTGCTCTGGCAGGATGTTGACGGGGAATCACTACAACCATAACTCTCTCTGGAGCTCTCCCTTTGTGTCCCTTGATGATTCCATCAGTTTAGGGCAGGAACAGGCACTCACATACCTTTCACTGAAAGCTGATAGAGCATTTTATCCCCTTCACAGGTGCACTCATAAACTCCAGCATCTTCCGTGGCAGTGTTGCGGATTTTCAGGACGTGTCTCTTCCCCACTGTTTGAAATTCATATTTTTCACTGGCCTTGAGCTCTTTCCCATCTTTCATCCACTTCACTGTAGCCTCTGTGTCTGAAAGCTCAGCCTGAAGTTTGGCTTCTTCCCGCAGCCGAGCTGAGACTTTTTCTACATCTTTACTCTTATTGGTGAATTTTACTGCAGCACCTGCCAGGACAAAGGGCTCTGTTATTTGAAATTCCTTTGAGATAACACGTCCATGGTACAACTCTGCCACAGACTTTGAGATCTCTGAAAGTGCAAGACACTGCTCCTGCCCTTCCACATGTGTCAACACTGAGCATTTTTCTCCAGTTTAAAATACTTGATCTGTGTTTATTGCCAGAGTCACTATAAAAAAAAAAACCACTACATTTTTCTACTGCTTCATAATGCTCTAAACATACTTTTGCATTGCTCTGAGAAAATTCTGAGATTTGCATCTAAAGTGAAACACATCCTTCCAAAATGAACATCTATTCATTATGTTTTGCCAGGTGATGTGGGTAGATACAGATGTTACTGTCATTTCAGAAGGGAAACACCCAACTTTTGTTCTCAAATCAACGTACACAATACTAACTTGTACATCTCACACATGAGGGAGTAAAAAAGCACCAAGCTTTGTTAGTAATTAATGCTCCTTTCCTCTTGAAAGGCTACCAGTCAGAAAGTCTAGTCAAACCTGAAGCCAAAATTACCACTTTAAGGTGACTCAGTGGTGGATTTGGTGACAGAATCCATGGATTAATGGTGAAATTCATGCTCACAAATTCATGAGCTGATGCTAAACAGTTTAGTTTTGATACCACCAGCTGCCAGATTGACTCACTCTAAACTACCATGGTGAAGTCATTAGAAGGACCCACATGAATTCACATGATGCAATTTCAGGTATTTCCCATCACTGAAAGTCTCTAGCCCAAGTTCTAATCATCAGATCCCAGCAACAGCCCCTTGACTGGAAGAAAAAAAGAAAATAAATACCTTTCACTCTCATCTTGGTGCTGGTATCAACATTATTGGCAACAAATTTCACTTCTGCTCCATCATCCTTCTTGGTGACGTTCTTTATGATAAGGGTGTGAGTGTTTTGGGTTCTTTTAATGATGTAGGTCTCACTTTCCTGTAAGACTTTACCATTGAGGTACCAAGTGCCTGAACATGTCTTGGTGAGGTCAACAGTAAACAGGGCATCCCCTCCAGGGACAGCTTCAGCTGTTGTCAGGGGGGTTTTCACAGCCAGAACTGGTTCTAGGGAGGAACAACACGTATCTGTGAGAGCCAGACACAAGACAGCTACACTGGAAAATAGTTCATCCCAAGAACAAAGTTCTCAGGGTAAACAAGGCTTGAGAATAAAATCATGCAACCTTCTGTAGTTTTCATGCACTGAAGGAAATGAATGGTTGGTCTACAGGATTTTCCTCTTTCAGTAGCAGGTAACTGACCTCTGGAGTCAGGGTTAAGGTTTTTCAGGGAAAGAAAAACAGGTCTATTTTCATGATTTTTTAATCCTTAAGATGTGTAAAGGCATAAGCCAGAAATCATCCAAGTTTTCCTACAAGTGTCTCTATTTTTAATAAAGAGTATTATTCTTATATTTGAGAAGGATCCTAGGAAGTCACTTCTAGATATTCCTACAAGTCACCTCTAGATAATCTAGGAAAGCATGAGCATGTTCAGATAGTGAGGCAAAGAGTAACAGAATAAAAACACAAAATATGATGAAGGTCTGTGCAGATGTTGCCTAGTGCAGTGAATCAAAGGAAGAAGCAATCCCATTGCACCCAGTGATTCTCTGGGCACACTGGCACTCTAGAAATGAAGTGAACCCCCATATTTCTTCTAGTAACAATAAGATTAAAGACAGACTGGCTGGAACTTGGTTTTCATGGTGGTATGATCAGTCATAACTATTCTCTAGGTGTAAGATCTATATCTCATACATATATTTAAAATTATATCATGAGCCCACCTCAATTTTTCCTTTCACACCCAGCCTAGAAGGAGCACTTAGAGGCTCTGAAAGCTCTGCCTCTTACACAACCTGATGTGAGACATTAGAATACAACCACACTCACAGCTCTACCTCAGAAACCCAATCACCATCACTTGGGTGATGATGGTCAGTGGACGACACAAAGTAGGAGAGCAAGGAATAAAAAAAAAAAAAAAAAAAAGGTTTTACTGTGCCATTCTCCATCCTCAAAATCATGGGAGATGTTTTTCAAGCCCCCACGTGCCCCCATCACCCCAAACTGGCCCATTTTATGCCGGGTTGGTGCTCACCAAGGTGAATGCTCCCGGGGAATTCCAGGTAGGGGCTCTGTCCAAAGGTGTTGACTGCGGACACTCTGAACTGATAATCAGCCTCTTCTGACAGGTTGGTCACCGTGAGCTCTGGGACAGGGACGTGGGACTCGTGGCACCTCACCCAGGTGAAGCCAGTCAGTTTCTTGCGTTCCACGATGTATCCGTCCACTGGGATGGGACGGTCCATCTTCGGAGGGGACCATGCCAAGGTCACTGAGGTTTCTGTTTTATTTTTCACCACAGGGTCAGCTGGGGGTTGGGTGGGAGGTTTTTTGGGCGCTGCACAAGGGGAGAAAAAACAGAGGAACAAGTTGATGTCAGAGTGGAAAAGCCACTGTGCCTCGCTAAAAAGCTTACACTGGGCTAAAAGCTACTCTTGCCTAATAAACCTCCCTAAAACATTGATGTGAGATGGGAAAGCAAGAGAACGGATAGAAGGTGCTTTTGGAGCCGCACTCCACGAGGATCATTGAATCATTACAGTTGGAAAAGACCTCTGAGATCATCGAGCCCAACCTCTAATGCACAATACTTGTATCTTTACAGAAATGGGTGTGATTTCTACACAATATTAAAATTGTTGGCACAGTGAGTCTTCAACTAACATTTTGTAGACTTAAATTATCAGTGCTAGATACAGATTACACAGCTCCTGGGCAAAGTTAACTAACACTCAGCTTCTTATTTTCACTCAGAAGATGGGCAAAACCACCATCAAAGATTGTTCAGACCTTTTAGAGTTACAGATATCTGAAATTCTTGTCACGTAGGCTTGGATATTTTCTGTAGCCTTTTCATCTGGGTATCTGTCCTGCTTCTAAATTTTATATTATCCCCACTCAGAAGATGCATTGTAACTTTGTCTTAGTTGTAGTTAATTGATAGCTATTCTTGGGGATCTCTGTTCTAGTAATTCATGGAGAACCAGATTTTGGGGTTTGGGAATTAACTTCAAAAGGAAATGACAGATATATCCCTACTGTGAGACACTACAGTTGGGGTTGTGGCTATTTTAAGGTACCTGAAGTTATAAATTCATCCCTGCAGGTATGTGCATAATGAATATTAATGTTCACCCTCTCATTCCTCTTGAACCATTTAGAGAAGGTTCAGGTCCCATCAGGGTTATTCACTATTTGCTGCCACTGATATCATCAAGAGACTGGGAATTATCTGATATGCTCTAGTTACCCCCTTACTGATGTGGCAAAGGATTAATTTAAATTTCATTTTGGCTGTTTGAAAGGTGCCTGTTGTAAGTCAGTCAACCAGATTCTGACTGTAATCCTGTGGAGAACAGCACATTCAGGAGAAACTCATCCCAGCTCAGGGGATGTGTGGGAGACGGTGAAACAATCACACACTGCACATACTCAAGTATTCATGACTGTAGAGGGAGCCTGTACAACAAGCCTAAATTAAAAACTGAGCTCTGGGACAACTGATCTTCTTTCTACCTCAGTTTACCCACCTTTAAAATGAGCATAGTAACGATGCAAGATGCTGAACAAATAACACACAAACATTGCTTGCCTGCTAATTGCCTTTAGAACAGCCAACAGCAATTTTGTCCAGCTAATTGAAGAAGATGTGAGCATAGCACACAGGATTCTCCAAGCAGTTAATCCGATATGCATGAAGTGTAAAAATAGGAAATCTCAACGCGATATGCTTTTCCTTCCTTACATAAATAGACACAGAAGTGGTGTGGGGTGCATAGTTACCAGCCTGTCAGTACCTGCTGGTCAGAGCTAGATGTCAAAGGTCCCATTTGGGTAACATTAAGCTGAGTACTAAGCCCTGGAATGAGATCTCTTGACCTTACCACCACCAAAAATGGTAATGCAATATTTTCTTCAGCGATACCTGTTTGTGAAAAGGCAGCTTCTTACCTTTTTCTATTCCATTAATTAACATTTTCTTCATAATTAAACATCACTGTCTGAAATCAAACTGAACTTTCCTGTTGCCATTGAACTGGTTAGATGTTAAAGCTTTCCAAATACCTTAGTAAGTGTCACAAAGCCAAATGTGATACTTATTAATTTTTTTCTGATTTTAGTTCAATGCCTCAACCAAGTTTAGATAACACAGCAATTACAAAACTTGAAATAAAAGATTCCATTTTGCCACTGACCAATACAGTTTGGAGGTGGTGGTGGGAGAAAAGAAGTATCATTCTCCCCAAATTTTGACCAGAGTGGATTATTTGTTCACATACACACCAGAACAGCAGCAGAGCTGGACACCTTGTGCAGTTCTGTCTTAAATAAAGCAGATTTTGCCTGGGGGATGCAATGTCAGCAAAACAATGCCAAATAATATTAGGCAACATCACCAAAATTGCATTTCAGGTCCAATCTCAACTTCACTGCACCTGCTGCTAACTTCTGTCATCTAAGATACATATTTGTGCTGTGCTCTTTCCCCAGGGCTGCTCATACCCAGAAAGGCTGTGAATTCCCAATCCCTGGATGTGTTCAAGGCCAGGTTGGATGGGGCCCTGAGAAACCTGGTCTAGTGAAGGCGTCTCTGGCCATGGCAGAGGGTTGGAATGAGATAATCTTGAAAGTTGGAATCTCATTCCAACCCAAGCCATTTTGGGATTCTATGACTCTTCTCTCTGTTTATCCCTCCAAGAAATCTCATAACACTCACGTTCAGGCTGTTGGCTTTTTGTGGCAGACAAACCTTCTGCTGGTCTTGGACAACAAACTTACCACGGTGGTACCTGAAACAACAACATGGGAGCACCTGCTCCCTGGGGAAGACACAACACCAAGGCCAAATAAAAGTGAAGCTTACTGGTCACAGTGAACTGGGTAGAAGTCCTGCTTTCATCAGCCAGGAAGGCAATCTCACCAGCATCTTCCATCTTACACTCTCGGATGGTCATGGTGTGCTGTTTGCCAGAGCGTGTGATGGAGATTCGGTCACTGGGTTTCACTTCTTCTTTGTTTTTGAGCCACTGGATGTTCTGGCAGTCATTGTCCAGCTCCACACAGAAGGTGGCTGTGTCATTTATGAACACTGCAGTCTTCCGTGGAAGTTTTTTAATGATGTTCCCTTCAGATAAGAAAACAATCATGGTCAGCAAACAGCAGATATGAAGGACTTTGGCAGCACTGTCTCGTACAGACTGCAGCAGGACTAGTCCACCCCTAATCAAAACATTATAGGCACTATGCAGACACCCCTAAATGAATTCTGAGGCTTTCAGTCATACAGAAAAGATGATCCCAAGGACTCATTTTGGCCTTCAAAGAGAGAAAAGCAGCCCTGTTAGACTGGAGTCACTTACATTTCTTGCTTACCACGCAGAGTTTGCTCTGGGTAAACACAAGGTACGTGGCCTTGCCAAGAGTAGACTTGACAGTGACACAACTTTCATTGCTCAGATATGCTGGGAATTCAAATTAAGACTTTGCTGAAGTAGCTCTGTCTTAAGCCAGACAGGTCTCTTGTCTGTCTTCGGGATTTTGCCTCCATCAAAGTTAACAGTAAGTTACATAACCAAGAGGGCAAACACACCAGTAACCTGAATTAATAGGAAATACACCAAAAACCTCAGATTTCTTGTTAGATGCAGAACCTTCAACATAGAAATTCAAGTTGGATTGATTTATGTCTTTTCCAAGTGGCTATGATGATTACCAATTAATAAAATAACCTCCAAGTCACAAGATGTGACTGTTCGCAGGAGAATCAGAATTGACACTGGCTCCAGCTCTGGAGTAGTCCTTGCAAGACAAAAGAGCCCTTGCCCAGGGACATCACCCAGAGCTGTTTCATGAGAAGCAATGCTTAACTCCTTCGTGATGTAACAGATCAGGCACAGATTTCAAGGATTCAAGACCCTGATTCTCTGCCCATCCTTCTGCTCCATTATACAACTGCTCCTTTTTGCCCTCAGCCGTGCTCCCATCCCTGCAGCCCTTTACATCCAGCCATGCTCTCACATTCTCCCAAATCCACCTTGCTCTCTCCAATCTTCTTCTCTCAGGGCAGGCAAAAGGCTCCCCCAGGAAGGCTCTGCCTCCTCTCCCTCCAGAATTCTCCACCTGGCTCAGTCACTCTCTTTCTAAAGGAACATACCATTACAGCACAAACAAGTAGGAAAAAATACCAGCTGTTCTACTGGGGCCAAACAGACTTTCAGTCCTTGGCTAGTCTAGACCCAATGGAAGGTGCAACAAAAAACGTCTGTCTGAACTATCCCATGTCTCCAGACTAAATTCTCCCTTGTGCCTCTACTCATGTGCATTCTCAGCTCTTTGCTGCTGATGGAAAAAGTAATTTGCACAAGGATGTACATCACCCAGCTGTTTCCAAGGATTTATGTGCTGAAGAACTCCTTCTGGTTTCACTGGGAGTAAGGTCAGGCTTCCAGTGAGTCAGGACAAGAGCAACCCTGTAGCTGTGACAGGTCTCCAGTGCCTGAATCCCTGATGTCTGTGTCTACTCTCTGTGAGACACCTACACTATCCCAACTCTATACCTACTTTCACTTCAGTCTGAAACAACCAGACTCAGGAGACTCGGACATGAATGTTCACATTTTCCTCTTTTCTTATCATCTTTACAAACTCCAGAGAAGAGCTCCAGCTGTCAGGGCTCTGGTTTCCAATCTAAACCACCCTGGTGCTGAATGAAGCCTTCACCACACATCAGACCACAAACCATAGCTACTAAACCCACTTCCTAGTGTGGTCAGCACTGCTATCAAACAGTCTCACCACTGTGACCACTGGACACCAGACAAGAAGTGTGTGACAGTGACAGAGGACCCATGCGGTTCTTGGAGGATGCTGAGGAAAGTCTACAGTGCTGGGCTACAGCTCAAGGACATCTCAGAAGCCACTTCCAGCACAAGCCCCCACTGGGTGACATATCTTGTGTAGAAACTCAATCTGTCCCTGATCTCTGCCCCTGTGCCTCAGGGACACCTGGCAGGAAACTCAGGGACCCATTGACTGACCACATGTGGCTCTAAGAATTTATTTTTTTTTTTCATTTAATGGCCAGGAGCTGTGTTGGGAGGGGTGGGTTGGATATTAGGAAAAGATTCTTCCCCCAGAGGGTGACTGAGCACTGAGCAGGGTTTGGTCACAGCCCCAAGGCTGCCAGAGCTCCAGAAGTGTTTGGACAACACCCTCAGAGAGAGGGTGGGATTGTTGGGGTGTCCTGTGCAGGGCCAGGAGTTGGACTGTGATGATCCTGATGCATCCCTTTGAACTCAGGATATTCTATAATTCCTCTCACCCCATCGTTGACTCTGCTCTTCTCCAACGCACCCACGGATATGGTAAATACCATTCACAAGAGCGAGTTTGAACCTTCATGCACAAATCTCACACTTGGCAGGCAGGATTTGGCCAAGGTGGAATACCAAGAGCCTTTCTTACCTTGGACAGACAGCTCTGCAATGGTCCTGCTCCCCTCCTTCATCTCACAGATATAAACAGCATCGTCGTCCGCGGTGACGTTCTGCACGGTGAGCCGGCGGTACGTGCCCTCCTCCTCGATGTTGTACTTCTTGCTCTGCCTGAGCTTGGTCTCCTCCTTGAACCAAGAGGTCTCTGTCCCAGGAACGGGCACCTCGCATTGGAAGGTGGCAGATTCCTTCTCCCTCACTTCGAGATCCTTCAGTTTTTCCTTGAAGGGTATGGGGGGTTCTTATGAGGAAAAAAAAAAACAGAAAGGGAGAAGCAAGAGTTTATGATGAGAGTGGGTTTAGATGGGGGTTTAGGAAGAAATTCTTCCCTAAGAGGGTGGTGAGGTCCTGGCACGGATTGCCCAGGGAAGTTGTGGTTGCCCCATCCCTGAAAGTGTTCCTTGGAGTAGAATCCTGTAAAAGGAATCCTGCTACAGTTGGGTCGATAACAAACAATCTGGTCCTGGGAGAGAGAACAGGGCAGCAATTCTGGGTGAATGTGAGCAGCTGAGCCAGTCAGCTGGTGCAAGAACCAATGTTTTAGGAGTCTTTCAGCAAGAAAGAGCTGAGCAGAGTGATCTGAAAGGGCACAGAGAGATGGGAGGTGGCTGGACACAGGCCAGATGTTGGGAAAAGCACAGGAGTAACTGATGGAGGAGATTTCTGTGCTCCTCACCAGTGCCAAAGTCACTTTATCAGCTTTTGTCAATGACAATGAAAGAACTGGAGAAGGATCCCAAGTCTCCCAACAGCCTCTGCCTCCTCCAGCAGTGGGGCTGCAGCGCTCTGGCTTAGGGAGAAACCAGAGTGTGGATCAAAGACACCAAACAGCTGCATGACAGTGAGAGAAGTCATTTTATCAACCGAACAATGTTTAATTCCAGTGACAGCTGCACGGTGACATCATCCTGCTCCCCCAACCCTAAACTGGAGAAAGGGGAGTTGGACTGAAGGACAGCTGCTGGTCACAGCCACAGGACTGATGCCACAGTCACATCACAGCTCTGGATTAGCCAGTGCTGATACATCACCTCTCACTCCTCATGAGAGATCATGTCTTGATATGTACCTTTCTTCATCTTCTAAAAAAAACTGTGCCAGCTCCCAGCTGGACTTTATGACTCCATTCTGCCTCAACACCCTCACAGTAAAGAATTTCTTCCTACTATCTGATATAAACCTCCCCTCTTCTAGTTTAAATAAAATACCAGACTCTGAGGCGTTGACAGAACATCCGGAGGGAGCAATTCTATGGAATACCTTGGTTGTTATCCTGAGATTAAAGCTTGGCTGGCATTACATGAGATACATTCAGGAACAAGAAGGTGACACTAACTCACCACATCAACTTGGTCAATTTTTTAAAAAAATATTTTGCCTGAATGCAGCTTATTTTAAGGCAAGTCAAAGTCTTGCCTTGACAAGCCTTCAGCTACAGTTTCATAGACCTGCCCTGCCCACACTCCACATGGTAATTGTCCTTTATCATCCAACAGGAAACTCAGACTCTTGCCCTGCAATCCCACGTTCCCATTTAAGAGGAGTGAAACTGAACAAGCAAGAGGGTCCTTGAAGGATCTTCCAGTACCTAAACAGGGAACAAAAGAGCTGGAGAGGGACTTTGGACAAGGGCATGGAGGGACAGGACAAGGGGGAATGGCTTCAAACTGACAGTGAGCAGGGTTAGAGGGGATATTGAGAAGAAATTCTTCCCTGTGAGAGTGGTGAGGCCCTGGCACAGGGTGCCCACAGAGGCTGTGGCTTCCCAATTCCTAGAAGTGTCCAAGGTCAGGTTGGACAGGGCTTGGAGCAAGCTGGGATGGTGGAAGGTGTCCCTGCTCATGGGAGGGAGTTGGAACAAGATGATCTTTCAAGTCTCTTCCAACCCAAATGTTCTGGCATTCTGTGAGATCAGGAAAGCTTTGATCAGAAGGATGCAGCTTCCAGGAGCTAGATGCTGTGGTGCTGCGTGAGACAGGAGTGAGACTGGAGCTGACACTGGGAACACACTCGTGCAAGAGCCAAAAAGAAACATGAGATGCACCTGAGAAGTACCCAAGTGTATCCCCATACTTGGAGCAAGAGGCCATATCATTAACCCCTCTCCCTTTACAGTTACTAAGCAGTATCTAAGGTGAAAAAAAAACTATTCTAGGAAAAAGCTCTTAAATGTACAAACACAGAAGGGTTGGTTGACACTTTCATATGTGTTGCAGTAACAGCACTGCTTTTCCAGCCAGGGAAAGTCTATCTTTGGCAGCTTGGGGTCAGATATCCTCTGAAAACAGCTTTGCTTTCATCCTACTGACATATGCACACACATCTTATCTCACTCTGAATGGAACTTCAGAGAGACAGCAGTTGATAAACTGAAGCCTGGGATGCACCCAGCTCACTGCTTTTTCTGCCTTGGGGATGTGAGAGCAGCTCCAAACTTCACCATCTTCCTCTTTCTGAATAGATCTTTATGCTCCTTACATGATCTAGGATGTACCTGGTCAGACAGAGGGGGTTCATGTGTGTCAGGGTTCTACAAAAGAGCCACATGTCTCTTGAGAGTAGGCCCCCAAATTCATCTGGCCCATAACCAGCCCCCTGTCCAGGTCAGGGAGATACAAATAAGAGAGAAAACAAGAGAGCTGCAAAAACCTGTCTACTTGAAAAAATGTGAGGTAGACACAGCAAAGCAAAACCCTGAGGGAGCAGAGAGCAAGAGCAGCTAGTGAAGTTATCAAGAAACTGTAAGAAATCAGACAAGGGATCAATTTGGCTAATTGTCTTGAGGAAATACTTCTCCAGCGTGCCTCAGGCTTTTTCTTTGGTCCATAACAAGCTAACTGGCAGTGAGATGATGTTATTTTTAAAAAGTAAATTCTGCTAACACATAATAACATAACACATAAGAATAGGTGCAGCCTGCAAAGAAGCCAATGTTTCCTTAACCTTCTCAAGGCACATTGTCTGCTGGACCTCACTTTCCCACTTGCCTACATTTCCTCTTGCTTATTGCTGGCATTCTCACAGGCACTGCATTTGTTATTCCAGAGGCAAGTTTTCCCTCTGCCTAATGAAAATGATCCAATGAGAGTAAGAACATGGAAACTCCTCCCAACAAGAGATAAGCTTCTCTTGCCTTTGGTCTTCCTTGTTACTGTGCTTTCCAAGTTTCCTCTCTACCTCCCCACTTTTCAAGTTGCAATTGCCTTTCAGATCTCCAATGTGACTGTCATGACAGTGGCCATCCAAAGTCACTTTGGATCAGAGGGAGAATAAAGTGGCCTCAGCACCACCCTGTTTTTCCCCTGTTGGTTTGACGCCTTCAACCTTTTCCTACAGTATCCCATTACTTTTTTCAGGGACTCAGATGAGCATTGCTTGCCCCGGGATGGAGACCTAAATCTGTTCTCACTAACTTTACAGGCCTAGGGAAATCTCCAAAGCCCTCAGGAAGCTCAAGTTGGTTACTCATGTTCCTCCCATCCTACCTGCTCCCTGGTTTGTTAAAGATTTACTCTTGAGAAGAATTTCCCAATTTCTTTTACTCAGTGTACAGATTGTGATTTTTATCCCTGTTCCAGACATGTTTCTGAATCTAATTAAGCTTCAGTTTTCCTCAATTAGGAAAGTGACTCTCTGCCCTATACTCACTCAATTGAGATTTAAGCCTGATTCACTAAATCTCACTTAGGAACAGCTCAAAAATCTTTTTTTTTTTTTTTTTTTTTTTTTATGAGCTCAATTATCTTTAAGGCACTGGCTCAGCAAAGTATTCACAACTGTGTTGGGTTCCTGGGCCATTAGATCTCCAGGATCTACATTGACAGAGTGTAGGAGGCTTTCTGTGGATGCCCCATCCTTGGAAGTGCTCAAGGACAGTTTGAACAGGGCCCTTCCAACTCAGGATAGTCTATGATTCTACTATTCCAAGATTTTATGATTCTGAGGGTGGTTGCTTGGAGAATTCAGCCTCTTCTACATGGCTGAGCAGAGAGAAGGTTTTGCAGCAAGATTATCTCCCTCCCCAAACCCTAATGGCATCACCAGTGACATAAAGAACAGAATTAAAGGTTGCCTTCACTGCTGCATCATTCTGAGCCGTCTTGGGAGGACTGAGAAGAACTTCTGGTGACACAAAGGAGAGTCATTATTCAGGGCCTAATTATAACTGACACACGTAAATTTTCCATGGCAGCCTTGGCCTGGACAGAAAGCCAAACATGGTACAGGGTAACAAAGAAACAATCCATAAACATTTCCACTTCAGCCCTCTGACTCACAGGCGTCTTTGGACAACAGACATTGATCAATAACCTTTTCCCATGCTGCTTGCTCCCAGACTTGCTGCTTCCCATGGTTTCCCCACCACCTTTGGAACAGGTGGTACCCATTCAGAATAATCAAATAAGCAGAGAGGGGTGTTTGTCTTTGCAAGGGAGGTGTTGGGCAAGGAACTCAGCTTCGGTCATCCTCAAAGTGATCACCCACCCAAGGGTCAGGATCAGTCTTCAGCTCCAAGTCCCAGCTCATGAGGTAATCACAGCTTTCTGGGAGAGGACAAATGCCCTTCCCAACGCCACTCAGCACCTCCAAAGGGAGAGCAATGGGTGGGACAAGTGCCAGTGAATTCCATGGATCAGGTGTCACTGATGGACACAGGGACTGAGCCATTGGCAGGAAAGACAGTGTGAAAAGAGAGGTCCAGAAAAGGCAAACTAGAAAACCAAATAAAAGCTGAGTCTTAAAGATGAATATGAAACAGACTATTCCTACTTATTTGGATTTCTAATTTCTTTTGCTGTCAGTCAAAAACTGTTTGACTAGTTTTTAAAAATCCATTTTACCACTAAAGTGGCAAAGCCCTTTGCCTCTGACACCTAATTTAAAGGGGCTGCCTCGGTTGCAAGCTGCCTGCCGTAAACTTGTCAGATGGGAGAAAATTTAGAGCTTCTTGGAATCTCCAAAGCCAGGTTGGACTGGGCTCTGAGCAACCAGGCCTAGTGGAAGACGCCCCTGGAGAGGGGGTTGGAATTGGGAGGGATCTTAAAGATCATCTAACTCAAACCATTCTGGGATTCTATGAAACCTGCGTGTCACATTTTTGTTGTCCTTCTGAAGAACTTGGCCTGACCTCCACCAGTATCGAGGGACCCTCTGAGG
This sequence comes from Serilophus lunatus, assembly GCA_013399895.1. NCBI lineage: Eukaryota > Metazoa > Chordata > Aves > Passeriformes > Eurylaimidae > Serilophus > Serilophus lunatus. The sequence continues at coordinate 669,405 of VXBA01005771.1, read as the reverse complement.
GCAAGTTGTTCTGATCAGTTCACTGAACCAGAGGCCAGTGGATTGGACTCAGTGGATTTTCTAGGTGCAAGCAAGGAACACAGGCTATCCAGCAGCACAAGCTGGGAAGGACTGAGGGCCTGGCAAGAACAAGGCTGCTGGTGGGTCACTGTACAGGAAAACTGAGATGGACTGTAATTAGAGTTGGGGCGGGTGCCCCAAGGGATCCAAGGCAGCCAGACACACTCAGCTTGTAGGGAGGAGTTTCCTCTACTGCTGTTTAAATGGCACGTGAGTGCCAGTCTGAGTAAGCCCTGTAGGGAATACAAACCCAGATGTGATTAAAGCCTGAAGTACCCTCCAGGGTACTAGACAGGGCACTAGCAGTCACTGACCCAAGCCATGGTAATGGATATCTTGTCTTACTATAAAACCAGGGCTGATGGGAGCTTTAGAGATTTGGCTTATCCCACCTGCCCCACAACCAGCCAGATCCACATCATCCACCCCTGACTGGGACTCATTTATTGCCCTTCCTAAAAACCCCGGGGATGAGACTCTCTGTCCAGGTCACCTATTCCAACTGCACAACAACCTTTTCATCTGGAGGGCTTTATTTACATCTAACCCACTCTTCTGCATCAGTTTGGTGGCAGAACCTTTGTTCACGTGCCCACCCTAATTCAGAAGTGCACTGGCTGTCTCTTTGCAGGCCCTTGAGAAACATGAGCACCCACCTTTGACGGTGACAAGCACGGAGCTGTAGGTCTGGCCTGCCAGGTTGGAGGCTGTGCAGGTGTACAGCCCATTGTCTATCTGCTTGCAGAAGAGGATCTTCAGGACAAAGTTCTCCTGATCATCCTCGTAGATGATGTGCCGCCGCCCTTCCGAAATGACCTCGTTGTCTTTCTTCCACACAATCACTGGCTTGGGCTCTCCCGTCACGTAGCAGCTCAGCTTGGCGTGTTTCCCCTCCGTGACGCTGCACGTGCGTGTCAGCGCCCCAAACGTGGCGTTACGAGCCCCTTTGGTGAGTCCCACCGCCCTCTCATAATCCCGGGACAGGCCGTAGCCGAGGCTGGACAACCCTTCCACCGCGGAGTACGGCTGAGCAGAGGTCAAGTCAAGGACTCCGTGGGAGATGTCCATCTTCCTGATCTCCTCCCGCCTCTTTTGCAAGTGGGACAACAAGGATGCCGTCTTCCCGCAGCTGGAATCGAAGTTGCAGCTGCTCCCAGGGTTGGAAGAGCCGTGTGTTTCCACCACCAGCGCGGCCGAAGCGCTGGCGGAGCCGATGAGATTCTCTGCCCGGCAAGTGTAGGTGCCACTGTCCCCCAGCCGGGCACACTGGATGGTGAGAGCGTTGGACTCGCCGGCAGACTCGATCTGGAAGCGTCCGGCATCCGCTTGGTTCCGCAGGTGCCTCCCGTCCTTCTCCCAGTTCACCGACAGGGGAGGGCTGCCCTGTACTTTGCACTTGAACATGGCATCTTCTCCCAGAGTTACTTTGATGTTGGAAGGTTTCTGGATGAAGTAAGGGGCTGACTCTGTTACCGTGGTCTCCTCTCCCACTTTGATGCTGACGGCTGCAAAAGCTTCCCCGATGGTGTTCTTGGCCCGGCAGATGTACTGGCCACTGTCCTCCAGGCTCAGGTCGTAGATGGTCAGCCGATAGAGATCCCCGTCCTCTGTGGTTTTAAACCTTCCCCCAGACTGCACTGGAAGTTTGTCCTTCTCCCAGCTCACAACCGGGATGGGGTTTCCAATGATCTGGCAGCTCAAGGTGGCATCCTTCCCCACAGACACCATAAACGCCTTGGGCCGGGTCAGGAACCGGGGGACTCCACTGAGAGAGCTGTAATCCATCTTGGCTTCCTTCCTAAGGGGTGAGAAACAAAAATGTCAGGTGAGACCAGATTAGATGAGGTGTCAGGATGGCTGCCGTATAGTAGAGTCATGTTTTCATTGTACTCGTGGGTGAGAAAGCCTTCAAGATTTCTTCTATTTGAGGTTAGTAAACTGCCAATGGATAAGATAGATCCCTTCCCCACAGGAGTCACTGGGCAAAAGAGAACTCTTTGGGCAGTGCATGCTGAAGGAACATGATGATTCCTTTCAATCTGGGCACTAGGAAAGGGACCTAAACTAACGCTATGGAACATGTGGGCTGGTTCTGTAACCGCAGGAAAATAAAATTGCATTAAATCCTGAGATGTGTCTGCCTATCAAGATACTTCCTCTGTCATAGACTCACAGAATGGTTTGGGTTGAAAGGGACATCCAAGCTTATTTTGGGTTGCTTTCCAACTCCCCTTGCCACAGGCAGGGACGCCTTCCACAAAACCAGGTTGCACAAATCCCTGTCCAACCTGGCTTTGAACACTTCCAGAATGTTCAAGGCCAAGTTGGATGGGGATAACACCAATCTGGTCTCATGGAAGGCGACCCTGGCCATGGCAGGGGACATTGGAACTAGATGATTTTTACAATCCCTTCCAACCTACTCCATTATTTTATGATTATGCTCGTGGAAGTGCAAAGCCTCATGAAAGAGCTGCCACAGGGAATACACACAGAATTCCAGACAGTGACAGCCTTCTCCTAGAGAGCCACACATAGCTTAGGGCTCACAGGAAAAACGTCTCATCTCCTGCTTATTCTCAGCTGCTCTCAGAGGAAGCCATGCACTAACCTGCAGCCCTTGTATGATACAGACCAGCCAAGGGGACGAGGCTTAAACAGAGTTGAAAACTAAAGATCATGACATTTCTGGTGCCATTGTGTCCCAAGAAAACCCAAAGCAATCAGTGGTGCTGATTTTTACAGCCATGTTCACTAAAATACAGAATCTGCCCCTCCTTGTGCTGTTGGAGATCAATCCAACAGTGATCACCTCTTTCAGGGGCCTCCCCCCAGGATCACACAAACATTCCTTGCTTCTTCACTGCTCCTTTCATGGGCTCCTGGATGTTCTTTCCTTTCTGCTGGAGTGGATCAACTTCTCATTTTCCAGGAGACCTTGCTGTCATCTGTGTAGTATTTACTTTGACAAGTATAGCACAAATAAAGACCTGCTTTCAACTCCAGTAACACCAGCAATTGTGCACCAGCTGACTCTCCCTGGGAGCAGGATTAGACCTGTTGATGGTGCTCTGTAAGGAAATCAAACTTGCAGCTCCAAACCTCTCTCAAAGAACCATGGAATAATTTGGGTTGGAAGGGACCTTAAAGACCATCTATTTCCAAACCCCCTGCCATGGGCAGGTATATCACCCGCTAGACCAGGTTGCTCAAGTCCTACTCAGAAGACTTGAGTGCATCATTTCTCTCAAAGCTGTTTTATCTCCTTGGCCTCGTTATTCCAGATATCCCTGTCCTGAAAAGCTCATGCAGCTCCTGTCTGAGTTTTAGGAATGGTCCTACTCTGGAGTGATCACAGTGCTGCTCTCACATCTGTGTAGTTTCACCTTAAAGGTGCCACAAAAAGCAAAAGGACCAGGGCTCTGTGTGCAGTAACTCAGAAAGGAAATAAAAACCAGTCACTGAGACAGAAATATCCTTCTTAATCCTCCAGCAGTTTGGCTTCCCTGCTTGGCCACACATCCACCCACTCCCTCACCCAATGGCAGGTGCTCTCACAATCCCCCCCCCACCCCCCAGCTCCAGCAGAAATCAAGAGGAGCAGGCCAAAAACCTGCTTTCATTTCATAAATCACCATTTTTTCATCCTCCTCCAGCTCCTGTTGTTGCATTGATGTTAATGTGCAAATCACTGATGGCAACAGGGAGAGGGGTTTGGATGAACCTGATGCACAACCTTGGGAAAAATCGTTTATCTATGCTATCTCTTGCCTTCCCTCCCAATTCTTCATATCAAGACAAGGATGGTCTTGATAATTATTAGGAAATAATTATGTTCACAGTGTATGTATGGCAATGTAATTGCTGAGGTATAAGATAAATCATGCATGAAAATGAATAACAGATTGCAATTTTCATTCCATTTATGCTGTTGGAGATTAGAAAACATGAATTACCACTAAAACATGGTAAAATGCTCACAAAAATATAAAACAGTTCAAGAAATGTTTGGATAATGCTCTCAGGCACACGGTGGGATTTTGGGATTGTCCTGTGCAAGGCCACGGGTTGGACTCAATGAGCCTTGTGGGTCCCTCCTAAATCAGCATATTCTGTGATCATTGTTATCATAGAAGGTGGTATTGTTGAGCTAAATTTCAAACTTCATTTGGGTCACAGATCTACAGCAAAACCAAATGTAGTCTTCTCTTCCTTCTATATTTAACAGGAAAAACACACTATGTCCTGTCCTATCCCATCTCTCTCACTCCGAAGAACATATGGAATGACAAGAAGCAGTCAAAGACTTTGCCCTTTAGATGAGATTGATCCTTTCTAAACTAATTCAAATCTAATTCAAATTTAGTTGCTTATGTTTCCTGGTATCAGGCAAATTTCATTATTTCACTACAAATTCTTAGAAATGAAAGAAAATTGTTTCAAAAATTAAATCTGGGAAGGAAAAAATAATGGGGGAAAATCATTTTTAATAAACACCAAGAGTGAGGAATGATTGCCTTGAAGTCATTAGTGCCAAGACCAACTAATTTTCTTTCAAGCAGCCACCTACAATACTAATTGCCATGGACAAACAGATGTAGATTTTTCTTGGTCTCAAACTGGTCTAAAAATCAGTGAACTAGTTTGCACTCCTTTAGTCCCTCTTACTATCCTCAACCTTTGCTGTCACTTGAGCTTTAAAATGTATTTTCCATAAACACCTGCAAAGCTGCAAGCAGAGAAGCTGCATGAATGGTTTGAAGGCACAGATACGAGCCTGGGGCTGGAGCCAAAGTACACTGAAGTCAGTGGAAATTTCCACTGAAGTGAATTGATTGACAATCAGAGTCTTCTGCTAATTTGAGGAAGGACCATTTCAATGTTCAGAAGGGGATGCTGAAGTTCAAGCTCAGCTCTGGAGAACCCAGCTGTACACAGAGCTTGTGTCCAAATCCTTCCTGGCCATTAACTTGGATTTCAGGCTGCACTGTGTCATCAAAGCACTTGGATTTGTCTCGAGAAGACACTGCCATGTCTTATCTTTCCTGGGTTCCTAGATGTTTCTGATGGGATGAATCACTCTGATTCATTTCAGATTCAAATCCACAGCATCAAAAAGAGCAAAAAAAATTAAGCTGCTTCACTTCTCCATCAAACTGGGCTCTGCAGAACACAGGGAAGCGCCTGCAGCACCAAGCTGGCTACAGACACAAGAAGTGCTTGCTTGGGAACCAGGCAGGGAACTTTCAGCTTCTCTCAAACCACTTTTCTTTTCCTCAGGAGATGCATCCATGCCTGGAAAAGAGCTCTGCACCGTAGGAGCATGGTGAGGCTCTCAAAGCCTGGTTCTTACAAGAGCAGAAATGCTGCTCACTCCATGAATCTGTTGTGCATCCTCCTCCCCTGCCCTCCCATGACAAGCAGCTCCCAAACACATCCAGCTGCTCCCTGGTACCCTCTGATGGTCAGGAACAGTCACAAAACAGGAAAGCTGCTGCACCAGTTGCTTTTGCTCCTGAACCAGACTGGTGCAGCAAATCCATCCAAGACACCCCTTTCCAGTGGCCTCTAGGTCCAGCCTCCCTCTCCAATTGCTCCCAAACACTCACCTGGTGTTTGCAACTCACTTCTCTCTATCCAATACAAGATACTGTGTCCACAGATCTAGTGGCAGGGTGAAGACCCCACATTCTCTGGTGTAATCTACACCTCATCCAGCTTCCACCACGTGCCCTCACACTCTGAAGTTCTTACATCATTATGAATGGCCAGGATGCCAGAAGAAAATCCAGAGATCAGTGAAAACATTGCAGGCTCATCAGTATTAATTTAGATTTAATTTAGATTTATTTCTAACATGGTCAGAAAGGAAAACACAGTTTATTCCTTGCTCTGCTATTGAATTACTTATATAAGTATAAGAAAGACACTCAAACTCTTGTACCTTCAGTCACAGTCTGAAAAAGGGAGTAAAAACCTTGATTTATGGGTGTTGAGAGCATGAAATCCAGTAACAAGCACGAAATCCTAACCTGCAGCAGGGATGAGGCTGCAATAAGTATCTAACACATCTAACAAGCTAGAGAGGCTGCCAAGAAAAATTACATTTTATAACTTTAAATGGGAGAAAATGCATCACATTGGATTAGGGTGACAGATAGATTTAGGAGTAAGGAGAGAACAGACAACATACAGAAAGGACAAGCTTTAACATTTCTACAGTGTGACTTGTTAACCAACTTTATAACTTGTCAATCAAGTTAATCTAAAACAGAGTAGCTATTTACTATTTATATGTTCATTCAAACTTTTGCAAAAAAGCAATAGCTCTTGAACTTCAGAAAAATAATAACTCTGTCAGCACAGCTCCCTTGGAAGCAACAGGACAGACAACAAAGCATGAATAAACCCAGTCAATGCAGATGCCCTTTCCAATAAACCTCAGACATCTACCAGTGTCATATTTCTCCACGTAATCCCTCTGTGATTAATTATTTGCAGCACAGATCACATTCCCATCTGAGCATGCCAAAGGCAAACTGGCAGCACTTGTAATTTTACTTATGTCTTTATTCATTCAAATTTTCACTGGTTTATGTTTGGAGGAAAGAGGCAGAACTGCACAGACCTGTCAGATAATGGAAATAAATCACTGCCCGGGAGCCAACCCACGGCTGGGCAGCCAGTCAAGGCCTCCTGCCCACTCCTGTCCCCACCACTTCCAGTCTCTGCTCAAACATCTGCTTCCTCATAGGCAAACAGACTGATCCCTTGCAGTGGGAACGACCACAGACTTCTCCAGGTCCTGCTGGAGTGCTTGGAACTGGTGCTTATCAGGAGAGTTCAGCAGGAGAGGGAAAGTCCTGATGGTGGTGCCACAGAACCACAGAATGTCCTGGGTTGGGAGGGGCTTTGAAGATCATCCAGTGCCACCCCCTGCCATGGGCAGGGACATCTTCCACTATCCCAGACTGCTCCAAGTTTATCCAACCTGGCCTTGGACACTTCCAGGGCTGGAGCAGCCACAGCTTCTCTAGGAACTTGTGCCAGGGCCTCCTCACCCTCACAGCCAATAATTCCTTCCCAATATCCCATCTCAACCTGCCCTCCGGCAGTGGGAAGCTGCTCCCCTGTGTCCTGTCTCTCCATCCCTTGTCCCAAGTCCTTCTCCAGCTCTTCTGGAGCCCCTTTAGGGTCTGGAAGGGGCTCCAAGGTCTCCCTGGATCCTTCCCTTCTCCAGGTGAACACTCCCAGCTCTCCCAGATCGTCTCCATCTCTTGGCTTCCTGTGATTCCTGAGCTGGCTGATGGGTTGGTTTCATGTTGCCTCATCAATGCTGATCTGCATCTGGAAAGCCTTCAACACTCTCTGAGAAATCAGAGATGTCCCCCCCATGGCATTTTGCCCCCTGGACTATCAGCAGCCTGCGATGATGCTCCTTGGCATGAGAGGACAGGGGTGGCAAGTTATTCTCTGTCCAAGCATTTGACTTCAGTGGTTATAAAGAGAATCCAGGCCATCATGACTCTGGGCAAAGACCAAAAAGCACCCTGCAATCCTCCCCATAAAATATTCCCGAGACAATGGTGGCCACAAGTAGCACATCTGCATCATGGAGACTTTGGGGATGTAAAGCCCAGGTGAGGACAGAACTAAACCTAAAAGATCACCAAAGACTAAACACAGATGAGAAGCACAGAAGTTCTCTTACCACCACATTAATGCCCACCATGCTCCTGTTCTCTGATGTTCTCAATCCCTTTTTACCCTTTCTTTGCCCAAGTCGAAAAAATACTGATTTGGGGTATTTTTCTTGCCTTGAGAATTGATGTTTCCTGGACTTTCTCTGCAATGCCAACTTCTAAGCCTTGCACTCCTTCCTTTCCTGATAGGAAGGGCAAAATACACAGGGAACCTCCCATCTCTGGCTGCTGAGCTTTCAAAGAACATCACTAAAAGAGAAGCTCCAGATAAAAATCAAGGCAGCCCTGACAATACTGCAGTTTACAAGACACATCTGCACGTATTGTTCTATCTAAAAACATCAGGAAATGGAAGCTGCGGGTGGGGACGGAAGTTGACGGGCCATCAGATGGGAAGTGTGGGTTTCCTTCGATGTTTAAAATTCTGCTGAGGGAAAACAGCAGTAACCCTGCTGCCCTCTTGCTCCTGACAGCCTCCCAGGGAATGGACAGCTCGGAAATGGCACAAGCGTTCGGTGTCAGCTGCGAGCTCGGTGACATGGGCTGGGCTCTGGTGGGTGCCTAGGAGCCCTCACAGCAGACAGTGTGCTCTGAGAGTGAAATGCACACCAGCACACCCAGTGCTCCCTGCTCATTACATCTCTAAATCAGGTGTGAGCACAGATTTGCACCAGCACGTTAACCCCAGGTCCCGGAATTTCTCCAACGCCTGTTTCTCCAGAGCAGGAACAGAATCTGAGGAGCTGCACTCAGGGCTTAGCTTGGGCTACTCTGAATTCCACTTCAGTGAGGGACAACCAATCTTGGCATGTTCAAAGGTCATTGGATGAGCAGATGGAAGAGCTTTCCGTGGTGGATCAGTCTCCCGCACTGGGGATGTCGGACACAGAGAACCTGCAACACACTGAACCCATAGCAAGGGGCTCCCAACTCATTTCACAGCAAGGCCTGTCTGCATTCCCTGCCATTTATTGCCTCCATCATCAGCCAACACCCACAGGAGATGTTAAGGGAAAGTTTAGGGCAGGTCAGGGGCTGACACAGCGTTAAACACGGCGAGCAGCCCCCAAGGAAAAGGCTCAGCTCAAGGCAAGACCATCTTACAATTCTGACCTTCAGGGCAAGGCTAAATAAAGTGTCTCAGAGGGGACCTGCATCACCTTATGCTCCCATTATTAAGCCTTTATCAGCAACTTGGACGTTTCCAATGACTGACAGCAAACAAGAGGAAAAACCAGTTGGAAAATTCCAAATAGGAACAAGAATAACTCCCATGGTTTGTGCATGGTACTGGCCAAGGCAGTCAGATCACCTTCCAGTCACACCAGTAGCACACACTTATTGAGAAACATGGGAGACTGAAGCCACTTTGATTTATATGGTTAAAAGCACGTATTATCCTTCCTCTTGGGTATAAACAGACCTATTGCTTGCAGAGCTCATCCCTCCTTTAACCACTTCCCAACAACATGCCAACAGCTCCAAGAAGCTCCAATGCAGGGAAGGGAATTCATCCCATTCATGTTTTGTTGCACCACAGGGACTTCTCTTTGGATTTCCTCCTCAGTGGAGCTACAAAATCACCCCAGAAACTTCCAGAGACATAAAACTGCTCAAGCCAGCCACTCAAGACTCCATGGAAGGACCTTTTCCTTCTCTTTTTCTCAGCCTAATGGTTCCCAAGGCTGCTCTGACAATAAGAAAAGGAGAGAGCACCAGGGATGTCCCAGGCACACAGTGATGCTCATTCCTGCTCCATGAGGGTGGGAATGAAGGAAAAAAATGGAGGGACAAGATTTGCACCCAGGGGTGAGAAAATGTGATTTAAATTCTAGAAATCTCATCACAAATTTCTCCCAACTGGATTTTGTTTTACACACAGCCCTGGAGAGAAGCAGCTGTGGCAGAACCCTGGAAAAACAGCCTTGCAAAGCTCTGGCTTTAGCACATGTCATTTCCTACGTGAGGGAGTTGCAGGATCACAGCTCCCACATGGACAAAGAATTCCCTTGGTGACAATCAGCAGTGGCTCCAGCCTAAGCCCTTGTATTTTAACAAGTGCACGTCATTGTCATTACAGTCACCCCACCCCATTGAGCTGTAGGGCCCAAAATAACCTCAGCTGTCTGACTCCATCTCTGCCCATCTCTGTCAGAGCCATTTGGAGAAATGGGAGGAGGGTGAGGGATTGCAGAGTGAATCTGTCCTGACACTGGAGAGGAGCTCAGAGGGGAAAAAAGTCCCAGCTCAAGAGAAAAGCAGCACTGAGATTATGCCCTGGAAATAAAAACTTTGCAAAACGATCCTTGCTGCTGCCTCTCCACAGAAACCACACGTTTTCCAGGCTTTCCAAGCACACTGCTGTCCCAAATTCAGGGGCAAACTGTATCCAGTTGAATCAACAGTTTTAAACCTGATTTTTCTCTTCTCTCCTTTGGAGGCTGGCCTTTGCTCAAAAGTAATTAAGCAAAACAATCCACATTTGGTTCAGAGCAAAGGAAGGATGGATTTGCTCCCTGTACCTTCAGCTCCAACCCCAAAATATGTTCCATAAAGCAAAACACACTCCAGCATGGCACAGAAAACAGCCTCACCCTCTCCCTCAGCTATGAAAAGCATTCTCCACTTGCTGCTGGAAACCAGCATCCCCAAATTTCCTTCTCTTTATCCAAAGGTTTAGGTCTTACCTGGAGTCTTGGCTGAGTCTGAGGAGAACAAAGCTCTGGGCAGGGTAAGAAAAAGCAGATTCCTACTGAGATGACAGAAGGGGGAAGAGGGAAGAGGGGAACAGAGGACATGGGGAGACCATGTTGGTTTGGGTTCCCCCCCTCTTTCCCCTCCAGGAAAATAAACCAGAAACCCCAGCGCTGGCAGGGTCGTGTGGCAGAAGGTCCCCCCGAGTCCCCCAGGAGTGGCTTTGCTGCCCAGGGTTAGGCTGTGCTCCCCCCCCCTCCCCACCCCTCCTCTGGGTTGTCCTCCTCCAGTCAAATTGCTGACGTGCTTTGCTTCCCCTCTGCAGCCCAGCTCCAAAATAGCTCTGGGTGTCATTTACTGGGGAGATTAAATTTCCTGCAGGAGAGAGGCGAAAGGGCAGCATTTTAGGGACTCACTGGGACACTCCAGCAACAGGAGTGGGGGCAAAAAAAACCCCAAACCCATCAGAGGTGTGTGTTTCGGTGGAATTGGTGGGTCAGAACCACTCCTCAAGGGTCCATCCCAAAGCCAAGTGCTGAATGTGACGTGGGGCCTTGGGAAGAGGCAGCTGCCAAATTATCAGCCTTACACACTGCATGGGAATTCTTATCCAAAGGTATCAGATCAATAGTAGGCTTATTTATAACCTCCCAGACAGGAGCTGCTACAATGGCAAACAAACAGCAAGTTAATAATCCTAAGTGTGCATCTCCCTTTCTTAACCTTGGATATATATATATATAGGTGATATATCTCCATGCACAGGTTATATATCTCTCCCCCTTCTTGCCTCATGAAGTGTCTGCAAAAATGGCCTGAGTTGCACATCCATCACATCTCAGAGGCTGAAGATCATAATTTCTGTACTTACCAGGAAAATATCTGTTTTTTTAAACAATTTCCTGAAGATAGAGTTCACACCAACCCTCATTAGCAATCCAAGTATTTTAAATTTAAAGCTCGTTTCTGCTGAGGATAGAGGAGGTAGAACAGAGCCCAGCAGGCTCCCCCACAACCACTGTAGCTCTGTGCAACTATCAGGAGTGAACTGCAAGATGTGTTATTTTTGGCAGTAAACAAAGCAGATAAGGTGCTGCATAGCCCCTGGGTCTGAAAACACAGGGAAACGTGGTGTTAAATCACTTTTCAGGGCACCAAAACACCATCAGGGCAGAAAAAAAAATTATTTTTATTTGGGATTTTGAAAGCAGGGGTTGAAAAGAGGCCAAGAATCCTAAAATGGTTTGGGTTGAAATGGACCACAAGGATGCTCTTGTTCCAACCTCCTGCCACGGGCAGGGACACCTTCCACTATCCCAGGTTGCTCCAGCTTGGCCTTGGACACTTTCAGGGATTGAGCAGCCACAGCTTCTCTGAGCAACCTGGTCAGAGGAACTAAAGACAGGGAACTGCAGTAGGTGGAGTGTCCTACTTTCAGTCTGTTCCTGCCTTGCACACAGGAGGAACTCAACTCCTGAAGGTTCTGAGTCTTGCATTGGATTCACAGGGCCTTTGGCTACTGAACAATAAAACATGGAAGAGATCCAGCATGACTCAAGGGCTAGGGGGATCTCTGGGAAAGCAGAGCTCAAGGAGGAGGTGACAAGAATAAAAAGCAGAGAGATCAGAAGGACATCATAATGATACTGCAATGGGATGATCAAGGACAAGGACACTGGACAGCAGGACACACTCCTGAAGCTTTCCCAGGGCTGGTTTGCCTACAGGAAAGAAGCTGGATGTGGTTTGGAGCCACATGGTCCAGTGGAAGGTGTCTCTGCCCCTGGCAGGGGAGTGGAATGAGAGGAGCTTTAAAGTTCCCTCCAACCCAAACCAGTCTGTGATTCTATCCATTTACCCCAAGTGGATCAAAACAAACTATAAAAGAATAGGATTGAGAAATGCAAAAAAAGGATCTCAGGAGACATCTGAACTGCCTGTGCATTGGCTGAGCAGCTTTAACTGATGTTGAGGGAGAAATTTGTCAAACCCTCCCCCTCTTTTAAATACGTTCTGCTTGGTTCTTTCCTCTCTTTTGAAGATGGTTTAAACTTTTACCTGGAGGTGCAGCAGCAGCTACCAACAGATTTACAGAGACCTCCCAAGACATGGGAATGCTGCTCAAGGTCTGTTAGCAACAAACCTCAGCACATCTGTGATTCACCTTGATTTGATTTCTGAACGGGATCGTTGGTACTATTCCACAAACTGAAAATAAACAGACTTTAAGGTCTATCCCCAACCTGAATAAATTAATGTCCCATTTGGAGCAAACCAAAGGAAATTAACTGTTCCCCACTCCCCTATGACATAACCTTGCTTACATTTCCCTGCACTGTGCAATTGCCAGAGGCAAGAGGTGGATTCTTATGGAATTAAATGTGTCCTTCCTTTAACACATTGTTGACTGGGAGGAAAAGCTCAGAGACAACACTTTATGAACTCCACCTTTTTCTTTGTAAGGGAACACCTGTTTATATTAGAATTTCAAACTTTTAACAGGTTCATTTTTACCTCTGTCATGATTAGCAGCTCCAAGACTATTGGTAACAGGTTGTTGGACCTACATGGGTGGTGCTTCTCTGAAAAATAGAAAAAATGCCAGCAAAATCCTCCACCATCCATCTAGAGATAATTAACAAACTCTGTGAAGGCTCCAGCACTAGGACCTTGAAGAAGGATTAGGCAATTAATAAAGGGTAATTGGTATTTAGTGATAATTTGCTGCTAATTGTAAGACAAATACAACAGCATCAGCTCCATCTGGCAACTCTGTGATGGTGATACAAAAGCCTCTGCTGGGCTTCCAAACCATAATCTCTGGTCCTGTTCTCTTCTGAAATGAAGGCACATTCCTTGGGACAGCTCCCAGATGGTCAGTTTGTGTCCGGGGTTCACGTGGTGCCTTTCAGAGAGGACAAGAAATGCTTTCTTCTTTACATAGAATTATTAAGGTCAGAAAAGCCCTTCAAGATCATCAAGTCCAGTTCCCCCAGAACTGTCCAACCCATCACTAACCCAACATCCCCAAGTACCACATCCACATACCTTTAAAATCCCTCCAGGGATGGGGATTCCACCACTGCCCTGGGCAGCCTGTTCCAATTCCTGACACCACTTTCAAGAAATACCCAACTTAAACCCAATATTCAACTTAAAACTCCCTTGGGGCAACTTGAGGCCATTCCCTCTTGTCCTGTCCCTTGTTCCCTAGGAGCAGAGCCCAAAGTAACCCAACAGGTCTCTAAAAACGAGAAGAACCGAAACACCCCATCACCAATAAGTTATTTATTTACTCAGGAACTACAACATGCCATGAGTTGAAAATGAGAATCTATATATAATGAGCTAATAGAAGTTCAAATTTATAGACAGAATTAGGAAAGGGTTGAAAGAACCTGGATCAGCACGAAGCCAAAATGTCACCAGGCACTATTTAATCCCTTTCCTTTTCAAAATACCAATGGGCAACTTTTCCACAAGTGCTTTCTTCCCACTCCAAACATCAGGGAAATATGCATTGAGTAACAACTTCTACTAATGTGGTTTTAAAAGATCTTTCCTTGCACTTGAAAACCGTATCTTGGAGCTCCAAAACTGCTCAGTTAAACTCTTCAGTTGGAAGTAAAAAGATGCCAAATGGAATTAGCCACAGTTTGCAGGCACTGAAACAAGCTGTGTTTGGGTTTCCTCCAAGAAATCAATTAAATTATTTGAATTATTATAACCAGCAAGGCCTGAGGCATTGGATCTTATTTCAGTATTTCTCCTAAGTGCAAGATTTTTTTTGCACAAAAAGGCAGGTTTCTGTCAAGATACAATTCCTGCTTCTCCCTGCAGGAGAATTTGATTTTTTATCCATGTGATACTGCACAAGAATTTAAAAGCTGAATCCATTTATTTCTTCTCAGATTGCTTATTCAGTTTTTACAGACAACTAAAAAACCTTGATGTTTTGTCTCCCCATGTAACACTAAGAATAATCCAGAATAATAATAAATCAATGCTAATAGAAGTTTCACACACAAATACCCCACAGAAAATGAGATCTTTTTTCCTACTACATCTAATTCTGATAAGAGCACATAATTCTATATTAAATATTATCATCAGTTCCTTAAAGCACTCCTAACATAAGGGAGCATATTCCAAAAAAAGGTTACACATACCTGGGTATGTTAACAGATGGAGTCATGGAAGACACAGAAAATTAATATATAAAGGCAAATCTAAGTATTGCATTGATTTAAAAAAAAAAGAACAGAGGTGCTAAATTAATTTTTCTTCCATTAACTGGGTTAATTTTCCCTAAAATGCAGCTTTTTTAGTATTTCAGGGAAAAACTCTCCATGAACAAAACACAGAAAAGACCAAAAATACATCTTGCTAACCAAAAAAATAAAAGCCAATAAAGGTTCCTACATGTTTTTAGTGTGCTTCCCTGCTGTTAACATTAAGCTTTTTTTATATGTAACTATTCCAAATTCCTAAGGTGCAAAATTCCCACTGTCATTTGACCCTATACATCCTGAGCAGGAAAGACAGCCCCTACCTTCCATTTTGGCAGGACACCTGGAGATGTTTGAAGATATCAACCTTCACTTGTCTCCTTGTTTCTGTTCCAAATCCCCCCAAATCTGCTCCTGACCCACCAATGATTTCTATCTCTCCCAGCTGACCAACTCCAGCTCTGTCCATATATCCAAAGGGCAAGGACCAAACCTTGTGGCTGCTGACTTACCCAGGAAGACCAGGATTGCTCTGGACATTTGTACTTTCCATTATGAATTTTTGCCCACTTCAGACCATCCATGGAGTTGTTGGTCACTAGTTTTATCCATTGGAATTATTCTCTTTATGAAAAAAAAAACAAGTCATGTTGATAGGGACACACACTGAGTTTAGGACTCCTTCTCAACCAAGGGCAGTGCAATTGCCACATTAAAATATCACATTCTGTGGAAACGAGTTTTTGCCCAGAGAGGTTGTAGACTCCCCAGCCCTGGAAGTGTTCAAGGCCAGGTTGGATTGGGCTACTATGAATTCTATTAAAATAAGTTCTAAGAAAAAAAAATAATCTTAGAATCCCAGAATGGTTTGGGCTGGAAGGGACCTTGAAGATGATGTTTTTCCAACCCCATGGATAGGGTCACCTTCCACTATCCCAGGTTGCTCCAAGCCCTGTCCACCCTGGCCTGTGTAAATACTCATCCAACAGCAGGACACCACAAGCCAGAAGCCAATTTGCCTCATGAAACATCTTTTATACAAGAAGTTCAACTCATATCAGAAAGTCACCTAAAAATAATGCTTTAAGCACCACAGATGTCCCTGGGATTAGACAGACATTCTACAGCCACAGGCATCCATCTCCCCCCTGGTTTCACTTAAGGAAGAGGTGTCAGCATTGATAAAACTGTCTCATTTCCTCATCCCAAGCCTTCCCCAGTGACTCAGCTCATCCCAGTGCCTACAACCACCCTTGGGCTGGCTGTGGACAGCAAAAGGCTGGAATGTCACTTCAACTTGCCTTCTACCCCTCCAGTTCCCCCATCCCATGGATTATCATGGACAGAGATACCATTCCCCCTCTTCCTGGGCATTCTCACTGCCCCATGACAATGGCTTTTTACTCCAAAATAACACTTGCATGGCCACATTATTATGGGGTGAGGCAAGTTCTGCTTTCCAGGGAATTCCTAATTGAGTGCATATCCTATTTATTACTCACTTTGGACATGCTGGAGAAGCCAATAGTGATGTTGCACCTCTAAATTCTCCCAGCAGTGAGTAATCCAAGCATAATCCAGCCACAATCAATGCCTGTGGCAAAGGCTGGGCCTGACAGACACGTGGCATCTCTGGATTAAGAAGAGTGGCTATAAAGAGTTGATACACAAGGGAAGGTTTAGATCAAAAAAATAACCTTGTCACTTTTTAATAGAGTTACCTTAAATATTTCATTTGCATGAAAATTACCTTAAATTATTTTTTATCTTACTTGAATATATAAATAATCTGGGTGGGCTTTTTTTTTGTTTTCTCAGGGACTTTTCCCTGAGAGTAAGAAGGAAAGAGCAAGAATCAAGTTTTTGTTCAAGTGTACTTGAAGTGTATTTCTAATAATATTTTATATAATTATGAATACATCTATTGATTGTGCTCAACAGCACTTACAGAACAGGATCCCAAAAGGGTGTGACATCCACACTTTAAAAAAAAAAAAAAAACAAAAAAACAAAGTGTCTGCACAAAGGATTTATAATCCTAGAGAGGCAATTTCTTTCCAGACCACAACAGACTCCAGCCCTTAAATTCTCCTGAGCTGGAAGCCAGGTCAATCATTTCCAAGGTTATTAAGCATCCAGGAAAGCCTTCCCCCACACCCCCAGCCCAGCTCCTCTGCACAGCTCTGACAGCAGCTGTCTCGAATAATTGGGCTGAATTTTGAAGTGTCTCTGTCTAAAATGGAATGTGTAACCTCACTTACTGAGAAATGATGTCCCTGCTGAACAGAGGGAGCACAGTTCTCTCAGCTCAGCAGTGGTCTCAGCTGAGCTGGACTAACTCTGAACTGTTTGGATAGTAACAGTAGCACAAACAACAAAGGACACCATTCCCCAGGGCAGGTCATGCACCCCACTGGATAAACACGGGGATAAGATCTGAGAGGGGCTTTTTACAAGGGCATGGAGTGATGAGGCAAAGGGGAATAAACTTCAACTGACAGAGGGTGGGTTCAGAGCAAGTGTTAGGAAGAAATTCCACCCTGGGAGGGTGGGGAGGGACTGAGATGGATTTCCCAGAGAAGCTGTGGCTGCCCCATCCCTGGGAGTATCCAAGGCCAGGTTGGAGCCACCTGGGACAGTGGGAGGTGTCCCTGCCCATGGCAGGGGGTGGGACTGGATATTCCATGATGTTCTGGGATATAACTAAGTGCCTTCCCATAGCTCCAAAACTCACCTACATTCCTCAAACCAACAGTTTATCAGCAAAGTCAAAGCTTTATGTCACCATAAATGGTCTCTGTAATACAGAATGTCACACAGCTAAGGCATGAGGATCTGGGAATTCTGTACCACAAGCAAGAGAAAAACTGCTTTTTTTAATTTATGTAAATTCACTGCTTACTGAGGCTGTGCATCTTTTGCAACCTGACACTCTTGAACTATATATATATATATATATATCTAAACATGATTCATCAACTCCAAATTAAAGGTCTCCTCAGTAAGTGGAGTGAGTTTGCACTGTGGAAACTGTTTTCATTTTTATATAGGATTATTATTCAAATCAGAACAGCACAACTGAATTGCACAGCTTGCCAGAGCCCAGCCTATCAAATGTGCATTTAAAATACTTTCAACTAATATTATTCAGTATCTTATGTTGATTTTTAAATATTACCAGATTAACTCCAGAGGAAGACATTTCCCTGAGCCTGTTTTCCAAAGCATCTCCACAGGAAAACTGCCAGCATAGTCCTACTAAAATAGTTGCTAAAATAGTTGCAACTATTCCATTACAGGTGTTTTGGAACCAGTATCAAAGCAACCAAGCTGCAGTTAAATGAAAGCAGAGATACCCAGGAGCAGAGGGATGTTTCTCTAATGATCTGCTAAACACTGCTCTGGAAATCCCCTTCTCTATGGAAAAGAAAGAAAACAGGGGAGGCTTCTTGCAGTGCCTCCAAAATTAATTTACAGAGCATTTGTTTGAGCAGCAACAATAGAAACCTGCTCAGAATAGATTATTTGAGATATTGGATGAGTACGAGTCAGCTTTATATGGAAATTACAGCTTTAAAAATGTTCATGGTGCTTGGAATAATTTATGTTTTCCCCTCATGGAAAAACAACTGTAGAAATTATTTTTTCTGCATGTCACCAGGGAAAAAAAATTCTTAGAAATTCTAAACACCAAAGAATTTCTCCCTTGTGAGGTTTGAAAGGTCACATCCTGATGAATTCTGGTCTTACCTGTGCAACGCTTGACTTGTGCCCAGAAACACATCCACAAACTGCAGGATGGGGCTCATCCCATGGGCAATGTACATCACAAAGGTGACTGGCACCTTATGCTCCATCTGGTCCTGGAAAACAAGGGCAATTCTAGTCCATGCCACCTGCCAGGCTGGCACTGTGATTTGTGCCAGAGGAACCTCCAGGCTCTGAAGTGGGTAAAGTGCTCTTACATAAAACCTCACACTGTCCAGGGTTCACATATACTTGAGATTTATCCAAATTCATCTCACTGGGCAAGGGAGATTGGAATTCAGCTCTGCATGTCCGTGACTTCTAAAGCTCAGTGCCTCTTAGGACATCCAGCATAAAGGAAGCACAGAATCCCAGAATGGTTTGGGCTGGAATGGAACTTGAAGCCCATTCAGTTGCACCTCCTGCCATGGGCAGGGACACCTCCCACTGTCCCAGGTGGCTTCAGCCTGGCCTTGGACACTTCCAGGGATGGGGCAGCCACAGCTTCTCTGGGCACCCTGTGCCAGGGCCTCCCCACACTCACAGCCAGGAATTACTTCCCAATATCCCACCTCTCCCTGCCCGCTGGCACTGGGAAGCCATTCCCTGGGTCCTGTCCCCCCATCCCTTGTCCCCAGTCCCTCTCAGCCCTACTGGAGCCCCTTTAGCCTCTGGAAGGGGCTCCAAGCTCTCCCTGGATCCTTCCCTTCTCCAGGGGAACATTCCCAGCTCTCCCAGCCTGGCTCCAGAGCAGAGGTGCTCCAGCCCTGGGAGCACCTCTGGGGCCTCCTCTGGACCCTTCCAACAGGGTCATCATTCCTCCAGTAACACACCTCAAGTCCCCACTAAAGACTATCCTTTATTTTCAACCACTTCAAGGAAACCTACATTTTCTCTCAACCAGATCAAAAGAGATTCTTCAGCCCCAAGCAAAACTGCCCCTTCCTTCCACAGCATTAAATAAAGACCAGTCACATAAAACACAAAGCATTTTAGTTTTTGTAACTAAACATGGTCTTTTCAAGGCAGAATCAAACCCAAATCCACCTCCCATGGAGAAAAGCAACTGAGAAATAGTGTGAGTTGAACTAAAGCTGTCACCATTTATTAGCGACATCTGCACAACACAGGTGATGATTTAAATAAAAGGAATCAAATCACATACAAAAAAACCCATCAGAAAATTACACTGGCCATGATTTATTACACAATTCTCCTATTTGAGACTTTCACACATGTAACACAAATTTAATCAGCTCTTTTGACCATTGTACCTTTAATAGAAAACGTGAATGTGCACAGTTTGTTCAAGCTCCTTAACACGGGTGGACATAACAAGGCATCCTGGTGTTCCACAGGAAAAAAAAAAGGAAAAGCAGATGAAGTTCCCAAGTTAAAGTTGTACCTGTGACAAATAACATCAGTGAAAGAATTTTAAGGATGTTAAACAAGAGGTAGAACTAAGATTCTTGCAGCGTTCAAACA
The DNA here is from genome assembly GCA_013399895.1 of Serilophus lunatus. Lineage (NCBI taxonomy): Eukaryota > Metazoa > Chordata > Aves > Passeriformes > Eurylaimidae > Serilophus > Serilophus lunatus. The sequence goes on along the minus strand of VXBA01005771.1, from coordinate 649,487 downwards.
TCCACAGTTGTTTTACAGAAACACTTCAATAAGCCTAAATTAATTAATGATTTAATCTTGCATAATCAACAACTGACCTTTTTTTTTTTAGGTTAAATTATAAAATGACATCTTTCTGTTGGGCCTTTGAGTGGATCAATCAAAAACTCCTTCAGTAATATTTCACCAGCAGTGTAAAATTGGCTGTTTTAAATGAGTTTTGACCAACAAACACGTAAAAGATACACTTTGGACACCAAACAGTTTATTAAAATATAGACACTATTCATCTTTGTATATCTGTCATAAAAAATAAAAGGAAACTTATTTTTCCCATCTATGTATTGGAAATAGCCTAATTCTGTGAAAAAACTATGCTCATTAAGTTAGTACTGTGCATAAACATGTTGTATTTTATACAGTAAAAAAAGTACAGCAAGCTTGGTCTGGCAACGGTTTTTTACTTTGATTTTTCTTCAACGAGCTTTCCTTATATATTCTATGCAAATATTTTCCTTTTTAAAGTTCATTTGGCAACAAGTAAAGAGGATTTATAGCTCCAGTTCCTCAGTTTGTTCACAAGTTGCTCCTAACCTGATACATGTTCAATCTCTAACAGCACAGACATTAAACACATTTTTTGCATCTTTGATTATAGTATTGCTAATGAAGAAAAATAAGGACCTTTCATTCTACGTAACTGATTTAATCTATTTGGCCAAGTTATTTTTTTATTTTAAAATAATTACAAAGCAGTACCCACCAAAAAAAAAACAAACCAATAGATAAAAGTCACACAGCTCAAGTTCTACAAACCAAAAAAAGTGCTGGTGACTGACACAGATAAACTGCCCAGGAAATAAATCAAGGTCTTGCCATGGTTAAGGCTCCATTTCCCTCAAAGCAAAAGAGGATAAAACAAGGTGCAAAATTCCCAGAAATGCCCCAACTCAGCCCCAATTTTTGCAGTAGCTCCATCCCTCAGCTTTAAGAGGGAGCAAAATTCTCCCAGCTAATTGCAAGTAGTGAGAAGCCTTATGGAAAAGGTTGGGAACTCATCCCTCTGGAGTTCCTGGATAATCAATGTTCAAGGTGAACTACTAAGCTGGGATTTACAAAGAGCTCCTTAAGCCAGGAAAGCAAAGCCAGATCGAGACAGAAATGTCTTAAAGATGCAGCTTCAATGGAAGCAGGACCATTCTCAGCTCTTCAGTAGCCTAATTATTTAAAAATAATAATTAAAATACATATTCCCAAGTCAACTGTCCCCACATTGACTGATGTCAAGTGTTCCCTGTCCTGTCCAATATTATCTACAAATGTGAGGAGTCAAATAATCAATAACTCAAGTTCTTCCACTTTCAAGACTCTATTTGGAAAAACAAATAAATCTGTAGAAGACTCTGGCCATAAATAACTTAACAATTTATTTTTACAGCCATGATCATGTAGTGCCAAAGAAATAAAGAACAAAACCCTCAGCCCCTGCTGCTTTGGGTTGTGCCACCAGTGCAGCATTTTGGCACCACAGCTCCCAGAAAAAGGGACAAAAAAATCCACCAGCTTCCAGAGCAGGTAAAAATACAATTTTAAAAAAAAATAAACATATAGGCTTAAGGTCTGCTTGTTGCATAATCTTTGCAGCATTTAACAAATAAAAATATCCAACTTCCTACAGATTTGAGCAATGACTTAATGACTTTTCCCCACTGGAATTAGGGTTCTCAGGGGCTAATGTTTCCTTCCTTCTTGTAGCTCCCTCCTCCTTCATATCTCCAGGCAGGCAGGGCTGCAGGTCAAACACTCCCAGGAAGCTCATGGCACCTCTGGAAAAGGGCACAGGAAAACCTGGAGTATCCCACACTTCTCTGAAAAGGCAAATAGCTCAAAGCCTCTCACTTGCACCATCTCCATTTTAAATTACTCATTCATTTACTGCACCAAAGAGAAAAGGTGACAGAAACAGTCATAAGAGACTTATTGTGAGCAAGAGCAGCAGTGCCCAAGCTGTAAGGCAAATCATCTCCAAATTCCAGACAAAAAGATTAGTGATGGTGGTAAATACCAACAGCAAAGAAGTTTGGAAAGGAAAAAAAAAAAATAATCAATAGCTGCAGTTTGGGAACCAAGTCTCACACACTCCTGGAAAACATCATGAAGTTAAATAACCTCCCCTCATGCTGTTCTAATGAAAATATTAATACTAATTTCTGGGGTTTAGTTTATATAAATACCAAGTGCCCTGTGGGCACAGCAAAAAAAAAAAAAACCAACCCAGATACAAAATCTGTACCCAGAAAAAAAAAGTTCTCCCCCTGCTGCTGGACTCTCTTCCAGAAATTACTAAGGTTGGATCACCAGAAGCCTTCAGTTATTTATACAGAAGGAATAAATAATCACAGTCCTTACACCTATGTTGCATTTGGGATTTTTAAAACATTAAAGACTCACTCCCAACTATAAAAGCACACCTGGCTTGAGAAGGGACTCTGAGGACCCTGCTTACTTAAACTGCTCCCAGGACTGGCTACAAGTCTGCTCTCTTCACCTCATCCAAAAACTTAAAATTAGGAATCAAAAAAAAGGGGAAAACTCCAAACAATTAAATCTCAGAAGAGCTGAAAGGGTGGGAGGTGGAAGTGAAGAAGAGAAGAAATTCATTTTTACCTGATTCCTTCTCAAAATGGGGATTTTTTTCCCCCCCCCCTCCAAAAATCAAATCTAACTCCAAACCAAAGCTATCTCCCTGGTTTAAGTGTGACCTAAAACCTCAACTCTGCTTCCCCTGAAGTCAATAACAATCAGTCCCTAAACCTACAAACATTACACCTGGACTTATTCACACCAAAAAGTCAGTGCAAAACTTAGAGAGCTCATACCTTGTTGACAAATTAAACTCTAGGGAGCCAAAATAGTGTCAGACAGGGACAGAGCTCCTGCAGCCCCAGGTGTTCACTTACAAAACACAGGGTTTTCCCCCCTAAAACACAAAAAGGTGTTTAATAAAGCAACAGAACCGAAACATTCTGAGATGAGAACTGAAGACAATTCCAGGTCTCATGCTGCCCATAACCAAATCATTTGAAGAAATGGGCAACAAAAAAAGTCACTTTTAGGTGAAGACCTGGAGTTTTTATCAAGAAAACAGAGAGAGGCAAAGTGAAACAGGAGCGTGTGCTGGTGGGATTTGTAGGGCATGACAAGGAACATCTGACACTGGCACATGTGACCTGGGGTGACATTCCAGAGCCACTTAAAGAGCCCCAGCCTGGACGGTGTAATGTGTGCAATTAACAGAATTAAGAGTGTTTTTAGCTGCAACCCTTTAAAATGCGGTTTTTAAACTGCATTTGGAAACAGAGTGAGCACACAGCTATTTATCAGTTTGGGAAAGTGAGACTGGTAAAGGCACATTAACTATGAACCAATTAAGAGCACATTCCTTCACAATATTAATTAACACAGCAATACAATAAGGACTCACTTGCCCTTTACATTCACGACCTTGCAAACTACAAATGTTCTGTAAACAGAAGAGCTGCTCCAGACTTGCAAATTCTGATTTCCTGTCAGCACAGTAATAAAGGTAATTAAAGCACAAAATCACCCACCAACTGAAATACTGCAAACTCCACCTTCCTGCTGTGGGTTATTAGTTACACAAACACGAATTTAACCTTCTTAAATTAGTCTGTGCAAAGAAACTGCATGTGCACACAGAGAAAACACTCACACTAAAACAACTGTCACCTGTTTTTTAGGCTAAGGCTGAAAATATTAAGTTGGATACACTTTCATTAGGGTGAAAATAAATCTTGCTGTACTAAGAATCTGATTTCTATCTACTTTGGCTTTAAACTTGACTCAGTGGATTATAATGTGCAAGTTTTTGCTACAAATTTCCATGCTACTGCCTCGAGAGAGTTTGAAGGATGGCACCATTGAGACAAAAATCTGCTCTAGAGACATCCACAGATCCAAAACACGACAGCATTTGGAACATTTTGCAAGTACATAGACATGGAAACAGTTCTCTAGTTATCCACAAAATGTCAAATTCCACACTGAACAATATGCAACATGAAATTCTTCATTTTTGCCTTTCCAACTTGGCTTTTGTCCCCAACTTAATTCACTTTTAAAATAAGAACTGCTCTCCAAAGCTGTTCATTAATACACTGATACTTAAGAACCTTGGTTATTAGTGCATGTTAAGAGATGGTGTAACAGTAAGACAGTTGTTAAAGCATTAAAATATTTCTAAATGCCCCGAGGACACACTTGGAATTACTCACTCTTGGTTAATTCTCACCCTGAACATCCACACCCTGATTGTCTAAGCCACGGAACAGAGACCAGTTAACAGCAATTAAATATATTCAGTTTTTCACACACACACACAAAATAATCAGTTAAACAGCTTTGGTAACCTAGTACATAGTTAGCTTTGTGTAAATATTTTGCAAACATCCCTTCACCAAAAATTCCCTCTATTCCATGTGTATATTTATATAATAATATATATAGTTCCTGAGTAAATCGTTAAATCTGATTATAAGGAAGATTTGGCAAAACATTTAACTTTATATTACTGAAATAGAATTTTAAATAAACATTCAATAAACACACTAAAATAAATATGGAATGTGTCTGAAAAAATTATAGTACCATGAACTTATATTAATAATTTTTAATTAAGTGCATACTATGTTATATAGTTACTGGTTTTTAACCCATTGAGAAATCAATGCATATGATTTCTAATCCTGAGTGACAGTTTTCCATCACCTGCACCTCCATGCAGTACACACACTGCAAAGCTACAAAATCCTTTTTTAATGGAAAAACCAAAGTGGATTATGCTACAGAAAAGCTCAGTTTTTACTGGTTTTGCCAGAACCTGGACTGGCAGCACAGCTGCTGAAGCATCTCACAGAACCAACACGAAATACTGACTATTCCTGTCAAAATTAATGATAACCTGGATGATCTGACTCCCTGTCACAAAGCAAACACTGGAATGTGGATTGCTCCTGATGGTGATGGGATGCAAAGTGATCACTTTGGCTCTTAAAAGAACTATATTACGGTGCAAAAAAAAAAAAAAACCCACAAATCCAAAACCAACCCTGAATAATTATTAAGTATCTTTAAATATGTTAAATTATCTCATGGCCAAAAAAATAGAGAATTAAGTTCTACCACACTCTGGTTTCTCAGGTCATGGCCTGACTCACAGCTGACCCAGAGCTTGGGATAAGCACCCCAGGAAACGCTCAGCTATTGTTTGGTTCCTCTTAACATCAAAAATCCTACACAGCAGACACTGCAATACCAGGAATATTAAAATTCCATTAACACAAAAACAGAACTGCAGCACTGACCAGGCACATGAATGAACCTTTTTGCTTTTGGAATCCTGCCCAAACCACCTTCCACAGGGCTGTGCAGGTCCCTGAATCCTTCTTTCCCCTTTTCCCACCGCCATCATTTGCCGTCATTCCAGAATCCTCGTGGCTTCCTCAGGCTCTTCTGTTTTACTTCCTTTATTTCCCTCCTCCACGCTGCTTTTCCCTTGTGTGCTTGTGCTTGGAGGACAAAGCTCTTGCAATGAAACCCTTTCCACCCCTGGTTTTCCTGCTCCACTGGAAGGGATTTTTGGCCAAGTCATCTGTGCCGCGCACCAGAGCGCGGTGCGAGCCCGGCGGGTGGCACCAGCCAGAGCCCTCAGGGCAGCTGCCAGAGCCAGCACATCTGCAACAACAAAAAAAACATGTGGAATTAGGACACCAGCCTGGAAATATTAAGAAAATTCTGTGCATTGCTTGAGCTCATCGCCCTGAGGAAACGGCAAGGGTTGAACTCCATCGCTTGCGGTTCCTCTCTTCAAGCGACAGCTACAGTGTCTCTCATTAATTGTGCCCAGGCAAAAAAGGGGATGAAAGGCTGGTGGAGACTGGGCAAACTGGTTGAGTGGATTCCCCACCCAAGCAGGGATGACTGCAGGATATGACCATCCCAAAACAGGGAACACTCCCTTCTGCAAGGGTGAGTAAAAGCACAAAGATTCAGCCAGAGATAAAATCCTGAAGCAGCTCCATAGGTGCCCTGTTGCTCTGTAATTGTGAATTCTGCAAGGCCAGGGACTGTAAACCTGCGAGTTTGTAGTCAAGTCTGCTGCTATCTTAACTCTTCAGACACAGATTGTTGATTAAACACAGGCCTAAGTGGGACAGTGTGCACCCAGAGTGCTCTGGGAGGTTTAGGAAGTGAGGGGGTCTCACTGAAGCTCAATACTCAACAGGAGGGACCACGAGCTGATGATTCAATAATCCACTGCGAGAGATAAAAGAGCTTTTATTTGCTTACTGTATTGGCAATAAATCTAATCAATCACCCACATAACCATCGTGTCCTGCCTCTAGTGCCTGGCTGAGAGCATTCCCTCAATTTTGGGAGGAATTTCAGGAGTCAGCTTCCTACAGGACTATGATTTTCAGGATTTGACATCTGAATTGCAAAAGCCAAACATTTTGAGTCTCTTTAACTTTCCCTTTTAACAAGAAGAACTTATCCCAGACACTGCTGGAAGCCAAAGGAACCTCACTGTCTCCTTCACTGCAGCAGCAGGAAGTGCATCCCTCTTGGAAAATCATTTCCTGAGACATGTATTTTCTCAAGAAAAATAGTATCATCTCTGAATTCCTAAATCTATCACCTCTACTACAGCTACAGGTTCCTCTGGCTTTACTGCAACAGAATCTGGAATGTCATTTTTGTTATATTTATGATTTAGATAAGGTAGACTGTCCTAATTCATTAACACAACAACAGCACTTTAATTTTCTAAGCTGAAAAAGAAAGACCAGCAATACCACTAAAAAAAAGAAATTCTACTTGTTTTAAAAAGAAGTACATTTTTACTCTTTGGATAGTGACTTGTGGTTATATAACATCACTGAATAGTTTTTACAGTTCTCTTTTAGTCAACAGGAAAAAGTTTCAAAGTGTTTAAACTAGCAACAGAAAAACAAAAGAGGCAACAGATCTCAATGCAATTTCAAATCTTACAAAGCAACAAGTGTGCCTTTACCACCTCTTTTGCTGAACTCAAAAGAATTGCTGCACATTTCAAACTTATACATTCCAAAGGGAGTATATTCACCATTAAAGCCCTGCAAAAGCTTTTGGACCTGCAGGGGTGGGAGGCAGTACCTTTCTCATTACCAGAGCGTGGCACTCCTTGCCTCTGAGGATTAGCAGCATTAATAATCTCATCCTTCCGACGGGCCTGTGTCACCTGGATGGCTTCCATGTGCTGTTCCAAGGCTCTGGATATGTTCCCATGCACAGGGGCACCACACAGCTTTTCCATTCTCCCTATTAAAGTGACCACCTGCCAGAAAACACCACATTCATTAAGCATTGACAAACCTCCCTTAAACAAAAGTGATCCCCAAGAAGGACTGCAGGAATTCCAGCTCCAGGAGACGCACCCTGGCTTGTTCCCGGGACTGGTCGACGATCAAACGATCAACCCGGGATGGGTTGGCAGGAAATGCAGACACTGGGGTGTTGTTGGAGCTGGAGATGTGTTTTCCTGGGAAGTGTCTTGCAAGGTCAGCTTCAGTCTGAAAGGGAAACAGCTGGTGTAAGTGTCTGAAATTAGTACAACGCCAGAAATCCGTATTTTTGAGGCTGTTCAGAGTTTTTAAGGATATTACAGGTGTGCTTCCCATCTTAACTTGTGACTGCATTGAAAACGTTCCCAAATAACTCAGAACCACGGAATGGTTTGGGTTGGAAGGGACCTGAAAGATCATCCCATCCCATCCATAGGCAGGGACACCTCCCACTGTCCCAGGGATCCCAACCTGGCCTTGGACACTCCCAGGGATCCAGGGGCAGCCACAGCTTCTCTGGGCACCCTGTGCCAGGGCCTCCCTACCCTCACAGGGAAGAGCTTCTTCCTAAATCTAATCTGACCCTGCTCTCTTTTGGTTCAGAGCCATTACCCCTTAACCATGTCCCTCTCCAGCTTCCTCACAGGAATACTTCCCTCATTCAGCTCTCCCCCAATATAAAGCTCAGTAGCAGCTTTAAGAACCAGAGCTGTACAATTTTATTTTAATCAATCTTAGACACAAATCCAGGCAAAGAAATTCTTGTGTAGTACCCCAGGAATGGATACTTGAGGCCCCTGAGGACAGGATTCAATGATGAACATGGTGCTGGGTTGATGGTTGGACTTGATCTTAAAAGGTCTTTTCCACCTTCAACAATCCTGTGATTCTATCAATTTGAACTCTATGCCTCTCTCTCAATTGCCACATATTGAGTTTTAAAAAAAACAGGTGATCACAGCAGCATAAACTGCATCTGAAGTGCATCAGGATGTCAGATTTAACAAACTTACATCAGCTCTGAAAAATGATTAACACAGCTGCCAAAATCTCCATGGAGGAAGACACTGTGCAAACCACTACATAATAGACAGTGACTAAACATCACCCAACCTATTTTTGGATAGGAACTTCTTACACTTGGAGTAAGAACCACACAACTAGCAGTAGATTGCTGATCTCATTCCCTCTTCAGTGTGCAATGGATTTAGAGAGGGTTCAGCGGCCACACTGCAGTTCGAGGCAAGGTTAAGTCCACATTCACACTCAAACATGTGCTGAAATCCTTCCTTGTTTCCTTTACTGACACTTCCCTGTTGTTCAGCCTCTGCCCCCAACTAACATGGATCACAAGAGCTGACTGACTCCACCAGTACTCATCTGAGAAGCCTGGCAGACATGCAGAAGAAATGGATAGGGAAAGTCATGGATTCATAGAACACCACCAGGTATTTTGAGGCTCAAAACTAATAAGCAACTAACTAACATATCTGCACATTTAATATTGTGGGCAAAGCCAAAGAGGTAAAATAAAAACTGCAGGTGGAGTGTGTAACTACACAGAGGACTGAGAAACTCCAGCACATCCCCAGGATAAAACTGGATCACTTGGAATGGACCAGATCAAGCGAGTCAATTAAATCCCTTTGATTATTAAGCTCATGGGATGAGGATAAACACCTCCTTGAATCATGAAATTAAAAACATGAGAAATGGTCTTCCCAAATGACTTAACTGACCCAAATCCTGCCTGAGCAGGTTTGGAACAGCCTTCTTTGCTGCAGAAGAGCTTCTGACAACTCTGGAGCAGGAATCAGCATCACACTCTCACTTGCAGAGAATTCCTAAAAGATCAGACAGGCAGAGAGCAAGCTTGTTTGAAGGCATCCATGGGGGATCAGTATAGACAGGCCTATTTGCAATTCCAAAAGTCCATTTGCAAGGTTCCACAGCTGATGCTGGAAAGAAAGAGCTGCTCTCCAGAGATCCAGCTTGGTCAGACTCCTGCCTCCTTATCAGGCCAGGAGACTTCTCCAGTGTGGAGGAAGTAGCCACGCACTCAGTGTATTATTAGGGCCAAGGATTATTGACAATTTAGTTTCTGAGACCTGGTGTGGAATTCAGGGATTTGACTCCTCTTGGAAAAGCACTTCCTGCTCCTTTAGAGCAGAGTTTCCATTCCCATTTATCAGTAGTGTGATCCCTCTCTGACAAGAGTTCTCAGCAAGAATGTTTGAGCCAGGAAAGCGACTGCAATTTATACTCTTATTACAATTTCCCTTGGGAGAAGGCACATGCACTAAAAAACACTCCTGTACAGGTTTACCCAGGATTGGCTGCTTAGTTTCTTTTTTACTAATCCCCAACATTCAGCCAAATAAGAAAAAAATAACCAGGGAAAGACACAAATACATCTCTGACAGTAAAAAAAAAACCAAACCAAACCCCCCTAAACAATCAAAAATGGCCTAAAAGAATCCACACCAAAAATTCAACCAACCAAATGAGAAACACAATACAATTCTCTCTCTTCACATGACTTAAAACCAGCCAATTTAATGCCAGGAATTATTCAGTTGGGTTTTACCTTCTTCCTCTCCTTTTCCAAAGCTCTCCACTGCTCATAACACTCCTCCAGTCGGATGTGAAGCTCGTTGGCAGGTCCACTGCGGGTCCTTGGAGCTCTGTACTTGTTAAATGGTGTTGGGAAGGCAAAGCAAGGTGCAGCTATTTCCCCACCAAACAGGTCAGGGATGAAGGGATTCAAGGGATTAAAGTCATCGTAGGGAAAGAGATCAATGAGTTCTGAGAACGGAAAAGGTGACCGAGGAAAACCCAAATTATTTGCTGATGAAAAGAGGGGGTGATTGAATGGAGGGAAGCTGGGGTTTTGCTTCAAATCAGACACTAATGGGAGAGAAGGAAGAAAAGCAGGATTGATGAAATCTGACAAGCTGCCACCGTTCTGTTTGTGCTTGTTCGGGAACATATTGAAGGGGGGACGGTTTGGGGTGGAATATCCAAAATGAGGAAACCAATTCTTTCTGCATCTTCTGTCATCTTTATTGCAGTTTTCCTGGCTCTGCTTTTTTGGAAACCTGTCGTACTTCTCAGGGTCTTCTCTTCCAGCCTTCTGCTGTGTTATCCAGTGGGATGAAAAGTGAACTGGGAGTTTATGGTATGGCCCCTCCTTATTAGCCAATGAGTCCTGCTGTGATGGCCCAAAGGGTTTCATTCGCTTCTGGTTGTCTGGGGTGAAATTAGAACCCCTCAAATTATTAGGAAAACCATTGGATACTTGTAACCTTCCATCTTTCCTTGGAGGGAGGACAGGTAAGAGCTGTGAGTAGTAAGAGGACTGTGTTACAGACTGATGGGTGGGAGAACCACCAGACATGGTTGAAACCCCTGAAGACGACTGTGGACTCGTTGCCATTTGTTTTCCACATGGGATTTCTGAGCCAGCTGCCAGACTTATCCCATCCGGCCACTTATGTCCACGGTATGATGAATAATTCCCATTTTCTGTAGCATTTTTCACAGATAGATCATATTCAGAGAACTCCTTAGGGCCAGTATTAATCTCACATTCATTGTTGTTATTAAAAGCATCTCCCAAAGTAAAGCCAAGAGGGCCATTTTGCACATGGATATCCTGGGGCTTTCTGGTTGTTTCTCCACAAAATTTATTTTCATTAGTGGGTTGATTGAAAAAATGTAGTGATGGATGAACAGCTGACTGCAGTTTATGAGCAGCTGTAAGATTTTCATATCTTTTAGGAAAAAAGTGGCTGCCCTGGAACAATTTATCCCAAGAGTTATCAACAGGCTGATTGGAAAGATCAGGGGAATACTTAGTTTGCTCTTGAGCATAATTTTTCAGAGCTTTGCCTCTTGCTCTTTCATTTTTCCAATACTCCTTCTGAACATTAGTGCCTTCTCTTGTTCTGTTCTGAGCAGAAAAAGGAATAAAATTGGAACCAAGTTTTTCACAGTCTCCATTTAACCTCACAAGGTCATAACTGCACAAATGCTGGTTGTAGTTCACATTGGGAAACAAAAACCCTTCCTGGGGAATCATATTATTGTTCAAAGAGGAATTTCCAGGGCAACTGCTCCTCAGGACATGGTCAGGCTGAGGGCCAGATGGGGAAAGCCAAGACTGAAGATCTTCCAAACCCCTCTGTAACATCTCCACATCAGGAGGCTTCTGCAGCTGTTCCTGGTGGCAGCTCTGTGTCCCCACCAGGCCTGGAAAATCCCTGTTTTCCACAGAGTGCCGAGCTGAGAGCCCTGAGAATTCCTTGTTGCTTCCAAGATCAGGCGCCCACAGAGGGGGAAACAACCTTGAAAGAGAATTCCTGTAACCAAGTTCAAAAATGCAATGATTTAAAAATCTCCTGCATTAAAATAGTTCACATACCATGGTTATTTTCTCCCATTACATTATTGACTAACCAGAAGACCTCAAAAATCTACTCTCTATAATATGCACATTCAGAACTGCAGGGTTGATTTGTATTTGTTAAATATTTTAGATTCTACCCTGCTTAGTCAGCTCCCTACTGGTTAAAATTAATCTTTTTTTCCCCCTCCCCAAATGCAGTAAAACTGATGGAAGAGACTTTAGAAAATTTGCCTAACACTTTATTGCCTTTTTCTTTTTTACTGGTAAGTGTTGCTCTTTACTCCACTTCTGTATTTCAAGGACAGTTGTAAGACATTCTTTATACAATTGTGTGAAATAATTCAAAATGTGTATCATATCTGAGCCACAATGGGCATAAAAAACAACACAGAAATTTTAAGAGCTTTCAGAACAAACTTACCAATCTGTGACTGGTTCTGGCTTGTTTGGCTCCTCTAAAATGCTTGACACCAGCCCAAACATGTCAGGGCCATTGCCAGAATAAGAAAGACTTATTGGTGCCCTGAAAAAAGCCAAAACACCAAAAAGAATAATAAATAATTTCCTAGACATTTCTTCAAACCTTCCCTGTCTCTTTTGGTTGATAAATATGAGCAATATTCCCCAAGTCTTGGGCATTCTAATGTATCTACTTCCTTAATTCAAGAACTATTATTTTCATCTCAAAAAGTTAAGTTATACATAAATTCAACCACTTTTTAACCCCCTTTTAGAAAGGGGCTGGTTAAAACCTGAGTAAATATTCCTGATCGACACCAGAGATGCTGAACCATCACTAGTCTTACACAAGCCAAACTCTCACCTCAGGTGCAAAATGAGACCTTTACAGAGCTGCCTGAACTGATCCCTAACCCTTACTCAAGTTAATTAAAACAAAACACTATTAACATCTCCATCCCTCTAACACACGTTGCTTTGCTTTAACAAACTTCATTCACCATCCTATTGTCACTCAGCTGATTCCTTTCAGAGTCCCTGAAGATCTGAGTGTTCCCTGGTGCCAGCTTACCCAAACTCCAGCATCTGCTAATGCTGCCACATAATGACTCATTTAGCTAATTAAGACACCACAAAATGTAGTCTATGAAGAGCATCACCCTGTTAAGCTCTTGCTGCACTGAAAATAAGCTGTTTAAGCTTCATTTTTAAGGCCTCCACCAATTCTGACTTGTAACTACCTCAATTCATGACTACTCAGTTTGCTCTGTAAGGGATCTGGTCGGTGTGATCTTATTTAGTATTTACAGGAAGTGCAAAGACTGTTGAAAAATTAATGTAGAACTGATATTTAATTATCATATCCCTTCCTCTGTGTCTGTCAGATGGAAAGCTTTTTCTCCTCTCAAAACCTTAGGGAATACTGAATACCTGCAGGCTCAGAATGGGTGTAGACATGGATTATAACTAACAGACAAGTACCATTTAATTTAATTCCCTAATCTTTTTTTTTTTTTTTAAAAAAAAACTCCCTTGCAAGAATCCAAAGTCTGCTTTTAAGAAAATATTGTATATTTTAATGAGTAGATTTCCACTCTGTGCTTAAACTTAGCACTTACAGATAATGGTGTGACACTTTCCAGGGAGGACTAGGGAAAAGATTCGTTTTTCTGCAATACATTTGTCTTCCTTACCTGCTACCTTTGAGCACCTTGGGAATCAGTGGACTCCCCTTTCTCCTAAATTTAAAATTCCATCTTTCTTATTAGGCAAGTGACAAAAAGTGAAGCATTAGAAATGCTCATTAGAAAGGCATCCCCACAGTGTCAAAGGCTGTTGTGCCAGTCTGTACCAACCCACCCCCCAAAAAAAGGCAGTGTTATGTTGCCATCACTTGTTATGAAGAGGGAAAGAAGAGAAGGGGGAGCCCAACGTGAAAACATTGTTCAGGCATTTCTTATTCTGGAATAGTTTCAATGTGAAGTTACACAAGCCATGAAGTGATCAGTATGAAGCAGAGAACCAGCTGCTCCAGTGGTTGCTCCCTAGTTTCTATCATCATTCCCTATCCCTTGCAATCCTTGTATCATCCATGACTGTGTAGAAACCACTCCTCTGCAGAGGTGACTTACCAAAACCAAGAAGGAGTGTTTTTTTTACTCTCCATGGACAGGGAAGATTTCAAACCCCTGTCCAGCCTCTTTGCTCCCTAATAATTTTACTGCCTCTGAAAATACAACATTTTTAATGTATAGAATCAAACTTCAGTGCATTATATAAAGGACATAAGGAACCAGTGGGCTGGTATTTTCAGGAGTAGCTGTATCTTATTTCTGCTTTCAGCAGCACAGGTACCTCTGTCTCCATGTCCCAGGAAATACTCCACATTCTCAATAATCATGAGGGGTGGGAGGCACACAAGGAAAGCAGGAATTTCCTTAAGGAGTTTTCAATGTCTTATGGCATTTTCCCACTCTTTCCCCTAAAGGTGGTATTCTTTTCAAGTTTTCAAATGCTTTTACAGGCAAACAGACACAAGCAGACCCCCTACCTTTTTTTCCACAACCTCTACAATAACTATGACACAGTGAAGAAAACTTTGAGTTGGCAGTTATCCCACAAACTCTTCCTAAAAAGATCTCTAATCCCCTTTGTTCTGGCTCCCCAATAATTCCAGTGCTCCAGAAGAGCACCACGAGATCCCCCCAGGAATGCTCATACCCTTTCTTTGTGCAGTCCTGAAGAGCAGCTTTGGAGCCACCATCCTCCCCACATCCCAACCAGTCACTGCAGAGCTGGGAAGATTCCAGGGGTGGTGGGGAACTGGGAACTGCTCCCAGTAAAGGGGAGAAGAATTGAGTGTCCATTGTTTGGTTCTTGCTATTTACCTGTGGTGAAAAGAGCAGGAAATATTAAAAAATATGTAAATGAGCAAAGGAAACAAAGAAAAGCCTTACTTTTATTCCTTGAGCTAAATAATCCTTTAAGAAAATGAAGCATTCCCATGATAAAAGGATAAATCTAAGACAAGTTCTCTCCCTTGCCTTAAATTAGTAGAAATATGACCAATGTGTCTTCTGAAAATAAAAATGTAAATAATAAAAATGACTCACTACACAATAACAGGAATTCCCCACGGGTTTCACATTGTAGGTGTTGGTGTGTCACGTTCACAAGCTCAGAATCTTCTGTTCTGTAGGACTGGGAATGCACATCACAGGCACACACATTCCCTCTGGAAAACAAAGGGAAGAGCCATTATCACCCTCATGCCCCTGAAAACATAAAATACCCCAAGGAAGAGGAAATCTATAAAGTGAGGGGCATCTATGAAGTCCACAGAGCAAAATGTGGGTAAGAAAATTCATCTGCCCTAAATAGTGCTCCAGAAAAGACTTAATTATTTATTCAAAGATTATTTATGCCAAGAAAGGGTGGATCAAATGACAGACCAGGTCACTTCCAACCTGGAATACCATGAATTTAACTCCTCTTGCTTACTACAAATCCTTGGTCAAAATATTGTTTAAGGAAAGCTGCCACTGACTTGGAAGATCTCCTTTCCCCTGGATATTGTTTGAAAAGGTTTGAATTTGCCCTTTAGGGAATTTTTAGGGATTTTGGTTTTTTTAATTAAAAAAGTTTACACTGAGAGCTTAAGACTTGCTATAAACTGGTTTTACACAACCAAACAAATCCCTATTAAATTTAGATTTAGAGGTATTAGAACCCTGTATAGGCTGCACAAGCATTCCATAAAATTCCATATCTCTCAATATTTATATCACTAAATTAGGGGCAAGAACAACTTCTTGCTCCAGAGACCAAAGTGCTCGAGCCACAAGGTCCGTTCTGACCCTTCAGAAGAGGAAGGCACCCACATTTTCTGCTACAAAGGACTCCTGAACCACAACCACAAGTAACATTTAGGGAACCAGGAGCTGCCCAAGGCCAAAACTTCAGGAACAGTTTAGTTCTATCAACAACCACATGCCAGTGCCCAGGCCCTGGTCTTGTTTAGACTCCCAGGATGCAACAGAGAGATAAATTCTGCTCCTTGGCGAGGGTATAAAATACTTCTGCAGAGATTAAAAATAGGACCTGTAAGTAAAGGATTTATCTTTTATTTCCAGAGCCATTAATCACTGCTAATGTGAGTTGTGCAGGACAATGTGTGTCTAAAGATCAGCACAGGAGGTACTTCATGTACCCAAGATACAGCCTCAGCTCTTCCAATAGAGAAGAGCCTGTCCTTCCACCCAGTTCAATACAGATCCTCCTCTGGGATTTGCATGGGAACTAACAAGTTACAATAAAAAAAAAAGAGGTTTAGAATCACTCAGACTTCCAACATATGAAATGCTGCCTCAAAAAATAAAATTAAAAAAAAAAAATCAAATGATGACAACTACATTCTTCAGTAGGGCTTTTACTTTATCCTTTCACCCTGCAAATCCTGGGAAAGCCACTGCTCTCAATAAATCACCTTTGAAAGCAACAAAAAACCCACACCTGAAAACCAGGTAGGATATCAGGAGGGATTTTATTTTTTCTTTCAATGCATAACAAGACACATCTTCTGTTTGCATGTACTAAACCCTCCCCTTGCACAGAAACTGGACACACTCTCTTTCCCAAGGCATCCAACACTTACTAAGCCCATCTTGTCTTCAAATGCAAACAGAGGGCTTTGAACTTCTGCAAACAGCTCATCACAGAGAATAAGCAAAAAAAAGTATTTAGCAAATACAGTCACTGCTTCCCAAAGCCTCAGGAAGCTCTTTGTATTTAGAAACTGTTTCACAGCTTTTTATTTGAGGAGAGTTGGTCAGTGTAGTGTTACTATTTCAAGTGTAAATACATATGAAAGCAAATAGTATCAAAGCTGTTAAGACATCAATATTGTTGTGGCGTCTGTGACACGAAAAAGGAAAGATTTAGATTACAAGGCAAGGAAAAAAAATCCTGGCTGGGAGGGTGGGGAGGCCCTGGCACAGGTTTCCCAGAGAAGCTGTGGCTGCCCCATCCCTGGGAGTGTCCAAGGCCAGGCTGCAGCCACCTGGGACAGTGGGAGGTGTCCCTGCCCAGGGCAGGGGGTGGCACTGGGTGATTTTTAAGGTCCTTTCCAACCCAAACTACTGTGAGTCCCTGCACACCACCTCAGTTGTTATCACCTGGCTCCTGGCACAGCTGCCAGGCATCCAGAGGCAGGGGAAACCTATAGGGCTTAGTAAAGGATACCAGAAATGTCCTGTCAATCATATGTTTAACAGAGAACCCTACATGGCAGATATCTGGGAACAGCTGATGTTGGAAAGGACCTCTGGAGTTGAGGCCCTGACACAGACAACCCAAGTGCCAGTGTGTCCCCCCTGTACCTTCTGACACAGACAGGAGACAAATTCCCAAACTGAGAAGTCTCTGCCTCACCAACACTGCCTGAGATGAGTTAAATTCTTGCCTCATTAGACAATCAGAATAAATTACTTTCATTGACATCAAGACCCATCTGAAAAAATCCCTTGATTTTCCCAAAAGCCAAAACCAGAGATCTGCATCTTGTCAAAAACCTCTGTCCAAGGATTTCACAGCCCTGTGGACACAGCAGCAGTCTCACATATCATTTCTCATTACTGGAAGTGTTTTGTTTCTAGTGCTGTCCAGCAAAGTACTGGAAGCAGTTCAAGACTGCAACTGTTCTTGTGAGATGGCAATAGCTGCTGACAGGGCACTGAAGGGCCCTCAGGCACACTGGAAGGAGTTTAAGGAATTTCCATAGGCACTACTAAATTATAATCAATGTTATGTATATCTGGGGTACCTCACTGAAACCCAGAATGGTTGGTTGGAAAGGACCTTAAAAATCATCTCACTCCAACCCCCTGCCCTGGGCAGGGACACCTCCCACTGTCCCAGGGATCCCAACCTGCCCTTGGACACTCCCAGGGATCCAGGGGCAGCCACAGCTTCTCTGGGAAATCCAGAAGAAGAATTTCCTGTTTAAAGGTAAGAAGAGTTTATGGCTTATATCAAACTAACAAATCCCTGAAAACATACATTATAAGCTGAAAAATAACCATCACAGCTAAATATTTGCTTCATTTTAAAATTAAAAGAAATTACCCTCATGACACAAAGTCCCACCTGACACAAAGTCCCTGATTTACCAAAAAGCATCTGAACTGAATTAGCAAAAAGTCTTTTTGCAGCCAGTTATCCCAAAGCTGCAGGAACTCATTGCTACAGAGCTTTGCTCAACAGTGCTTTTAAAAATCATCTCTGATAAAACCAGTAAACAACTGTGTGTTGACACTGAGTGTATTCTACCCTGATTTCTTGGCTGGATAAATATTTCCTGCTGATTTCAGCTTTATCTTACCAAGGAAACATAAGAAAAACACTGTTTTTACTGGTTTGGGTTGTTTGGGTTAGGTTTTTTGGCTTTTTTTAAAGATTTCTATTAACTCCTATCTTTTTAGTCTGGGACTGGTTAACTCAGGATGCACTGCTAGGAATTCTCTGAAATTAGTGGGTTAAAAAAATAAAAGAAAAAACAGAATTCTATAAATTGCTTTCTTGGATTACCCAGGAAATGAAGCAGAACCAAGTAGGTGACAGGGATATGTTAAAAAAAAAAAAAACACACACCACAAATTCAGGGGAGAAAATAGGTCACAATTAGTCAGATCTCTCTTAATGTCAAGGATAAAAAGCACAAAAATGGCAGATTACTGATGACTTCCTTCTAAATCCCAATTTCACAGCATCCAAAAGGCTTTTTGCAGCAGCAACAGGAAAAAATTCCTTGCTAAAAATGAACCAGAAACTTTTCCTGAGAAAAAGGAATCAAGTCTGTCAGACCCCTCTTAGTTGGGTCAAAAGCACATGAAAAGCACCACTTATGGTGAGGTGTGAGGAGAGATAAGGACAATTCTAAGATCCCTGCTCAATATATGAGGTCTATTGCCTAATTACTGTTCAGAACACTCATGGACTAATAGGCCATTTATTTTAACACAAGCATTAATTTAATACAAACAAAGACTATTTCTCTTTTTTTTGGTCCATGGTAACTCCCAGCAATTGTTCTTCTGAAGATCTGGAGGTGAATTCCACAAATATCCTCAACAGGAGGAATGTGTGAGGACCTGGTGAATTCCCTGAACAAAGAGAGGGTCACTGTCCTGTCCTGACACTTCCAGAGGGAGCAGCTCTCACTGTGTCATTCTCTTCACAGGTTGACTTCTTTTTGTTACGTGGTTATTCACCATAAAACCAACACATCACACAAGGTTTTATTTCTGTCTTCCTAAGCAAACTCACTTTTTGGACTCACCTGTGGCTTGCAGTGACCAGGGGTGGCCCTTTGAGCATGTCCTTGTCACCAGCATGCAGGTTCTCTCCTCTGAAGTGTGCAGCATCACTGTGCAAGCAGAAATTTAGATCCTAATGGACTGACTTAGCCTGTTTAAAACCAATTAAAAAAAAAAAAAAGCAGTAATTACCAAGTCAGACAAAGCTGTACTTATGCATGAAACTCATTTCCAGCTTCCCCTCACTGCTCCTCCCCCCCATCTCTCCAACATCACACCCCCACAGCTCCTCCAGTCCAATCCATTGGTAGGATAACGATGATTTTTTGCTGTGAGATCCCACAGGGCACAAGAGCTCAGCAGGTAGGAGAGCTGCTGACCACAGGGAGTCCTGGAGTGGCTCATGCAGGCATCACATGGCTTCACATCTCCTGTCCACCTTGCTTCTGCCAGATAAAGGGCCATCACACAGCTCCACACCCCCTCCCCACAATCTGCCCCAGAACTGAACATGCACCCCCAGCACATGACAGGACAAACCCCTCAGGTACCAGGGAATGCAGCTCCTTATCCATTTTCACACTCAGGGGCTGTCAGTGGCAAAGGCAATTTGGCTCCTGCCACCCATTCTTATCCAAATCAGGGGTGATGAAAGCACAGCCCCACATGACAACACGGACACTGAGGGGCTGGAGGTGTCCAGGGAAGGGGCTGGAGCACCAGGAGGGGCTGAGGGAGCTGGGGGGGCTCATCCTGGAGCAAAGGAGGCTCAGGGGGCACCTGGAATTCTCTGCAATCCCTGCCAGGAGGAGGGGAACCAGGTGGAGGGTCAGGCTGTGCTCCCAGGGAATGAGACAGAAGGAGAGGGAACAGCACCAAGCTGTGCCAGGGGAGGTTTAGGTTGGACATTGGGAAATGTTCACTGCAAGAGTGGTCAGGCACTGGAACAGGCTGCCCAGGGAATGGTGGAGTCCCCACCCCTGGAAGTGTTCAAAAGGTGCGTGGATGTGGCACTTGGGGGCACGGTGAACACGGCAGTGCTGGGGTAAGGGCTGGACTCCACCTTAGGGGTCTTTTCCAACCTAATCAATTCTATGTTCCCAAGAGCACTGCATGGATAACACCCCGATTCTGAAACCCTTCCCTGTCCTCTCTGCACACCCATTTGGACTCATTACAGTACAATCCCCTATTTATTCCCTTTTAAAAGCAGACTGTCCAGCTGTGACTGCCCAGGGTCCACTTATCCACTGGACTTCACACATGTCACAACAACACAATGTGCCAGGTTAGCACATCAAGGCACTGCACAAGTGGAAGGCTTCATCTTCACTGGAACAAAGCTTTGACTGGGGGAAGAACTGCTTTCACGATTAAGCTAAATTAAGATAAAGTGTCCAACAGTCAAAGTACCTGCTCCTGTCCTAAAGCAGCAAGATGTCAGAGTACACCCACATCCCATTGGGGCAACTCTCACTTGGGAAGTGGGTTTCACCAAGGACACACCTGAAAGCCCAAACAGCAACCATCTCTAAACAGGAACCACCTGAAATCATGGGAAGCCTCCAAATGGTTGCAGGTCCTGCATTTGGCTTCACAACCTACACAAGACTCCAAACCAAGCTCCAAATTTACCCAGGTGTTCAAAACAGGTCTGAGTGCTACCTCTGTGCCCCAACCAAGTTTTTCCTTCAGAAAAATGGATTTTCAGTGGAATTGTCTGTGGCTGTCACCTTGGTTTTAGGCATTAATACAAACACATGCTTCTTGCTCTACTGGTAAAGAACTAATTCCTAAAAATGCCTGTTGGGGCTCCTGTTGAAGAGATGAGGGTGCCACATTAGGCTACTGCTTTAAAGCTGCACTGCCAGCCTGCATTGTTACACTGACAAATTCAAAATAAAAATGAAATTACAATATTTTGAGTGCTTTAATAAGTCCTGAACTTGGAAACAGGCTTAAAACTATTTGCTTCTGCCATTGTGCAGTAAGAACTCTAAGCAAAAAGAGGAATGCTCAAGGCACACCACCAGAAGGAAACCAGCTGTCCCATCAGCTGGGAAATGGGATGTCTGGCTCCCAACATGCCCATTCCCTATCCCAAAATTCGCTAACAGCAGCAGTTTCCTTGCCTCATCCTCTCAATCTCCCTGGATATCCCCAGTCCTCTCCTAATCTTCCACAGGAATCCCATGTCCACTCAGCTTCCCATTGACACTTATTAAAATTAGCACCAGAAAATTTAAATGAACCTTATAAACAGCACTTGTATGGTCACCCTACTGATTTTGGTGCTTCCTGCTCCACATACCCCAAACCTGGCTCAAAAAGGATAACATTTTCCCTGGATGCATATAGACACACACTCCCTCAATTTTCAAAATACCCAATTTTCTAAATATTCCCACCATTTTCTAAATATCCAACATCAAAGACTTGCAGTTCCACACGTTGTGGTTCATCTAACTGTCCAGATTAAAAATAAAAAAGTGATTTTAAAAGTCACCACAGTATTTTAGGGAGAGCACGAGGAAGGCCTAAAACTTTCACCTACATTCCTGAGGGTGTACAAATTCCAGAATCAGGTCACATGGGAAAACTGCTGTCAAGCTCAAAGACCCACCTTTCTCTTTAACACACCTTTACTGGGCTTATTTCATATTTATTTTATATTTGGGGCTCTCTGCTTTACAAAGCCACGTGGCAGAAAGTTGGTTGTGGAGGAGATGCCATCCCTGCCACCTCTTTTCTTCCTGAGCCAGAAGAAAACCCAAAAAACCAGAACATTTCTGCAGCATTTACATTAAAATTGAGAATGATAAGAAATGAAACACGGTAAGCACTTGAGAAACCTTATGACACAGATTTATCCACTGGGAACTGCAATTATTTCTTTACTATTTCCAAGTACTTTGAGATGCAAAAATGACTGAAGCCCTTACTGTGGGGTTGCAGAGGGTCTTTTATTTTCCTGCATGGGAATATAAGGGCATTTCAGGCCAGCTCCCTTTATATTTTCACCTTCACTCACAGTTCTTACCACGTGTCACACTCTGTTATCTCCTGCCAGTCCAGGGAAACACAAGGGAATATTGAACAAACAGGTACAGAGTTTTCACTGAGCTTCCACACACTTTAAAGTCCACTAAACCAAAGGCACCTTAATGCATGATTTACAGATTATGTCCTGTGCTTTAAAACAGGATTATTGGTAATAACACCAACCTCGTTGTTCAGGACTAAAAAAATTCCAGCTGAAGGTAAGAAATGCTTTCCTAGATTCACTTTAGCAGGTGGCCTATCCAACACAGCTTAAACTCCATCAAATCAAAGCGTCTTTCCAAATTCACTTTCAAGCAAGCAAAAAATGCTGAAATTATCCATTTTCTAATATATGAAACCCACACTTTTTGAAGTTACAAACTGGCATGTGGCCAAATAGAGCCTTTTTTAATAAGGTGCATGAGGGACAGGACACACGACACACGACTTAGATTTGTATCTTCATTTCATTGCACGCCTGAGATGACACACAAAGCCACTTTTCCCACTTGACCTGCTCCTTATTTGTGAAATTCAAGTCCCAAGCAGGTGCCTTAGGACTTGGCAGACTTGAGCCAACACTGTCACAATGTCACTTAACAGACCTAAACTGTTTCTAAAGAGAAATGAGAGGGGATCTGTTACCTGTTTGAGAAGTTACTGTGTTTCTTAAAGAAATGATGACTGCAAGTATTCCCAAGTTTCCCATCCACTTCTGAAGTCTCCTTAGGAAACTCAGGTTGTCAAAACCAAGAGGCATTTGTGTTTAGAAAATTATGGGTTTTGCCAGGCACTCCCAAGCACAGACTCACTTGGGAGGCCGAGCACCACCAGGAGAGTTGAATCACGACACTTTAATTAAAATACAGCAACCCAAGCAAACATTACACTGAAAAAAAAAAAAAACAAAAAACCAAAAAAAAAAAAAACCAATTAAAAAAAAAAAAAAACAACAAAGCAAAAAAACAAAGCACAAAAAAAATCCAAAACCACTTTGCTGGCTTGTTTCCCAGCTGCCTAAAAGCCCAGCATCACCCCCGAAGAACAAACCCCCTCATCCCATAGGAATCCAGCGACACCAACCTGCGCAGCAGCTGTTCCCACCTGCCATTCCCCCGTGGGACACAAGGAAACCGGGGGAGGGGGGGGGCACTGGAATGTGCCAGTTACTCCTCCACAGGGACACTCCAGCCTCAGTTACTACACGCACACTGTTGCCAGGCTCTGGGGAGCGTCTCTCCCTTCTCCTCCACCCCCTGGAGCCGCGGGACGGAACAAAAAACGCAGCGGAGAAAGGAGCGGGTTTGGGAAGAAGCGGTGCCCGGAGGCAAAGCAGCTGCTGCGGGGTCCCGGGCTGCCCCAGCAGTGCCCCGAGCAGCACCAACCCCCGCGGGGGGCTCGGGAGCTCCGCACCCTCCCCGCAGCCCGGCCTGGATGGATGGATTCCCACGGGGCCAGCGGGGGAAGAAAGCCCCAGCTTACATTTTTGGCTTGGCGAGCTGCCCCAGCCGTGGCAGGGCTGATGTCACCGCGGTGCCAGTATGTGGAAGTACTCTGGGAATTGTAGTCTTCCCTCTCCGACAAGGACTCGGCTCCTGCCTCGCTCAGGGTTTTATGGGCGCTGCCGGAGCTGCCTCGTTTGGCCGGGAGAGGCTTCCCAGCTGGCAAAGGAGCGCGGGCGACTTTTGGGGGATGCACCTCCTGCTTCTCGATTAGTAGAAGTGATTTCTGGGCAATTACTCTCAGGTGATCACTATATAGTTTTAATTTATTTCTAGAAAACATACAGGACTATATATCACATATTTATTATTTATATTTTAATTAGTATTAAAAATATTTTATTTATTATATGTGTTAGCATATATTTATTATCCATTTATTGCAACATTATTTTTAATTTATTTAAATACATTTTACACTTGCATATAATATAAAATGCACGCCTATTATATGTAACATATTACTATATTTTAATTTCATTATTAATTTGCTAATTATCTTATTAATATTATACATTACATTTATTAGATTATAATATTGGTCTATATATAATACATATTATATAATATGCAATACATAATAAATTTTGTATTTATATCTAATATAAAATGCATGCCTATTATATGTAACATATTAATATATTTTTATTATTAATTTGCTAATTACCTTATTAATATTATACATTGCATTTACTATATTAGTCTACCTATAATATGTATTATACAATATGCAATATATGTTGTATATATACATTTTGTATTTATATATAAAATGTGCATTTATTATATGTAAGTATATTATTATTATATTTTAATTTTATTAATTTGGTAATTGGTTCTTTTATTAATACTATGTAATATATTTACTATAATGTTATACTGTATATAATGCATATTATATAATATGTACATTTACTATATTATGTTATACTACATATAATACATCTTTTAAAATATGTATTATAATGTCCACATATATATATATGTGTGTGTGTGTGTGTGCATATATATATTAATACATCCTATATTTGGAAACTTCCCAAACCATTTAATTTTTAACCAGAAAACACAACCCAGGGAAGAAATTTTAATCACTATGTGTATTATATATCTGTTAAATACCCAATATATTTATAACCACATTGTGTTTAACAGTACAGGAGTTCTCATGACAAGCCCATCACTTCTTGTATCTCTGGGGGTTTATTGGCATCTCCAATAATTCACTGGAATAAATGGGGTTTTTTCCAGTGGTGCCACTTCTGTTCCTGCCTCCTCACTGAAAGTATCACTTGGCTCATCCCAGCTGTGGAACCAGCAATGAGAAATCAAGCCCTCTGCTCCCTGGAACAGGAATTAAAAGTAAAGGTTATTTTATTAAATTAGGGGTTTTTTCATGCTAAAGTGACGCGTCTTCTCTATACTTTCAAATCTCTCATTCACAGTTACATTTTATCACCAGTTAAATATATTTTCCTTAATAAAGTCATTGTTTTCCCACAATTTTTTGCCTTAACTGAGATTATAAATCGTGTTCATTCCCTTCACATCACCCTATTTTTAGTGCCACAAAAAGAACGATTATAAACAAATCCAGTGACAATGGAAATGGCAAACGGAGTTAGGTCATTTTCTTTGGAAAAGATGAAAATAAACTCCAGTTATTATATGATAATATAATTCCTTGTTTGCTTTATTGTTATTCTCTCTCAGGTTTCTCTCCACAAAACTCTAATGACATTCCCAGACTAGGACTGTCCTTGTCCAGCTGCCTGATGGAAGCACAGTTTGAGAATAAAAATATAAATTAACATGAGACAGGAAGCTTTTATACCCACTTCCCTTTTTTGGTTTGTTTTTTTTCCCCTCAAAACCCTAAAAGAACAAAAATCTCAGGCAGGGATTAAAGGAAACAGAGAAAGCCTGAACGTTTCCAGTGTTCTGGCAGCACAGAGCTGAAGAATAAACTCCAGTGAGAGGAATAAACAGCAAAATTCCAGGACAGAGGGAAAGAGAGGAAATCCAGACACAAATCCACGAAAACAGTTGAGGCATGAATTATTTCCATTGGTTTGAGAACAGCATGTTACAGATAAAAACCGAGACAGCCTGTTCTGAAGGGCTCACAGTCCACCTAAAAGCAAAACACCCCGTGGGGAAAGAGTGGAAAAAAATAGTTTAAAGTCAAAATGTAGCATTTTTCTTCATTTCCATCCAGCAGAAATTGTGCTTCCAACAATAAGTAACCACAAGTAGGAGCTACACTCTCCCCTTAAAATATCATGTAAAATGCCCCCAATGCTTGTGCAGAACGTGGGTTTCAGCAGGAATTGCTTTGGAAACGGGATAAAAGCTGCCAAATTTTCCAGTCCTGAAAACTCTGGAGAAATCAAGTCTCCTGGAAAAGCAGGATCACCACAGCCTGTGAGGAATAAATTGTATTTGTGACTCTCATCTGTGCAGGTTTGGACACTCCCTGAAGCTCTCAAAAGGTTTCAGCAATGCAGGAAAACACACTCCAAATATTACTATTAAAACATTAATCTACAAACGTTTGTAAGGGCTTCTGTTGGTAACTTGGAAGTTGATAAATCCAGCATGAGGATGCTCACACACAACCTCCTGGCCATGGCAGTGTGAACTCATGAGTAAATATATATTTAATAGAGGATTGCAGTGATTTTGATCATTCAGTAGGACATGTATTTTACATCACATATGTTTGATATGTGTATATATATTTTGTATATTTGTGTATTTTGTGTATTTGTGTATTTTCTATATTTTGTATATTTCTGTATTTCATATATTTGTATATTTTGTGTATTTCATAAATTTGTATATTTTGTATATATTACAGAGCCAACTGAACTTTCAGCAATCATTCCTCTGGACTCTCCACTACACCAAAACAACTTCTCTGGGCCATTTTACTCTGGCAGGAAATGCAGTAAAGTATAAAAAAGAAGCAAACGCTGCTCCTAGAAAATAAAGAAAGAATAAAAAGGCAGAAGCCAAAAGTTTTTTTCCTGCAGACATTTCAATTTATTCCCCCCTCCACAACCACACGTTTTAACCTGCAGGGGTTGGCAACAAGAAAAACCTTTAAAATATATTAAGGAGGCAACGTGTGAGTGTGTGGAAGGCAGGAAAAACTCAGGGAAAAACTCAGGGAAAAACTCAGGACCTCCCCAGACAGAGGAGTTTATTCAGTGCTTATTCAGGCTCTGCACAACCAGGACAATAAAACTATTCTGGCAAAACAGCATCAACAGCCTCCTCTTCGTGGTGTTTGGAGGATCCAATTTCATTTATTTTTTCCAGTAGCAAGTCTCTGTTAATACTCTCAAACCTGACCAAGAGTCTAAGGCATGTTTCTTGGCAGCAAGTGACCCAAAAAGTATTTATTTTTTTATGTGTCTTCCCAGCAGGCAAATAAAAGGCATAGTCTCTTCTCTTCCAGAGGAATCACACTGAAATTAGATATAACAATTAATGAGATATTCCACAGATTCAATTTACAGCAACCAGAGAGTTTTAATCAATATGAGCATTTTTCACAGATAAAATTCCTTTCACAGTAACACTGAAACAGTGTCAGAATGTGCTTTGGACGGGTTTTGTTATAAATATTCATGAAAGAGCTTTTTATTTTTTTTGCTCAGAATGGTGGTGGGAGGAACCTGGGGCACCTCTCTCATCAAACCCTTGTGTAATGAATTTATTGTAATACAAAAATACAAAGGGCTCCTATAAATCACTGGTGGTTGGCTTTGGAAGCAAAGAGGAACATAGTGACTGCAGAAGCAAGAATAATTTTGAAGGCAGAAGAGTGTTGGGAGCCAGAAAAAAAAAAAAAAAGAAGAAACACCAAGTTAAAATCAAGGTCTGAAATGTGACATAAGAGGTATTCCTCTTCCTAACCACAATTCCAGAGGTGGGGAGAAACACCCATGCAACCAGCAAGTTTAAGAAGCTCGATACAAGGAGTAATTTGCAGTAAACACTTTAGCCTGAGAATATATAAGAGCAGCATGATCTCCACTCAAAAAAAAAAATAGTATAATACCACAAAATAGCTGTTCTGAACTGAAACAGTGCAAAAAACCAGGAAACTCCTGCTCCCATTGTTCACTTCAGTGGGAACACACCCCACATCCTACACCGGGCACGGTCTGGTGGAGTGTCAGACTCCAAATTCAGCCGGAGTCCAACCCCTAAATAAAGTGTCAGACTCCAAATTCAGCCGGAGTCCAACCCCCAAATAAAGTGTCAGACTCCAAATTCAGCTGGAGTCCAACCCCTAAATAAACAGGGAATACCCTCAGCCGAAGGTGCCACTCCCTGGATATCTCCCAGGGGATGATCCAACCTCCCAAGCTTTGGGTTCCTGCTGTTTAGTCCCGATTTGAGGATTAACAGCCCTCCATCCAACCCCGCCCGACGGCAGAGCCTCCTCCCCAAACCCCTCCCACAAAACAAACTCCTTCCTAAAGGCAAACGGCGGTTCCTCATCCTATTTCGCAGCAGCTTTCGGCCACCACTGGGGTGTGTTGGCACTGAGCTTCACTTTCTCCCCTGCCACGTGCAGGCAGAGCGGCTCGTTGATGTGAGCCAACCTCAGCAGAGCGATTCCCAGCTCCCCTCCTCCCGCACGGAACTTCCCTGCCGGCTTCCCCGACTCGGTGAAGATCTCCGTGCCCTCGGGAATGCCGCGGCAGGGAGGAGGAGGAGCTGCGAAGGTGATAGGCAGCAGGCGCTTGCGGATGACCCCCATGTGGTGTGTCCTGGCCGTGAGCTCCTGCCCGATGTAACAGCCCTTGGTGAAGCTGATGCCGTTCAGGAAGGTCAGGTTGGATTCCAGAGGGAGGGCGACTCCAGGAGGCAGGTCTTTGACACCTTCAGGAATTCCTGGGGAAGGAATAAAGCCAAGAGGGTGAACACTCCTTGTGCTCCAAGTGCCTGAAGTTGGTTTAATATATATTTAACACACATATATATATCAAATATATATGTTAAAGCAGCAGTAATCTGTTAAATGTCGGTTTTTCTGAAGATACCCCATGATGTTTTCTGTCTTGATTCACGTTTCACTGTGACAATTAATTTAAGCCACTGGGGCCTCCCCAGGACTGAGATCCCTCTCAAGTCAACCATCCTCCCCTTGGCCTCTGTGTTCACTCAGAGAATCCACCCACAACATTTTTAGGAAAGTAATTCTGGGTGTTTCCTTTTCCTCACAGGGGCTGTGAGTAACCCTGAAATCATCAAAATTACTCAAACCACAGGAGCTTCTAAGAAAATGAGTAATCCTGGCTTGCTTTCAGCATTCCTGACCCCATCCCCACAATCTGAGTAATACAAAACCCCAGTGTTGATTCTGCCACCAGACAGAATGATAACCAGCCACCAGATCCCTTTTTTTTACCCAGAGTAGCAATGAATACTTGTATTTATTAACAAATTACACACATTATCTATTCCTGTCTTCTCTGGACTCCCAAACCCCAGTGCCCCAGGGAGCAAAGCAGGGCTTTACCTTGTCTATACCTGTGCCTGTGGTAATCCTGAACATCTCCAACCTCACTCCCAGGGATAACCTCCGAGAGATTTGCTCCTTTCTTTGTAATCAGCCTCCAGCCCATGACTTGTGTCCTGGGGTCAGGAGTCAGAAGCAGAGCCTGGGAGCATTTTGGGAGGGAGCTGGTGGTGTGTGCAGCCTGTTCCCCAGGGATCACAGCCCACAGGGACAGGTCAGGGCGAGGGCCGATGTCGACTTTCCTGCGGATCTTGTAGAGCTGCAGGTGTTTCTGGAGGGGCTCCAGCACGCTGCTGTCACACTCCAGCAGCAGCTGAGGATCTTCTCCCACGCTCCCAGGAAGCCTAAAAAAACAACAACAAAAAAATGTAACACCTGCAAAGTCTGAGAAAGCAACCCCTTGGTTGGGATCCTGCTGGGAATCCAGGGATGTGGGGAGTTCCGTGGAGCACTGAAATAGCTGAACTTTTCCAGGCACCTGTTGTATTCTGGTGTATTTTGTCCCTGCCCTCAGCTCTGCCAGGGGCAGCAGCAGGGCTGGCCATGTGGAATTCTCTGCCCCCTTACCTGGAAGGAGGGGGGGGGGGTGTCAGCAGGGGGAGAAGCTTCACTCAGCTGTGCCTTCCACGGAACCAGAGTGGTGTGGGTAGGAAGAGACTTTAAAAATCATCTCACT
>VXBA01005771.1:598733-619437 GCA_013399895.1 Serilophus lunatus | reverse complement strand
CCCCAGTCCCTCCCCAGCTCTCCTGGAGCCCCTTCAGGCTCTGCCAGGGGCTCCAAGCTCTGCCTGGATCCTTCCCTCCTTCAGCTGAACACCCCCAGCTCTGCCATCCCGGCTCCAGAGCAGTGACGAAACACACTCTGAACAAGCGCTTTATTGCGCATTAATTAACAAATTAAACCCCAAACCGNCCAGCGGGAAACACGCGGCGGCCGCCGCTCCCCGCGGGGCCCGGCACAAGCGGCGCAGCCCGGGGGCCGCCACCGCCCTCACCAACATGGCGGCGCCCTCAGAGCGTCCCGCTGCCGGTACCGCCGCCGCCGCGCGCCGCCATCTTGTGTGTGTCCGCCGGCGCAGCGCCCCCTGGCGGCGCGCGCCCCTCCATGGCCACGCCCCCTTTTCAATGGTCACGCCCCTGCCCATAACCACGCCCCTTCTTTTGCGGCCACGCCCTCTCTGGCCACGCCCCTTTTCAGTGACCACGCCCCTTCTTCAGGCCACGCCCTCCCGTGACCGCACGCGGAATTTTTGGGATTTTTGGGAGTACCCCTCCCCAAAATCCCGCGTTTCCCAGCCGTGCGGAGGGCAAAGGGAACGGCCCGAAGCGCTCCCGCCTCCCAAAGGGTTTCCAGGGGTTTGATGCTCCATGGCCTGTGTTTCTGCCCCCCCATCCCACCTTTTAATACTCTTGGAAAAACGGTCAGTAGCGCTGTCTTAAAATAAATGGTAATGTTATCCATTGGGAATTTCTACTGAGCATTGCACAGAAAGAAAAGCATGGAATTATGGAATTGTGGGTTGGAAGGGACGTTTTTAGGGGTCGTTTAGCCCAACCCCCCTGGAGTGAGCAGGGACATCTTCAACCCATCATGTCCCTCAGCCCCCCTAAATATTTCCAGGGCTGGGAAATCCCTGTGCTAAAATCCCTGTGTTAAAAATCCTGGAGCTGAAGGGGCTGTTTTGCTTCCCTGCTGAACATTCGCTGGTGCTCTGGGAGGTGGAGTCCGAAGGGCCCGGATAGCCCAGGGTTTGGCTGCGGCTCATTCTTGCTGGAATTCCTCCCACAGTCCAAGGAATCGCCGTGAGTCACTCCTGTCATCTGCAATTCCCCGGCCTCCCAGTTTAAGGCCATCCTGCCCCTTTCCTGCTGCACACGGGGAGGGGTCGCCTGGCTTGGAAGGACCCTGCTACAGCCGCCTGGACAGACAGACAGACAGACAGACAGACAGCCCCGGGGGCGAACCCCGCGACCCTAAAAACCCTGGAGCTGGAAATGCACAGCGCCCCAAGCAGCGAGAAAAAAAGAAAAAAAAGAAAAAAAACCCCAAAAAGTCATGCACCTGGAAGCACAGCTGGGATGAAACCCCAGAGTCCCACCTGCAGCTGGACCCAGCTTTGGCTCCTCTTTGCCAGAGCCACATCCCTCCTTCAGCCACCAAGCCGTGGGGACCAACGGTGGCTGTTCCATGGGAAGCCCTTTGCCATCTCCATGCATCCCCATGCTGCCTCCCAACCATCACACCCGTTGCATCAGCCCCCACAGAGGCATTGGAAAGGGCAGCAAAGGAAATAAAATTGAAAATGGAAAAAAACCCCCCCACTTCCTGCAGCTTTTATAGACTTTTCTCTGGGTTTTCTTTTCTTTTAGCCCAGTTATGCTGCCAGTAAAGCCATATTTAAACGTTTCAGTGTGAGAAACTACGACTCTGCCAGCTTAGTGCATTAAATCAGCCCAGGGGATGGTTTGAGATAAGCCATAGTGTGGTTGCAACACCAGGAGCTTGGAGGAGGTTTGTGCCAACCCTCAGTGCGTGTGTGTGTGTCTGTCTTAAGGTCTGAAACGTGGTTGGAGGGGTAATGCAACTCCCAGAGCTTCCATGACACTGATTTTTTTGGAAGGCATGGAATTCTACTGGAAGGTGTCCCTGCTCAGGGCAGGGTGGGATTGGAACTAGATGATCTTTAATGTCCCTTCCAACCCAAACCATTGTGGGATTCTGTGATGATTTGGAAGACATTGGGTGATTCTTCCCTTTCCTCCACATCCATCACTCTCAGATGTTTGGATGAACTTCCACTGACTTTAAAACTCCCTTTCACCAGCCTAAATCAGGGATAACACTGCAGCCAGCCCTGTGGGGTAGTGTTCCTATAAGAAACTCCTTTTCTCAGAGTGTTAAGCACAAACCCTCATCCACCAACCCACATAAGCCCTAGTTACTCATCCCAAACCCTGTGTGCATGAAATATTCCCCGAGCTGTGCTCCAGGGGTCAGTCACAGGCAGCCAGCAGCAGGGACACGGGGCTGTGGGAAACCAGAGCAGCACTTCTGGCACGGGAACAATATCCCACAATCTTGGAGAGGGAAACACAGATTGTGGCTGGCCTGGGCAATGCAAAGACCAGTGGTGATGGGGGGAAATGGTGAGGATAACAGGCAGGATGCAGGGATAAAGCACGGTGGCAGCTGAATTTGCAGGGAGTGAGTCAAAGGGGTTGTTCTGAAAGGAAAGCAAAGCCAGGTGGGGGTTGGTCTTTTCTCCTGGGGAACAAGAGACAGGACAAGAGGAAACGACCTCAAGCTGTGCCAGGGGAGGTTTAGATTGGATATTTGGGAAAATTTCTTCACTGAAAGGGTGGCCAAACATTGGAATAGGCTGCCCAGGGAAGTGGTGGACTCACCATCCCTGGAAATGTTCAAAAAACGTGTGGATGTGACACTTGGTTTAGTGGTGGCCCTGGCAGTGCTGGGTTAATGGTTGGACTGGATGATCTCAGAGGGCTTTTCCAGGCTTATCAACTCCATGATTCCCTGCAGGTGAGACTGAAAGTAAAGCTGTTACTAGCATTTCCCTGGGAGGAGTGATCAGGAGCCAGTGGGATGCTGTCGACAGGAATACTGGAAAAGATGGATCTTGTGGTTCCAGAGAGAACTGGAAACTCACTGATATTTTCAGTCTGGTCCCCACCCAACAGCAGGGATAAGTTCACCTGATTCCTCAGGCCCTGCTGGCTTGAAGGACACCTTGTTTTATAGCAAAGCTTTCCTTTATTAGGAGTGTTTTAGCCTAAAATGTCTTCCTTGTAGGCTTGTTAGGGGATCCTGCTCTTGGAATCACAGAAACACAGAATAGTTTGGGTTGGAAGGGACCTTAAGGATCATCTCATTCCAACCCCACTGCCTGGGCAGGACACCTTCCACTAGACCAGTTTGCTCCAAGCCTCATCCAGCCTGGCCTTGTCTCTTCTCTGTCTCTTGGTTGGACCATGTCAAAGGATTTGTCAACATACCCCAACTACAGAAGAAACAGGAGGGGAAAAAAAAGGCATTTTTGTATCCAGAATGTTTTTTCCTAAAGACTTTTGTACAGGGTTTGTGAGTGAACGTGCCTGTGATCAAATGAGAGGAGCAAAGGCTGAGGTCATTCAGAAAGTCAGGCCCTCTCCACAAGTGCTTTCCCATCATTTGATCAGCCTGAATCATCAGTTTCTCCCAGATTCTCCAAAGTTTTCTTGCTTTTGGAAGCACAGGCTTTCCTCAGCAGTTTGAGCTCCGTGCCTGAAGGAACTGTAGGCAGTGATTCATCAGGGAGACAACACATCCCAAACAACTAGAAGGTCAACTACTTCTTAAGGCAAAACTATTTTGCAATGATTTATGGCCATATCTGGGAAAATGGAGCTCCTACGTGGCTAAAAGAGGCAAATCATGGATTGGGAAGGATTTCTTCTCAACACTCAGAGCCCTTCTCAAGGAAACAGCACACGCTTTGCACGCTGTAACAAAATGTCAGTTTTATTCCATATTATTAGTAATGGATGTGGAATAACCAGTTGAAGAGTTGGACTGATGTCTGTCTCTCTTTTGACCAGTGTTTAATATTCTAACTACAGCCCAGATGTAACATTTACACTGAAAAATACTTACAGATTCAACCTCATACCCCGAAAATTTCTAGTACAAATACAGTTAGTACATTTAAAAAAAAATTAACAACAAAAAAAATAATAATCCCAGATGCTTTGTAACAGCACAGACTCATTATGGCCTTGAGTTAAGTTCAAGTATTTCCCAGTGGAATGCAATGCAAGCAAGAAGGTAATCTGGCTTTTAGTGGGACATTCCTGGCCCTGAATGGTAAAAATAGAAATATAAGTGTGGGCACTTTATCCACCAAGTTTAGCAACAGAATCAACATTTATGGTTAATTCAGCTGTGAAGCCAAACCCGTCTTGTGTGTGAACAAAACTGCAAACTGTGAAAAGGAAAAGCAAAGCATTAATTAAACTAATGGCATTTCTTCCATGGCTGATGCTCCATCGTCTAGTTGAAATTCCTCAAGCTGCTGGTTGAGTTTGGAATGATTCTGATGGGAATTTTGCTCGTGTTTGTGAATACTTTGCCTCTCTGTCCTTCTCCTTCCTGAACTGACACGGTAAAAGAAGGGACTGTTGCTCCTGCCCTGAAAGGAGTCAATCCTGCAGAGTCATTAATGTGTGTCAGTCGCCTTTGTGGCAGTGACTCAGGGGAAAGATGCCATATCCTAAAGGATACTGAGGTCACACAGTGGAGGAGGAAGGGGGGAAGTGAGCAACTCAGTATGCAGAGAAATGCTAATAATAATCTTCTCTATTTCTAGGGCTGTCTGACTCGTGCTGGCTCCCATGTGCAGCTCAGATGGGATCTGGGAGGACCAGGGTTCCCTCCTGCCCAGGTTCCCTGGAGTCACCAGTGCCCTCCAGGCTGGCTGAGACCTTGCA
Organism: Serilophus lunatus; assembly: GCA_013399895.1. Lineage (NCBI taxonomy): Eukaryota > Metazoa > Chordata > Aves > Passeriformes > Eurylaimidae > Serilophus > Serilophus lunatus. Next base: position 614,678 of record VXBA01005771.1, on the reverse strand, counting down.
GGAAACTTGGCAGCCCACGACACACCCTAATGGGTCCTTGTGCTTTAGTCCCTGTCAAAATGCTTGGAAAACATGGGAAAGCAATGTTGGAAAGGATGTTATGCATATGGATATGGAAAGGGTGAGCAGTGCTGGCTGAAGGAGAGGTTACCCCGTGTCCCTGCCTGACAAGGGGGTTGTATTGATCACCCAAGAGTCTGTCCTGGGTCTGGCACTTGTCAATACTGCAGTTATTGACTCTCACCATGGAAAACAATGGGAACAGTGTGTGTGTGTGTGTTAAATGTGGTGGTGACACCAGCAGGCAGGAATCCACGAATCCGCTGCAGGACCCACAGGTCACCCAGTGGGACTGTGGTGTGACAATAAAAAGGCTGTTTGAAGGGAGGGCAGGAAGATCCCGACTCTACAACCACGTATCTGGAGAGGGGAGCAATCCCTGTGCCTGCAGAGGATTGGGAGTTTGGGGAGGACCAGGGTGGCAGGTGGGAGAATGAAGAGGAGGAGAGGGAAGGTGGCCCCACTGCCATATCACTGGGAAGACATGGAGTGGCTGGCGGTGGTTCAAAGGCATCAGGGAAAACCATGCTAGAAAATTAGCCCTTGGATAAAGATTGATGAAGGTGGAGTTGGTTAGCTTAAAGCAGATTTGAGGATGAAAACAGTCTTCAAACCCCCCAAATATGCAGATGTTAAAGGCATGAGACCTTCTCCTTTGCAGTGAGGAGGGCCCATGTTACCCATTAACGAGTCATTTGACGGTGGCAAGTTGGCAAGAAGATCCATGGTCCTTTCCCACCCTGCTGCTCCAAGAGTCTCTAAATCTACAGCCATGGAGCCCTGGAATCTCCCATGGCCACTGACGGCCCGTGTGGCTGGGACAGGGGAATAGCCCTCCTATAAAAAGTGGATTTAATGACTTGATCAGGTCTCTGTGACCAGGTTTGGGGGTTTTTTGGCTTAAAATCTGCCCCCCAGTTTGCCCACAGTGAGACATTTGCCAGGATTGTTTTCTGAAGCAAGTGCTTATTCCCATCCCTGTGTTTGGTGACTCAGTGGTGAACCTGCAGGCTGTCAGCAGGAGCTGAGGGGCTGATCTGAGTCACAGGAAATGCTCAGGTCATGTCTGGGGCTGAGGGAGGCAGGAGAAATCCAAAATCCAGACTCCTGCATGGGACAGTGGCTTCCAGGATTGTGGGAAGGATCATTTTATCCAGGGCTGCATATTACTGACCATCAAAAAGGAATCAGAGGAACCCAGGCAGCATCCAACTATGGATCTTCTCAGAGCTTCCATCCTTCCCTTGGGATCATGGCTTTAAATACACACTGTTTCCCATGGGACACAGGGCTGGGAATAAAAGAGAAGTCACACTGTTGTGGAGGACAAGCTTGTGCCCTTGACAACTGTAATGACTAGGGAGCAAATTTCCATCCAGGAGCACCTCTGTCTCCTTCCCAGCAGCCTGGGCTGTGGACCTGCAGGCATTTAGGACAGGTGACAGCAGCCCTGTCAGCATCCAGCCTCTCCTACTCTGGCCAGCACCTCCCCAGCCAGGAGAAAACATATTCCCACACACTGGACAAGGAAAAACTGCACAGTTGGATATGTTTGTCTCCCCACCACCGTGGTGTGAACTTTTTGAGGCTTTCCTGCAAAAATTCCCAGCAGAAAGGGATGGATGTGTGTTACTACCAACTGCTGCTGCTGGGGGGATGTGCTGATCCTCCTCCTGGATGCAGTAATCCATTTTGGAGAGGAAGATCTCCAGCAGTGAGAGCAAACAGCATTCCAGGCATTTCACCAATGCCTTCAGCAGGACCAGGAACAAGCCTGGAAGCCTTCCCCAGACTGTTACACAAAGCCACACTGAACACTTGCAACGGGATATCTCATAGGGTGTTTCTTTGCTTTCTTTTTAATTCCACTTTTCTGCTTCCAGGACTGTTCTCTAACAGCATGGAACAGCTCAGCCAAGGTCCCAGGAGACGAGGAGCATATCCAAAACCTCTGCCTGTTCCCCAGAACGGCCAGAGGGCCTGGACTGCTGGAGAACAGGCATTCTCATGGCTTTTAGGGACTGGTCTCAAGGACATGAGAATGACGCCCAGCAAGAAGTCACATAAATCCAATGGATAAGAAATATTGGCTCAGGGACCTGCACAGACTTGGGGTGGCCCTGAGGAGCACCTTGGCACAGGGACAGTGCTGGGTTAGGGAGGTTTTACTTCTTTTGCATTAGGTTTGATCTTGAAGGCTCTGCCTATTTGGGTTCCCCATGGTGATGAACCAGCCACTGGACTCTTGGGAGGTTGTGAGAGCATCTGCCAAGTCACAGGTATTTGGGAACATCTCAGGGATGATATACAGCAGAGTTGGGCAGCTCCTGGTTTCAACTTCTGCCACTTGGCAGGAGATGCTCCCTGTGGTCCCAGTAAGGATGTTTTCTTTCTGTTTTCTGCTGCTGGAGGGGAACAAAGCCACAGTCCCACAGCTGTGCAAAAGCCATGGGATGAAACCACCCTGACAAAACACATCTCAGCCCTAGCAGGAGCCTTGAAGCTCAGTAGCTTTTAACATGCCCCCAGACTACTTTCAGTGCTTGAAAACCACCCTAAAGCCAAGTCAAGCCAAAAAAGAGCTCCCCATAAACTAGAGAAAACCTTTCTGCTGCTGTCCTGGTCCTGTCCTCATTGAAGCCAGATCTTCTGCAAAGCCCCCCAAGGCAAGTGTGGGAAATTTGGGAAACCTCCCAGCTCTCCGAGTGAGGCTGGAGGCTAAAAGCCCAAAGACTGCTCCAGGATAAGATCAGCCACAGTCCTGGAGCAGCTGGATTTTCCCAGGGGAGGTGAAAAGCTGTAAAATGACCAGAGGGTTGATATTACATTTATATATATCTCTCTATGTCTATATTCACACGCACATGTTCATATGTGTCTGTATATATACGTACATGTACACACACACACACCACAGACACACTATGCATAGATCTGCCATCTGCCACTATTTATAAGGGTTTGATTCATCAGAAAAACAAATTTGCCAACAGAGATCTTTCTTGGTTAATCAAAACAACCAAATTTGCCAACAGAGATCTTCCTCGATAAGCCAGAAAAGCAAATCTGCCGAAGCCGATCCAATCTCTACTAAAAATCGGCAAATAAAGAGGCCTAAGCCCTTTATGCCTTTGTTTTCCTGGTTGCATAAAGGCACTTTCTGATGATGTGAAGCAGCAGTTTGTTAAAAGCTCTGTAACTGCAACGATTCCCATCCCATCTGTAGCAAGTGCTACACAGGCACCAGTAGGATGCAGTGTCCCTGCTCGCTCCTGCTCCAGGGTGTTGGAGCAGATTTGCGTTTTGCTTCGATGCAGAGGAATAAACGATGAACCCTTCAGTGCTGTGCTGTTTTCAGGTCTCTCTGTGTGGGACAGTCGCTGTGTTTCTGCCCCATGACCTGCTGTGGGTGCCAGCTCCTGCCTTCGTTTGCAGCAACACCCGTGAGAGCCGCTGCCAATCCAGGCTGTCAGCGTGCCATGAAGGTCCGTGCAACACGTCAGTTGTTCTCTTAGCAAAGGGTCAGAAATTAATTTGATTAAGGGTATTTAGTAACTAAACGCTGCCTGACCTGCAGCACTCAAGCCTTGCCATGCAGGCTGCTCACTGTCAGCCTGACTTCCCTCCTGAGCCACCAGCAGCTCCACTTCCCACCACAGCGCATTGTCCAGTCTCTGTTGGGGGGGTCCAGTACTCATTGAGGGGGTGGGAGAGGTGGGGGTTTTGTTGTTACTCACTGGAAGTTCCTGTTACTCACTGGTGGTTCCTGTTACTCACTGGAGGTTCCCAGCTGGAGAACGCATTGGAAACAGAGAAGAAATGTCCTTTGTTAACGCACTGGAAGACAGCACTAAATTGGTCTGAAACTCCTTTTCTCTCTTGACTTCCACACAAAAATTGTGCCTGTGCCCTGCGAAACGAATGCAAGATAATGCTAAAAACCAGAAACAAACCGAAATAAAACTCCCACTTAGGCCGCCCTCTCACCTGTTTGACAAAGTTAAATCCATACAGATGTCTTTCCATCTTTACTGCTGGAGCTCCCTTTCTCCAATGAAGCCTTGGGTTTAGCACCTTGTTTCTCCTGGGCGGTGTTGGCCCTGTTCTGCTCCACCACCGTGCCCCCCGAGGCAGGACTGCTGGTTCTGGAGGGCTGTGTGTTGCCTTGGGTGCTGCTGTAGCTCTGGAACGCGATGTCCAATTGCTCCTGGGCCACTCGCAAGTGTTTGTGAAGGGTGGACAAATCCGCCGGGAGGTTCTCGTCCGGGCTGGTGCACTGCTGCTCCTGAGCCACATTAGCCAAGTTCTGCTCGTGGGCCATCAGGCTGTTGGGGATCTTGGTGGACTTCTCCGATTTCACGACCAGGTTGTACTCGGGAGGGCAGGAGATGTTCTTTGGGTAGGCGTAGTTGTAGGGAGGCTGCCTGAAGCTGTTGATTTTCCGGTTGCGAATGGCATCTCGGATGGTCCCGAACCCCAGGTGGAACATCTCGCACATGTTCAGCAACAGGCACAGGCAGCTCACGACGTACATCACCAGGAGAAAGATGGTCTTCTCCGTTGGCCGGGACACAAAGCAGTCCACAGTGTGAGGGCAAGGGACTCTGTTGCAGACGTAATACGCCTCCACCTCGAAACCGTAGAGTAAATACTGCCCTATCAAAAAGCAGACTTCAAAGGAAGCCCTGGTGAGGAGCTGGAAGACGTAGATCTTCATCAGCCCTTCTTGCTGGATGCGCCTCCTCCCGTCGTGCTTCTGTTGCTCTTTGCTCTTGGGCTTGGCTTTGGCTTTCTCGTGTTCCGCCGCGTCGTCGGAGATCATGGGCTCCTCCTCGTCGGCCTCCATCGCGTCTTCCATGTTGCGCACGGCCTGCCAGTTCAGGGCAAACTGCTTCTTCTTCTTGAAGCCCTTGAACTTCTTCTCCTCCTCGGCCGACCGGGCGATCCTGTGGATGGCGTAGCCCAGGTACATGACGGAAGGGGTGGATATCATGATGATCTGGAAGACCCAGAACCTGACGTGCGACAGCGGCGCGAAGGCATCGTAGCAGACGTTGTCGCAGCCGGGCTGCTTGGTGTTACAGGTGAACTTGCTCTGCTCATCGGAGTAGATGGACTCGCCCCCCACCGCTGTCAGGACGATGCGGAACACGATGAGCACGGTGAGCCAGACCTTCCCCACGAAGGTGGAGTGATTGTGAATCTCTTCTAGCAGGCGGGTGAGGAAGCTCCAGCTCATGTTGGTCATAAGGGCTACTCAGTTATAACCTGCAGGAAGAAGGGGAAATAAAAAACATGGTTGTGAGGTCAGACCTTGTAAGTGGCCGTAGTGTGGTCACAAGGACCAGGGAAGTGATTTGCTGGGCACTGGTGAGGCCACACCTCGAGTCCTGGGATTAGATTTGGGCTCCTCACAACAAAACTTTGAGGGGCTGGAGAGTGTCCAGAGAAGGGAATTGAGCTGGGGAAGAATCTGGAGCACCAGGGGAAGCTGGGGGCACTCAGCCTGGAGAAAAGGAGGCTCAGGGGGGACCTGGAATTCTCTCCTACTCCCTGACAGAAAGGTGGAGCTGGAGCAGGGGTCGGGCTGTGCTCCCAGGGAACAAAACAAGAGGAAATGGCCACAGTTTGTACCAGGGGAGGTTTAGGTTGGATATTAGGGAAAATTTCTTCCCTGAAAAGGTTGTTAAGCCCCAGAACAGGCTGTCGAGGGCAGTAGTGGAGTCCTCACGCCTGGAGGGATTTTAAAGGTGTGTGGATATGGTACCTGAGGCTCATGAGTTAGTGGTGAACTTGGTGGTAGTGCTGGGTTAATGGTTGGGCTTGATGGCCTTAGAGGGCTTTTCCAACCTAAATGAATCTATGGGATAAGTAAATTCTTGCTTGCACGTCATGGGTTCAAGGGTCTGAGCTGAAAGCAGGAGCAGAGGATGCTGCCCACATCACAGAGACTTGCACTGCTGAAATATCTCTCGTTAACAAACCCAGAAAAATGCAAAGAATCAGAAAAAGAATGGGAATATTTATGTTTACAGGCTGATGGCCCTTTTAAGTTCCTCTTGAAAAAACAAAACAAAACTTTAATCAAATGCAGGCTGTTTAAAAAATAAATCCTGGAAAAGCTTTCAAGAGAAAACCATGCATTTATTAGAAGACCTGGACAGCTGGGAAGGAAAAGCTTGTAATAACCATTTTATGTTTAGCTTAACTTGCAGCGGGGGCTCCGCCTGAGCAACTTGGGTGACCCCAGGCAACACAAAAGGCAGGAAGCTTTTTTACTGCTTGACTGGTACAGCCCTGACAGGTACCTGGAGATGAGGGTGATAGGGAAAGCACCCGGGTCCAAAGAGCACTGGAGGAAGAGGAGAAGAGAAAAGAGCTGTTGTCCATCCATGGCAAGAGTGTGGACATCACACCTAACCGTCCATGAGTAGGGATGGAGATCCAGGGGGGCAAAGGATCATAGAATCACAGAATCCTATAATTTTGGGGGTTGGAAAGGACCTTAAAGATCATGTAGTTCCAACCCCACACCTTCCAGTAGACCAGTTTGCTCCAAGCCCCATCCAACAAGGCTTGATGATGTCATGAGAGAGAAGCCTGGTCCTTACCAGGCTTTGCACCACTGGAGCCACAAAACTGTGCCATTGGGTTTCCATGGCCCAGGCCAGGCTTTGGGGCCATGGACTGTGCCAGGCACAGGGTGGGAGCAGCCACGAGCACAGCCCCACATGGGAGCAAGGAGGGAAACGTGCCTTGCCCTGTTCTCCAGATCAAGCCTTCCTGGAATGTGACTTTGCTCAAGCTGCTTCTTAGGACAGGAGCCAAGCAGGGCTGGTTTGCTCAGTGCTTGGCTGCCCTGGGACGCAGCAGCACCATCTGAGCCTCAAGATGCAGGAGAATTCCTGTGCTCTTGAGAGCAGGCAGATGGAATTTTCTAACCCTGCTATTTCTAGATCAAACAAATCAAATCCTCTGCGAACCCAAACCCCCAAGTCTTCACACGCCAGACCGGGGCCTGTGGGAGAGCTCTGCAGATGGTGTTATTCCCTTCCTGCAGCTGGAGAAACTGAGGCAGGGAGCAGAGGAACAGCTGGGTAATAGGACAGGAGAAGAGGTGGGGGAGTTCTCCTCTCTGCACTCAACTTACCTGGTGAAGAACAACAGCTCCCCAGGCTGCTGGGAGCAGAATTCCCATCTCCCATGCCCCAAAAGTGATGCCAAGGACCCAATGGTCAGTATAGAAACACTGTGCAGGTGGGACAACTCAGCCCCTGCAGAACATGGAAAGCAATCCCCACAGAGCTATTCCTTATTTATTAAAGAAATTGGGTTTATTCAGAGGTGAGATGGGCAAACATCCTCTCTGAGTGCCTTTTTTTGCTTGTTTACAGTGGATACACCCTGAAGAGTCTTTAACCCTTCTGTTCACATTCAGATATGGGCGAAATGGGGCATTAAATGATGTACAGGATGAATCCAGGCACTCAGCCAAGCTCCAGCCAACGGGGGGCTGGGAAGGGAAGACCCTGCTGGGTGTGGGACAGGTGCATCTGTCTGTGGAGCATCCAGGTCTGTCCAAGGCTCCAGGACACATCAGCTCCACCCGCTTCACCTGTTCAGCCCCCAGCAGCTCCCATCTGCACCCCCAATCAACTGCAAGATCCAAATTGTCCTCAACAATGCACTTCAAATGTCCTGCAGAGCAGTTCTTTCAAAGTTCAGTGCTCACCTAAAGTGTTTCTGAAGTCAACACCGGGGATAATTTATCGTTTTGTAAGTGTTCCTGGAGGACACAATTCCCAAAACTCCGACTCACCTCCAAACAGCTGGGGCAGGGAAGGTCTGCCCGAGGTAAATAAATATTCAAGTTCTGAGCTGCTCTTTGTCAGGGTTGTTAGCAAAGCACCCACTGTCTCCTCTGGGAGACGCATTTTAGAAAGGAGCACCCGACAGCGTTGGTTCTGAGCACTCTCAAACCTCCCAGAGTAAAGGGAAAGAAATTGCACAACAACACAAGTGGTGGGTTGTTGCTTTGGAAAGACCATCTCTGGCTACCAGCCCCCAGCCCAAGGTGCTGGTCCTGACACTGCCACTGCAGCCCAGCCCTCTGTGCACATCTGGATATACAGGAACATCTGCAGGAAACAGCCACGAGCTGTTTCTGCACCCCTGGGACCCCGCTGTGGCCTCTGTGTGTGATCACACCTGGATGTCACACTCCTGTGTGCCCACCCACTCTCCTGGCATCATGTTTGAGAGCAGGAGCTGAAGGAAATGAGTTAAAACCGCTCCTACAAACAGTTCTGTTAAACTTCCAGCGTTTTTTATGGCTCACTGGCTACAAAGAACATACTGTGAGATTTCCATGCCTTTAATTGCTTGGGTGGGGGTGAGTACACCATGATATTTTGGGATCAATTATAAGGCAAACAAGCTTCCAAGGAAAGAATTGTTTACAGTGCTGATGAAAAAGATACTACTAGGGAAAGACTGTCTCCTTTCCTCAGAATTCCAACCCTAAAAGCACAGAAAATGGGTTTTTTGTGTCTTTCCATGTTCTTCAGATCTAATTCCTGCATGCAGTGAGAAAGTTACACAGTTTGGGGAACAAAAATCCTCAGTGGATCTGCAGCAGGTAAACGGCTAAGATTAGATGGATGGTTCATGAAGCTCAATTATCTCAAAAGGACCCACCATCCTTCTAGCTTTGAAATCCATTCATTCAGTCATCCATCTTCACATGTCACCTCCAGATGAGCTGACAGGAAAGGTATGAAACGCACACAAGGTACAAGTTTCACTTCAAAACAGCTGCAGAGGAGGAACTGGACTGTTCAAACCACCAGCAACACTTAAAGCAGCCAAAATTATGTGTAGCTGGGTACAGAACAAGCTGTTGGCTCCACGTTCTCACCCCAGTGACTTCCCAAAACCCGCTGACCCCTCCACACAATCACAGGCACAACTGTTAGAGCTGGGAAAACTTCAAAACCTGAGTTTGAAAATAAGCCAAAGTGGGGAAAAAAATAAACCAGTGCTAGCTGGACATCCTTCCTTTCTGCAAGGTTTCCACACTGGTTGCTTAAACCGCAGGGAAAACAATGGGGGGAAAAAATCTACTTACAGAGACATGGTGCTTCTCGCGGTGGCTTTCCCTCCTCCACCGACATTCCTGTGCCTTGCCCTAGATAAACTCCCGCTGCCTCGGTCCAGCCATGCCCCAGTGGCTGGAAATTGGAGCTCCAGGGAGCATTTAACGTGCGGTCAAACCCCGCCTCTGTGGCATCCCCCGGTCCCCATCCCACCGCTGCTCCCGACCCTCCTTTCCCTCTGCCAAGCCTCGGGAGAAGGAGGGAAGGTGCTGTGTAAATACACCGGGGAAGAAGAAAGGGGTATTGGTTTTAAATCCAAACAAGCCGCCGGGTCTGTTTTTAGGAAAGCTGCCTGGAATTTCGCAGAGACACAGAGAGAGCGAGCATGACTAATAGGGAACATGTGGAAAACACATTTTGGCAAAGGTTCCTTGCGCTGTTGGGTGAGTGGGGAAATGATGAAAAGAGAGGGAAGACTCGCTAGGGGGAGAAATTACTCAGGAGCTCCTGCTTTGCTCACCCCCAGGAAAGGCTGTCCCTGAAAGAGATGGTGCTCCTCTCTCCAAGCTGGTGGATGGAGCAGAGAGCAGGTGAAGGGTGCCAAAAGGGTTTTGAGCACACACAGAGGCTTTCTGGCTTCTTTGCTGAAGCAAGAAGGAATAAGAAGCAGGATGGGAATTCACATTAAGCCTAAGTTGGGTGGTTTTCAAGAAGGAAACCTCCATTCTGAAGGTCCGAGGATCACCTCTTGTCCCTGCTGCATCTGTAGGGAGCTTTGGTATTGCCATCCCAGCAGGGTCAGGGCTCTGGGTATCTGCTGAGGTGGGAATGGAGAGTCAAGGCAGAAAGTCTGTCCAAGAGGCAGCAAGGAAGACAAAGAAGCAACAGCAGCACCCGAGACATGGAAGGGATGAGATCCAGTTTCTGGGGGCATCAGGCATGAGAAGGTGTGCATTTTGATGAAGGGGAACACTGGGAAAAAACCCATATGGTTTATCAGGAACTTTCATCCCTGATTCTGGACAAACTTTCATCCCTAGACCAAACAGGATATTCATCCTGCTGTCAGAACTCTGGTTTCCCAAAGAGCTTGGATGTGGAGGGGCAATTCCTGCTCACTGGAGCACCTGGCACCAACTTTCCTCCAGGCTTTAAGTTATAAACTAATTACTCCTACACAGTGATAAGTTAATTCTCTGTTTGGAATTAGTCATCTAAGATAGGCAAGTGGAAAAGGCCTATCAGCTAAGCCAGGTGTAGGGATGAGCACACCTTTGGGGAATATGCCACACCAGGGAAACCAGGTTTTGGGAGGCATTTTTGCAGGAATAAGGACCTAAAGAAGTTAAATTACAGTGGGAAGGAGCCACCCACATGTGCACCTCCTAAAAGATAAACCCTATGAGATCCATCAGACCTTGGGGGTGGCCACCAAGATTTCACTCCCATCAAAGAACTGTGGTGAAACTTCCACCCGCCCCAGCCGGTGAGGAGAAGTATTATTAGTTATTTAAAAATAACCAGCTGAGAACAACTTCCAGGCTCTGCAGGACTGTGGGCAGCAACTCAGAGATAAAAGGCAGCTCAGCATGGTCCCAGTCCCATGGGTCACATGGATTTTCCAGGCCCTTTGCTTTCTAACCTTGTGGGTTTATTTATAAACACAGCAGTCGTGGCTGGTGGAAGTTTTTTGGGGCATCTGTGCTTCAGGCAAGCCAAGCAACATCTGCTCCTGCTCCAGCTGAGGCCCAGCAGCTCCAGCCATCCCACTAGCAGGGACTGAGTGGTTCCCATCACCAACCCATCACCCAGGGAAGGGGGCAGAAGGCTGGAGGCAGAGCCATAAATGAATGTACAGGGAAAACCCACCCCCTGCAGCATCCCATGTCCTCAATTTAAGGCTCAGCATTGAGAAAGGGGAATAAAAGAAAGGAGACAGGAGGGAAAAAGATGTGATGAAGCCTTGTGTAATTCTGGCTGCTGCTGCTGCTGGGGGTCACCTCTCCAAGTCACCTCTCCCCCAGGCACTGCTTGTGTTTCAGAGCAGTGATCTATACATATTTATTTAAATGTCCTATTGAAATAAATAAGTGCTGTCACTAATGATAATGAGAGCCAGTATAACATCTCCCTGCTACGTCAGTGCTGAGTAGGGACCATAATTATCCACTCTGGGCACAAACCTACAAAGCTCTGTCCTGGACTGTGCTGACAGTTCATTTTCTTCTCTGATCTTCCTCTTTTGGATATTCATTTGTTCAGTTTTTAAACTAAATGAAATGAAGATACACATCTTTGTGCAAATGATGATCCTGTTTTTTTAAAACATGACCCAGGAAGAAACAACACTGAGTTGAGACAAGTGCCACAAAATTGAAAGAAAGGAAGAACATCAAGTTTTACCTTGTGTTAAGGTGCTTTGGGACAGGCAGCAAATTCCAGCGAGGACAGAAGGAAAATACTGGGAGAGAACTGGGGTTTATGGGTAGAGGGACCATGCCCTGGGACAGCTCCTGTTCCCAGCCACAGAAACAACCCCTTTCCTCCTGAAACAGAAGCTGAACCAACAATTTTCTGAGTGATGGTATCAAGGGCAACTATGGATGTGCCAGGGACCTGCTCAGGAAAGCAAAGAGACAGGAGGGAACAGGTAGGAATGGCCCCAGTGCTGCTCAGCTCAACCAGCCAAGGACTTCCAGGCCCCCTCTCAGTCCCACCACACTCCCAACTTAACGCAGGAAAACATCTCAGTTGTGCAAACTTCCCTCCTCCACACAGAGCTTTGGGTGTTTTCCAAGATTTGGGACTAATCAGGGCTCCCATCCTAAGAACTCAGCCTTCACTCTCCTACAGAGAGCAATTTACAGGCAGGAGAAGCAACTGTGCCAAAGCCTGTTGCTACAAATCTGTCCCATCACAAACCTCTGTGTGGACTTTTCAGGACAACGGTGACAACAACCCCAGTGCAAACGTGTCATTTGAATGACACAGAGACCAGGTCTCCACCTATTCATCCTCAGGTTAGTTTACATCCTGCATCCAGCTCTGCTTGTTAGATGAACCCAGGAAGGTTTTGATCAGGATCAGGGTGATGTGGTTGGTCTCTGGCTCTTTGCAGGGACCAAACAGAGAAAATCAGGTCTCACACATCTTTCTAAAGCCTGTGGGGATTTTGGCTGCATAATAAAGGCTGTTTGCACACAAGCTGAAGGCTGTTTTCTTTTGTGCACTCTGCAAATGTAAACTCTGAATTTCCATGAAATTTGGACCATGGTTAGCCCAGAAGATGGGTCAGAATGTGGAATTTCTATGAAGTTTGCATTGGTTTGTGCCTGGAGCAAAAAGCCAATTCTGTTAGCAGAATGAATAACTTCTCTGCTGGAAAACAGGGAAAGGTTTCCTCTGGATATCACTGACTGATGACCATGGAAAGATAAAACTTCACTTTGAAAATAACCAAAAATTAATGTGATACAGTTTAAATAACAGTAAGGTTTGAATTCCAAAGTACAAAAGACCAGAGGAAGCACTTAAGCCTGGGCTGGAGAGCAGAAGGGATTCATTCCAGCCCTTCCCAGCTGAAAATCTCACTGTGATGGACACATTCTTGAGATAAATTTCAGTGCTGAGAAAAACCCACCTATTTTTTCTAAGGGGAACCTTTTTGCTGAAGTTTTCAGGGTGATGAGACAACACAGGGCTGGTACTGAAAGGTGGCAAGAAAGGATTCACAGGGAGCTCCAGGACATGGCTCAGCAAAGCCCTTTATAGCATTTTCCCTCTGTGTCTATTCCTGCTCCAAAGCAAACATCTGCCTCGACAGTTAGAGGTCAAATCAAGCAATTATTCCCTTCTCTATTTGCTTCCCTTTCCTGGAGTAGCTGGAGAAGCAATAGGAATGAAAGGCCATCTCCATCCAGGGTCACCCCTGCCCACGTTTCTCCTGCAAACCTATTGTGGCTCCCTGAGCTCTCATAACAGGAAGCAATAAACTTTCCAGCCTGTGAAGCCAAGCCAGGCTTGACTTGCTCCAGACCTTCCTGAACTTGCACAAAAGAGTGAAGGAAAAAAAAAAAAATTAAAAAAATGTCAATTAAAATCAGAGGAAATCCATTCCCCTGGCAAAAATTGGCCGTGCAAAGTTCATGGCACATCATCTCCTCCCGCCCTTGTCCATGTGGACATTCCTCCATCCACCCAGCAGAGGTGCCTTAATGCAGCTGGAGGCAGAGGAAAAAGGTCAGGGTGCATGGGAAATGCTGGGGAAGGCTGGAAAAAAAGGCAAATGGACACATTTTTGGCTGCTCTAGAAAGGTGTGGGGTTTTTTCCCCCCCTATTTCCTTAACACCTGTGGATGGGCAGAGATGGTGTATTAGGAGGGAGCTTGGAAGAGCCCCAGGAAAAGGGGTCAGGAGAGGTTGGAAGCTCAGCCAGGGCTTCTGGCTCCATTCAAGAGCTGCTGGGTGAGGTTCTCAGCTCTTGCCAAGTGGATAAAAGGAATATTTTCCCCTATTTTTCAGCTGCATGAAAACCATATTGCCAGTAGAGGAAAGGGATGGGAGCACCAGAAACACCTCAGAAACGGCTTGAGGGTAAGGACAGAAACTCCCAAAGTGAAAGTCGAGCACTCATGTCCTCTGTGGATCCACACAAGCAAAGCACAAGAAAGACCTGGAGCTGCTGGAGAGAGTCCAGAGGAGCCCTGGAGATTCTCCCAGGGCTGGAGCCCCTCTGCTCTGGAGCCAGGCTGGGAGAGCTGGGGGTGCTCACCTGGAGAAGAGAAGGAACCAGGGAGAACTTGGAGCCCCTTCCAGAGCCTGAAGGGGCTTATGAAAAGGAAAGAGAGGGACATTTTATATGAGCAGAGAGTGAACAGGACAAGGGGGATAGTTTTAATTAAACAGAGACACCTCCCACTATCCCAAGTTGCTCCAGCCTGGCCTTGGACACTTCCAGGGATGGGGCAGCCACAGCTTCTCTGGGCACCCTGTGCCAGGACCTCACCACCTTCTCAGCCAAGAATTGCTTCCCAACATCTGATATAACCTTGTCCTCTGTCATTTTAAATCCATTCCCCCCTGTCCTGTCACTCTATTCCTTGCCCCAAGTCCCTCTCCAGCTCTCCTGGAGCCCCTTAGGGCACTGGAAGGGGCTTTAAGTTCCCTCTGAAGCCTTCTCTTCTCCAAACTGAACCATCCCAATTCTCTCAGCCTTTCCTCATGGGAGAGATGCCCCAGCCCTCTGACAGTGAGGCTGCTCCATGACCCAAGTGTTGTGCAAATGGGGACAAAGGCTGGGGACAGCTGCCATCCCTGTGCCCTCCCCAGATAAACTCTGCTGCAGTCCTGCAATCCCAAATCACCCAAACATCCCCCTGAGCTCAGCCCTGCATCCCTGGACACCAGACCCCTTCTCATGGTAAAAAAAATCCAACATCAACTTAAAACTTATTGAAGACAATAAGAAGTTGCCCAGAGACCTCGTGGATTTCCTGTCCCTGGAGGTGTTCCAGACTGGGTTGGATGAGGCTCTGAGCAGCCTGGGACAGTGGAAGGTGTCCCTGCCCGTGGCAGAGGGTTGGAATGAGATGATCTTTAAGGTCCCTCCCAACCCAAACCATCCTGTGATTCTATGAAGACAAGAAAGCAAATGCCAAAGCAAAAGTACCAGACACTTAAATGTGACTTTATGCCCCGTTTTCCCATTATTAATAAGAACTAAACATAGTTAAAAGGGAAGAGAGAGACTCAAACGAGGAAGCAAACGGGCCAGATGTGTTCTTGCCAGCAGTTCTTAGATAACAGAGAAAACAGAAAATAAAGAAAAAAGAGGAAACATTACTACTACAAGTGTTTTCCCATCCTTCTGGCCAGGATTTCAGCACAATCAGGGCAGATTCGTACTCTGCTCACTGAGATATTCCCTTACACCAGCACCACCAGCAAATACTACTTTTAAAAACCAGTAATAAATTACCCCTTAAGTAATTATGCACAGATTTAATTATAGATCCATGTTTCCATGCAGAGAAGAGGAGAATGAGGGAGAGATGCCCAGAGGATGCCCAGTGCTGGGTGAGTGGTACTGTACCTTCCCTGGAGCTCTGGGATGGAGCATCAGTGAAGCCTGGCTGGTCTGATCCGAAGGCAAGCTCGGGGTGGAAAAGGGATGAGAGCCTTCCTGGATGTGTTTACATAGGTGGGCCCCCACCCTCTGACGTTGGAGAGGTCAGCAGCTCCTGCCTCACAGCTGGACACCTCTGGGTCCCCCCTGCCAAGGAGGGAGACCACGTGGCATCTCGTCCCCAGAGCTGGCAGGGCTGGAGGGGTGTTGGATCAGTGTCTCTCCATCCCCTCTGCAGACAGACAGTGGGGTGGAGAAGGTGCCCCCAGGTTGGCATCCAGGTGGGATTGGAGCCAGTCCCAGCTGGCCCTGGGCCATGGTGGTGCTCAGAGCAAAGGTTGTCTCTGAATTCTGCTGGAAATCCAAGCCCTTGGGCTTCCAATGGGGAGCTGGAAGCACTTTCTTCACCCCCTCCACCACGCTGGGCATTGAGCCCACACCTGTCTATCTGCCAGGCTGGGCAAGCAGATCTCCAAATCCTACATCACACCACCAAATCCTACACTACACCCTCAAAACCTGCACCAGCACCACCAAACCCTGCACCAGCACCACCAAAACCTGCACCAGCACCACCAAACCCTGCACCACACCACCAAACCCTGCACCAGCACCACCAAACCCTGCACCAGCACCACCAAACCCTGCACCAGCACCACCAATCCC
>VXBA01005771.1:570414-597589 GCA_013399895.1 Serilophus lunatus | reverse complement strand
CCTGCACCAGCACCACCAAACCCTGCACCAGCACCACCCAACCCTGCACCACACCACCAAACCCTGCACCAGCACCACCAAACCCTGCACCAGCACCACCAAACCCTGCACCAGCACCACCCAACCCTGCACCACACCACCAAACCCTGCACCACACCACCAAACCCTGCCCCAGCAGTATAAAATGCTACATCACACCACCAAAACCTGCACCAGCATCACAGCATCACAGGGCAGCCCCACAAAACCCTACACCGGCGTCACCAAACCTACACCACAGTGGTCCCTGCTACCCCACTGTGCCAGAGGGGAAGGAGCCAGGAGATCTGGGCTGCAGCCAGCTGTCCTCAGAGGATGATTATGGGATGGCACCTCCCTCCCAGTAGCATTGCCCCCTCCCCAGACAGGATCCATTGTGTGGCTCAAAACAAACCCTTAGAGTGTGAATCCTTAATGAACACACAGGGCTGTGCAGATCACAGAATTCCCCAATAGTTGGGGTTGGAGATCATCCAGTCCAAGCCCCCTCCCAAGGCAGGGTCACCTGGATCAAGTGGGTTTGGGATGTCTCCCGAATGGGAGACCCCATGCCCTCCCTGGTCCCCTATTCCAGTGCTCTGCCACCCTCAAGCTAAAAAAAGTTCTTCCTCACGTTGAGGTGAGATGTCTTGTGGTTTAGTTTATGGCCCATCCTGTCTGTGGGCACCTCCAGACCCCGAGGGGAACAGCCCCAACTCGCTGCCCCTCGGGGAGCCAGCAGCAGGTTGTGCTCCCCCATGGGCACACACTGCTTCCCGACAGGTTGCTCCAGGGAAAGGGCAGCAATAAAAAGCTGGAGAGAAGACAGGATAATATCGAACCCAGCTGCAAAAACAAAGATTAAATCCCTCTGGGCCCACAACCTCCGTGGGCCAACGCTCGGGGAACAACGCGCCAACGCCAACTCCCCTCCACGTGTCCATCCATTTTTTCATGAATGAGCACGTTGAGGCAGAAGGGGAAGGAAGGAGGATGTAGGAGGACAGGGTGGACAGCCCTTCCACGCCTGTTACTCAGGGGAGCCTCTGCAGCTCATGGCTGTGGGACTGAGCCAACGATGCTCCAGTGCTTGGGGCTGGTCCACAGCCTGAGACAAGGGCCCAGGGAGATGAGGTTTCTCTCGTGTTCTTTATACAAGAGGTCGGTCCTGATGGCAGAGATCTTGTCAAGAGACCACCAGGTGAAGGTTGTGAGCTACCCTGCTTACACCAAACCCCCCACCACCACCCCTGGGATGGTGGGGAGGGGGCTCCTGCTGCCAGAGGAGGGACCCCTGGCATCACCAGGGCTTGTGTATTTGGCTGGCTCCCAAGCAGGGATGCCTGAAGCTCCATTGTGAGGCAGGGGACGGGACATAGAGGATGTTACAGTTATGGTTTAATTCACAATAACACTAAAATCCCCCCATGACATGCAGCAAGGCCCTTCCCAGGCTCTTGTGCTCACATTTCTTCCACACTATTTGCCAGCCCAGAGCAAGTTCAGCCTCTTCTGCTAAGTTTAAAAAGACACAGGAAATGCTGTGGAAAGAGGGTATTTGAATAGAATACCCCTGATTCTCCTTCACTTTGTGATACATCACCCTTAGAAATGCCAAGTCAGGGTCTTTGCTGTGGTGGTCACTGGTTGGGCACCCAGCCCACAAGGTTTTGGTATTGCAGGAAACCCCTTGAGAATTTTCTGGGTGAAAAACAGCAATCAGTGACTGTGGCCATTACCAGAAGCTGAGGAGAGAAGATGAACTGGTGGGAGGCTTTTCTTGAAAATTCACTCTTTCCATCTCTGGTTCTTTCCCTCCCTTCCTCTCCAAGTCATCCTCCCTTTAGCCTCCAGACAGAAATAACTAAGAAACCACCCCACCATCTGTGTTTCTGAGAAACAGTAAGAAGCAGCAAGTTCAGGAACAGGAAACAAACCCCCAAAATACGTTTTGCAGCATTGCAGCTCCTCTGGAGCTCATGTTGGTGCTGCTTGGCCAACTCTGTGCTGTCTCTGGGGTCACTCCAGGCAGAAAAGAGCAGGAGACCCCTATTTCCACCTCTCCCAAAGGCAACAGCCCAAGGGAGATATGTTTTCGCCTTCCCTTGAGCAGTGAGTCCTGCAAACCACAAGCCCCAATCACCAGCACCAGACCAGCCCTGTGACAGAGGGTGGCTGAGATATAACGAGGGAAGGGACTTGCCTGGTGGAAGATAATATCCAAATCAAGCCCAGGACATCCCACAGAGGTCCCTCCCATGGCACCTCCACCCTGTCCCACGTAAGACCTGTCCCCAAGCACCTGGTTCATTGCCTCCTGCTTAGATGTGCCTCTTCTGCCTTGACCAACTGTCATCGTGCCTCCCTGCCATGACCCCATGCCCCACCTTCTCTCAGTTCCCACTGGTTTTACCAATGCTGGTGGCTCCAAAAGGACCAGGCCTTCTGCTGGCACCCCTAATCCCACATCCCACCACGCTCAGGAGCCCAGACCCACGCCCTGGGCAGCCCCTGCCCTGCCATTGTCCATTCAAAGGTCCTCACTCCACCCCTGTCAAGAATCCAGCTGACCAAGTGGGATTTCTCCTTTGGCCAGAGCCCTCCTTTTCTGCTCTTTAATTAATTGCCAAGTATTTCCAAAACCTGGTGGAAAATTCAGAGAGCAAAGCCACTCCTGCCTTGGAGCTCAGTGCTTTCATTTCCTGCCAGCCATCCTCTGTCAGGCACTGGGAGCAAAACACTCCAGGCCTTTCCAGCCACTAAATCACCCCATTGGACCCAGAATGGGGGCAGCTGAACTACACCTAGTTCCACCTATTGAAATGACACCACAGCCTCCACCCCACAGGAACTGACCCCTCTGCTGTCGCCGATGCTGCTGGAAGTGCTGATGGAATTAATTTCCAGAGGTGTTTGCTGAGGTTGGAGCCAATGCAGAGCCAAGGGGCTGGAGATGGGATGGACTCAACCTGATGGAGAAGCTGTATGGAGGGGGGATTTGGGCTTTGCTGAAGAACTAACTACCAAACTAATCATAAAATCACAGGATCATTAAGGTTGATAAAGACCTCCAAGGTCATTGAGTCCAAACATTACCCAGAGCTGCTCTGTTCTCCCATGGCCCCAAATGCCACATCCACACACCTTCTAAACACTTCCAGAGGAGGGGACTCCACCACTTCCCTGGGCAGCCTGTTCCAGTGCCTGACCACCCTTTCAGAGAAGGGATTTTCCCAAATATCCAGCCTAAAACTCCCTTGGCACACCCTGAGGCCATTCCCTCTCATCCTGTCCCTGGTTCCCTGGGAGCAGAGCCCAACCCCTACCAGCTCCATTCTCCTGTCAGGGAGTTGCAGAGAATTCCAGGTCCCCCCCTGAGGCTCCTTTTCTCCAGGCTGAACCCCCCCAGCTGCTCCTGGTGCTCCAGCCCCTTCCCCAACTCTATTCCCTTCCCTGGATATGCTTCAGCCCCTCAATGTCTTTCTTGTCATGAGGGGCCCCAAACTGGACACAGAATTTCAGGTGCAGCCTCACCAGTGGCCAGCACAAGGGGAAAAATCATTTCTCTGGAACTAAGTAAGGTGGAGGACGTTCTGCACATCTAATCCAGTCACAGGACCAGAGAATATCTCAAGCTGTAAGGGATCTACAAGGACCATCAAGTCCAACTCACTTCAGGCATCACTGAAGTCCCAAATTCAAAAACACCTGACATGGTCATGGGGCTTCACAGGACCAAGAAATGGGATCCCCATGGAATTCCCCGTGGAAGCCCATGGGCTCCTCCTGCAGCTCTCAGCAAAGTCTGCTCAGAAGTCCTCACACAAAACCAGCCCATCACCTGCCTCAAGAAGTCCTCAGTCCCCTACAAGCTCCAATCCCTGCCCAGATTTCTGTCCAGATCCCACTTTGGGAATTTCGTGTGCTTTCACCCGCCATTTGGGCAATGACCAATTTTATCCTTTTTCATGCCTGTCCATGCAACATCCCCATTAATCCAGGGAAGAGAAGGGGATCTGGGGATGCTCAGCCTCTCTGCCGTGCAGTGGAAGGGGCTGGCTGAAATCTGCTTCCCTGGGCAGGTCTGTTTTTGAAAAGCAATTACTGGCAGGGAAGACCAAATCCTGCATTCCTCAGCAAAGGAATCTGGATGATGTCACCTCCTGCCTGTGGCTGTTCGTGCCCACCACGGCTCCCTCCAGGCAGCCACTGCCTGTCCTCCAAATATTTGTTTTGGCTGGTTTTTTGGAAGCTTCCCATTACAAGGAATAACAGCAGGATGGGCTCTCCTACTGTAAGGCTTGTCCCTGTACCAGCACATTAACACGGGCCATGGGTTAAAGAGGTTCACAGGTGTCAGCCAGAATTTTACTGCCAGTAGCAGAAGTGGGGTTTTTTTGTTAGCTTTGTGTCTTTTTTGTCTTTGTTTTAATTTATGTGGTGCAGTGCAGGTTCAGAGATATCAGAAATCTCTTAAAATAGAAGGTTCCCTGTTCCCCTAAACCACTTTCAACCATATTCCTTCAATTTTTTTAGCACGTGTGTCAAGATTGGAGGCATGTAGATGTGTCCCTAATTCCATGGCTTTCTCTCCCTCCCTTTGTGGGATACATCTATTAGGATACATCTACCAGGGTGCCTAAAGCAAGTCAGGCTCTTTCCTAACCAACTGGCCTGGAATAAAGTGCCCTTTTGCCTGGAAGTGGAGTCTCAGTAGATGTTTCCATGAAAAGGATTGCAGGGGTGTGGAGCAACTGTGAGGTGATGTGGAGGCAGGACCATGTGCCATGGTCTCCTCAAAACAAAGTGATCTCTTGGGGCATCATCCAAGACTAGTTTTAAGGCAACTGGGTGGGATTTAATTGACTAAACTTGGGTGGTTTAACCCTTCTTGGAGCTCAGATCAACATCTCAGTGGGGAGACCCTGGCACAGGCTGCCCAGAGAAAAGCTGTGGCTGCCCCATCCCTGAAGTGTCCAAGGCCAGGTTGGAGCAACCTGGGATAGTGGGAGATGTCCCTGCCCATGGCAGGGGGTTGGAGCAAGATAATTTTCAAAGTCCTTTCCAACCAAACCATCCTGGAGTCCTTTGATCTGCCTGCTCTCTGAGGGCTGGTCTGGGACTCATCCCAGTTTCCAACTCTTCTCTCTGCTCCTCTACATTTCACCACATTCTCTCAGGAACCAGGAGACCAGAGGCACACCCTGTCCAAGATGTGTCCTTACCCTGCAATTCTACCCTTAAAAATACCCATCTCACACCAAGGGGCTGCTTGTGCCCCACAGATCACCCACTTCTCCTTAGCACCTGTGATGCTGGAAGTGGAAAGGTGAACACAACCAGAGGGATCAGGAGCTGATTGTAAAATGGGTGATGGATAAAGTCCTTCCTTTTGCTCCAGGATAATCCATTGCTGGCACCTGAAGAAGTTTCACACTCAGACATTGACTGCAGGATCAGTGGGAGAGGGATAATCCAGTGAAAAATGAAGAGCAGGAGTGTGTTTTTTGTGAGATGTTCACGAGGTTCAATCACTCCAAATCCCACAGACAATGATGGGATCTCACCACGTCACTGATTTTACTAAAACCTGAGTTGTGCCACCGAGATCCCACAAAGGTACAGGGAGGGGAGTGATGGGATGGAAGCAAGCTCTGTGTTTAACACCAGTACTGCCCCTTGTCTGAGTATGGGTGAGCTGGTTTGGCTTATAAAAAAGGCACATTTAAGCAACTGCTTGTTTTTCCAAGCTGATGCCTCTTGCATCTGCTGATCATCTTGTTCTGCCAGGCAGTGAGCAGGGCAGGAGCCCCAGGCACCACGATCTGTCCCTCTCAGTGCTGCCAGATGTGACCTTCACTGGCATAATGGCTAAACCTGGATGGACCCCACCACAATGATGGATGAAATCATCTCTCCTGCCCCATGGGGACTGCAGGCTGCAGAATCCACTTGGAGCCAGGCAGGAGCCCCAGCCCTAAATCAACCCTTCTCCAATTAGCACAGGACTTTCATCAGTGCTCTGTTGTTCTTAAGCTCTGGTGATAAAAGGCTTCAGTGAATATTTCAAACTGTACATAGACTCCAGCCTGCCAACGTAAACACCATAAAAACACTCCCTATAAATCAGAGCTCACCCTTGCTAGAACTATTAAAATTCTCTGGAATGGCTAAAAAAAAAAGTGCAAGGAGGTTTTGCAGCCATGAGATCCAAGAGACAGAGGCATACAGTGCTAAAGCTTGCAAGGAAGCAGCTGCCTGGAGCAAAGCTTCCTCCTCATCCTCCCACCTCGGGATCTCCGGGACAGCTCCGCTCATGGAGGAATAAATAAACGAGCTCCACGCCCACAAGTGTCCTGGCCAGCACATGAAACCTCCCAGACACAGTGTTTCTTGGAGAAAGCTGCTCTTCTGCCCTGGCTACATCCCTCTCTGCTGTAACAACCAGGAGTAAGGTTATCTCATAAACCAGCTCTCACAAGTGCCCCATGGACCCCACAGCTCGTGCTGACCGACACAGTAGATCAAAAGCTACCAATGCCACTGGAGTCTTCCCTAATCTCCAGGCAAACACCCTACAGCAACCCCAAGAGCCGAGGAGGGGGAGAACTGGAGCAGCCCCAGCTCTGGCTGTTTGGCCACTGTCCCACCCACCATGAGACCAGCACCAGCCCTGGGCCATCTCCCAGGCTGGGGCTAAAGGAGAAGGCGCAGCAATCCTCCCCCTCTCCCAAATCATGGCAGCACAGACCCCCTACCCCGGGATATCCCTTTGCTCTCCAGCTGGAGCTCCTCACCTCTCCACTCCCTCTGGGATGCCAGGCAGGTCTCCATGCCCCGGGCAGAGCTGGGGGATGTCTCATGCTCCACCAAACCAGCATTTCCCACGGCACACCCCATCCATCCTCTGCAAACCTCTGGGTCCATCCAAGCAGGCGCTGGAGCTACAGCTGATCTCACCCGTCTCCCTCCAGCCCCGCAGCACGGAAAGTGCTTTATCCAGGGATTCTGCAGCCTGAGAGCCACCACCTCCCACCAAGCCAAGCCAAGCCAAGCCAAGCATGCAACAAAGCCCCAGTGAAAGGCAGCCTGTCTCCAGTGCCCTTGGAAAAGTGGCTGCAGGAGCAGCGAGCGGCTCCTCCCGACAGCTGGAGCATCACACGATCCAGTGGCTCTCCCTGGAGCCCCGGCAGAACTAATGGGCTGTGGCATCTGGGATGACCCTAAACACCTGCCAAAACCAGCCTGGGGTGTCCTTTACACGGCCTGTGGGGTTTGGGGGCTGAGCTCAGCACAGGGTCCTGGCCCCGGCGGTCTCCCCTTTCCCGGGGGATCCAACCACCACCCCCAGGAGAAGCCACGCTCTGAGCTGAGGCTGTTCCTAGAGGAGGGATTGCTTTGCAACGCCCGTGGCATCATCATTTCCCTCTCTCCTTCCCTTACTCTTCTCCAGCATCGCATCCCTTTTATTAGCTTGATCTGTTTTGACTTGAAGCTCTCCAGAGCCGGGGCTGGCTCGCATCTTCCCGGGAGCCACGAGGTGCTCCCAACATCCCACCGATCACAAGAGGAGAGAGCAAAGAGCTGCTCTCGTGCTGCAGAAAGGGCTTGGGGGGGGGGGGAAACCTGGCAGTGCTCACACAGGCCACGGGGTCACCGAAACACAGCCAGAGCCCCGGAGACATCGCCTGCTCTTGCATCATGTCACTGGATAGCGGCTCCTCCCCGGGGCAGGGGGGAGGCAGGGGGAGCTGGAAAGGAAACCAGGACATTCATTCCTTAGTGAACCTGGTTAACTATTTCTGTCTGGGAGCGCAGAGGAAAGGGCTGGGCAGAGCGCTGAGCAAATCCATTGTCCCCAGCAGGAAAAAAAGAAAAAAAAAAAAAAAAAAGGAGAAAAGGATGATAGAAACGTGCTGGAGGAATTTGGCTCAGGTTCACGGTTTTGAACTGGCCGCAGGTTTCCCAAGCAGAGGCTTCCGGATGCACAGCGGGATGTTCTCCAGGGCTGAAACCCATTATTTGGGGTCGTGGGGGTGGATTAACTCTGTGTTGATCCAGAGGGTGGGAGAGAGAAGGGATTTAAGCACCCAAAAATGCCCAAGGCTGGGCTGGAGCTGGAAGAGATGCTTCATGCTGGTGGTTTATCCGCAGTAGAGGATAAACCACATTTCTGGGCTGTTTTGCCATGGTTTGGTCCATGTACACCCCACATGTGCCATCAGCTGCCTCACTGGCCTCCACCCTCTCTTTGAAAGGCTCTTCACACAAAGCTGACACTTGTTCAGCTCCAGGCTCAGCCCGTGTTCAGGAGGGAATTAAAAAGATCCAGAAATAAAAAGCAAAGGAGGTGCTGAGATCCCTCAGTCTGTGCTCTGTCAACATGGACCTTGTCCCTGAGGAAAGGGGGATGCTCTGTGTAAATCCACCCCCAAAAAACAGGCTCCCCTGGCCCCTGCAGAGGTGCCACCCTGTCACCCATGGGGCTCTCAGGTGGTGGTGGCGGCACCTCCCAGGGAAGACAACTGGGGATGAGGCTGTTGAGTGTCAGGGTGATGTCACCAAGGCTGGGGGCAGTCCCAGCTGTGGGGGGAGCAGTGAAGTGTGTTAGGGATCCTCAGCAGTTTTATCCAAAATACACAAGGAAAGGACAAGATGCATTCAGAAAAATTGCAACTGGATGTGAAATAAAAGTCTCTACGACAACCAGTGGCACAGGGAGCTGATGGGATTTTCACTGTGCAGCTCTTGGAAGAGGGATTCTGACCTGCTCAAGGGCTTGACTTGACCTTATAAAAGTCACCTCATTCCTTGGGAGCAGCTCAGGACACCTGAGGTCGGGACAAGGAGTTCCCACCTTCTGAGGATGCAGCCAGACAGACAACGGGACAATCGAAAAAAGGCCAGGGCAGGGAGAGAAACAAATTGTTCTGGCAAAGTTAGAGGTGGAACAGCAATTTATCACCGTGTGCCTTAATTACTTATAGCTTGTCTTCTATCCACTTTCCCTGCCCTCTACTGCTACAGCCACAGGTTGCAGCAGTGACATGCAGAAATCCCACACAAGCTCCTTTATTTTTCCTTTTCCTGGCACCAAAGAGAAGAAACCACATGGATTTAAGGTCTGGTCACCACCATCTCCAAGGAACAGACTGGGTCAAAGGGAGCTGGGCGGCCTTAAAAATGACCCTTGGGTTGGCTGGATGAACGTTGGGTGGAAGAATTCCAAACAAGCCATAAATTACAGGAGAGAGAACCTGCAGGAACACGGTGCAAGCCACACTCTGCCTCCTCAGTGGATTGCTGGGGAAGGAGGGGTTTCCTTGTTATACATACTGAAAAAAAAAATCTCCTGGTATTTTGGCCTTGGACAAGACCCAAAGAATTGTCCCAGAAATAGCTCTCAGGTCACAAGAGGAGCACAAGGAGCAGATTCCCCATTATCCCGCTTTGTCCCGTTCCCACCCGCCGGTGACTCACTCGAGCTTCCTCCAGCTTTCTAAGGAGGGTTTGGACACAGGTCAGGTTGCCCTCCTGTGGCATTGCAAGGCAATTTGCAGAAAGGAGAAGGTGCTTGTGGCCTCCCAAGGCTCCTTGTGTCCCAAAGGTTGTGGGATGGGGGTGTTTGCTCACCCCCCACCAGTGGAGGACACGGGTCTCTCCCATTAAGCAGAGCTTAAATCAATTCATTAAGCCAAGCTCCTGAGCTGGGGAGAGATGGAAAGGGCATTTTGGGATGGGAGGAGATGGAGCCTCTAGCATGGGGGAGAGAAATTACTTCCCAGGCCCCCTCATGAACCAGGAGGGGTCAGGAGCTCCTTCCAGCTCCCTTCTCCAGGAAACCCTTTGGAAAAAACACTGGTTGCAACTGAGCTTGCAGAGACCTGGAGGTAGAGGGGACATAGCTCAGGGACATCCCTCAAGCACAGGGAAGGTCTTAGGGATTTAAAAGGAGGGGACTGGTAAAGGTAACAAAAATGTAGCAGCATCTCTACACGAGATTCATCTCAGGACCAAAAGATGTGGATGCTCCAGAGGAGTTTGGCAGCAAACAGGAGAGTTTTCTCTCAATGAAGGGCTGGTTGGCCAAGAAGATGAAGCCACCAAAAAGCAGGTTCAGCTCAGCTCCTCCCAGTGGTGATGCCTCAGTTTCCCCAGGAGGGAACACATCCTTGGCAAGGTGCTTTGGATGTGAGGATGAAAAGACATCTTCACAGCCTTGGATCTTATTTTAAAAACAACCCAAAAGCACCTTACAGAGAAGATAAATTTGTCACAGCTTCTCTGGGCAACCTGTGCCAGGGCCTCACCACCCACACCAGGAAGAATTTACTCCTTTTTTTCCATGAGGAAAAAGCAAACCCACTGTTGGTTTAATCCCAAAGTCCCTGGAGATGGATTTGCAGTGCCCTGGGCGCCGGGGGATGATTTACGCCGACAAAGTGCACAAACTGAGGCCAAATAGGGATGTTGTGCCTCTTACCACCAGCAGGAAAGGCAGAACACGAACACTCAGCCACAGCAAACACATTTCCCACCCAAACTATGGGGAAAAGGCAGAAAACAAAGAGCAGGGTGGGAGTAGAAGGGGGGAGGTTGAAGCAGAGGGAAGGGGATCAGCGAAATGCTGGGAATCAGCCAAGCTAAAACTCACCAGCAAAGAAGAACAAAGTGAAGCAGGAAGGGAATGAAACAAAACAACTCAAAAAAAAGGAACCTACAGAGAAGTGCTGGGCTCAGTCCTTCCCCAAAACGTCCCATCCTGGCTGGCTGTGGGTCCCTGTCCCTCCCTGGCGGTGCAGGCAGAGCTCCTGGCGCTGCTTCTCCTCCCTCCCACCCCTTCAGAGCTGGGCTCTTCCCGCTGCTCCAGCCTGGAGATGATGACGTGGAGACCTTCCCAAGCCTCAGCCTGACACTGCAAACTCATCCTTCCACGGGACACCAGGAATTCCTTTTGTTCCCTTGCATTTTTTGAATTTCCTTCTAATCACCTCCCCCCCCCCAAAAAAAAAAAAGCCGTAAAAATAGGAGAATGAGGTGAATGCTTCCAGAGCTGAGAGCAATATCGATCAAATAATTCAGAGAGTGTAAAAGTTTAGGGCTAAAAATAGCAGAAAGAGCTCCTTGGAGCAGGAGAGAGAGGCAGAAAGCAGAGGTGCTGCAGCAGAATAAGAAATGCTTCCTTCTGGTTTGGAATTCCTTTTCCTTTCTGTACCAGCAGCAGTGAAGCAGAATGGAAAGTCAGCTGCAAACTTGCCCTGTCCTTGCAGCTACAGGGAGAAAGACTCCAGCACTACCAAAAAAACTTCTTTTTCCCCACCAATTTTTGTGTCCAAAAGCAGCATCTGTGACCAAAATGTTATATTTTTAGTATGTTTGTCAGAGGCTCCCTCCCAGCTCCTCTTCATCACAGTTTTCCCTTCCCAGCCTCATTTTGCAGGGCAGGGGGAACAGCTGGAAGCATCACTCTGGGTAACAGCTGGAAGGGAAAACAGCTGGAAGGGGACAGAGGGATGTGTTCCCCTGTGCAGGACTCTGGTTGCAGAGGTGGGGGATGTTGCCCCTCACTGTAACACACAAGCAGGGATTGAATGATTGCCCCATCCAGAGGCTCCAACCTTTGGCACATCGTTCTCTGTTCCTTCCCATTGCCAGCTCGCATGATTTTATGGCTGATCTCACAAAAATTGATGTTTTCCTTAAAGGCCCCGTGTTGCGAGGGGAGATTTGGCTCCCAGAAGTCCAAACCAGAGAGGTTTTACTCTCTGGAATTAAAGAACCTCCCCAAACTTAGCAAATCCAGCGTGAAGAAGACTCTAAACGTTTAAAATCTGCTGGTTCTTCAACCTCCTCGTCCTACACGACCCTCAGCATGTCCTAAGTGGCTCCCACCATGCAAAACTGCTCAAAATAACTTGTTTTTCCTGGTTTTAAGGCAATTTTAAAGAGATGTCCTTGCTCCTGGGATTAGGAAGCCAAGTTTTCACCCTCTTATTTAATTTCTGAAGTGGGTTTCTGCTCTCCAGCTGCTTCAGGGGTGGAACAAGCTAGGAAACAGCCTGGCTGACCATGCAGGGGGGGGGGATGTGTTCCCAAAAGGAGTTTTCAAGAGGAAACCAGCTCGTGGGATGCTCCAGGGATGGAGGAGAAGAAAGAGAAGGGAGGCATTGCCACAGCACTTGCTCCTGCAGCCCCTGCTGCCCTTGACACTTTGTCACGAGCCCAAAGCTCAGCCCAAATCCAAGGATTTCAAGCAGATTTTGGGCAAGGAAAACACCCTCATCAGAAACCACGTAGGGAAATCCTTTTGTAGGCACCCAGCTTGAAAACAACCTGAAATGTGCTTCTAAAAACTCTCAGCCCTGCTCTGTACCAGACCCAGAGCAAAGCCTCATTCAGCCTTGTTTAAAATAGTTCCAACCAAAATCCTGGATCTAAATCTTAAGGAATTGCCCAGACCCTGAGTGGAGTCACATTTGTGTGGCTTAAGCACACATTTAATACAAAACATTTTATGTAAAAGGAAACAAGGCAATTTTCGTGGCTCTCGACAATGACATTATATATAAAACATACTCTGTGTACAATATAATGTGTATATAATACATATACAATATAATACATATGCAATATATTAGAAGCATCAATGCAAGAGTGACGTGGCCCCTCCAGGACGAGGAGCAGAGCATCCTTTTGCCCCCAAATCCACCATTTCTCCCAACCCTCGGAGCCCCACCTCAGCCAGGAGCTGATCATTCGATCCATACCTTTCTCAGCCAGGAAAAAAGGTGCCTCAGAGCTGTGGGTCCTCAGCACATAACCAAGCCCTTGGTGGGGGAAAGGCCCTGCAGCACAACCAGCACAGCCCTGCAACAAAGCCAAGGAGGAGCTGATTATTCCCGGGAATCTCTCTGCCAGGCACAATACGGCAGCGTTTCAGTGTCCACATTCAATGGCACCATTGTCCCCTTTGGAGCCACGGCTCCTGCGTGTGGTGGCACAGGGTGAAGCTTCTCCTCCTCTGAAAGCTCCAAAAGGGCTTCATCCCACCCCTAGAGAGGAGCAGGAGGCTTTGTTTTCCTCCCAGGGCAGGGTGACAGACCTTGGGATAGGAGAGATCCCAGTTTTTCCTTGCCAAAGCCGCTGCGCTGTTGCCTGGCGTGGGGTTCCTCCAGGAGAGGAAGGAAATAGGAGCTGGGGTAAAATACATGGAGATGGTGGGAGGATTGGGTTGAGAACGGGTGTTAATATCTCATTGATAAGGCAGAGGGATGCTCCCAGTGGTATTTTGTTGGGATCCTTCCAGAGACTTTGCTTCTGGATGCTGCATCCAGGGGAGGAACACACTGAGGAGCTGGAGAGGGTCCATAGGTGTCCACTGAGATCACAGAATCCCAGAACAGTTTGGATTGCAAGGGACCTTAAAGACCTTCTTGTTCAACCCCCTGCCATGGGCAGGGACACCTCCCACTATCCCAGGTTTCTCCAACCTGGCCTTGGACACTTCCAGGGATGGGGCAGCCACAGCTTCTCTGGGCAACAGGCTGGAGGGAGCAAGGTCAGGGATGGAGGATGGGATAGACAAAAGGAGAATGAGCTGGGTCGGGTCAGGCTGGGGAAGAGCAGGGGAGACCTTATTGATAAATACAACTACCAAATGAGAAGGTGGCAAGAACACAGAACCAGGGCTGAGAGAGGCAGCACATCTACGACAGCCAAGGCCATGGGAAGGCACGAGGGAAGATCCTGCCTCTCTTTGGAAATGCCAGGAATTGCTGCAGGAAGACAGGTGAAATTTCTTCCCTATAGGACAAGGGGGAATCAGGGGGAATCAGGTTGGATTTCAGCAATAAAACCAGCACTGAGCCCAGAGATGCCACCACAGCAGCAGGAGGTCCCCGAGGAGCAGCAGCTCCCGTGCTTGGGAGGGCAGAGTGTGTAAAACGTGGCATATTAAAAAAAAAATCCTATCTCTAAAGGCAGATTAAATGTGGGAATGCAGCTGTGATGGAGCCAGGGAACACTGACAGGGGCAGGGAGTGCAGACAGCACGTGGAGGAGGGAGCAGAAGGGGTGTTCCCAGGTCTGAGGCCCCGAGGATGCCGTGCCAGCCGGGATGACCGTGGGCATTGTGGCTCACTGGGCTCCACAGGTCGAGCTGCTGCAATAACCAGCAATCAGATATGGAATCGATGGACTGTGTGAGATCAGCCTCCTCGCTCAGGGGAACTGTCTGACAGGCTCTCACCCCACAGATGTGCTCCAGGGGGAGAGATTATCCCACTGGTGTGGGCTGGGACATCAGTTTAGCCTTTCCACCTGAACTGGTTGTGTGGGTTTCTCCCTCCAGTCCATATCCAGGAGGCATCATAGGACCACCACCATGTTCAAAGCAGGGAATGTAGCTCGAGTATCCTGCACTTTCCACCAGGGAAAAGGATAGGCCATCCCTTTTTCCCCATCTTATAGCCAGTATATCCAGGTCAGCACATTGCTGAGGAGCTTTCCTCATCACCTCTGTGCTGGCTTTGCATTATGGAGCCAGGGACATCCCTGTGGCTGGATTGCCACTACGCAGGCACTTTGTTTTCCATCAAGACCTTCTTGATAAAAACAGAAGCAGCAACCCCTGATCCTTCAGGGAATATCTGCAAATAAGTGCTGTGCTGAGAACTTGGGCACTGCAGGAGGACAGTCACCCCCATCCTTCCCTTTGCCTGGCTTCCAAAGGAATTCCTCTCACATAGGTCCAGTAAAATAGTCCCCTCTGTGTGGAAATGGAGTAATACATCTACATTTGCCAAGCTCCACCTGGGCACTGGAATTTTACCTCTCCAGCCTCCCTTCTTTCCAAAGCCCTCCTCACATCTCCGGAGATGGGGAAAGTAAAATCCGGAAAAACATCCTGTTTCTCCCTCTCTCTGTGCCTGGACAGAGAGAACTCAGGCATCAGGAAGGGGATGCATCCCTGATTTCACGAGCATCTGGTTGTTCCGGCCTCTGTACCAGTTGCCACCGCACGATCGGAATTGCAGATGCCTCCTGGTATTTGCTTGTCCCTGGACGTGACTCCAGCCCTGTAGAGTCACAGCTGCTGTTGTCAGGAAAAGCTGAGCCTGTGCTGGATTCCCTGGTCCTGGAGGCTGAGCTGGGAGCAGGGTGTGGATGCCAGGGCTTGGCCGTGCGTGCCACCCCACCCGGAGCCGGCCGGCTTTATGGATCGGCGTCCCGCGCTCTCCAGGGATGACACAGTTGCACACCCAGTCGATGTGGCTGACCCAAATACAGCACCCAGCAGGGCAGCCACGTCCTGCTCCCGCTGCCAGGGGGGCTCTTGTCCTCCACATGGGGATGGCATGACTCCTACGAGCATCCTGGAGCATCCAGGACCAAGGGATGCTCCCCAACAGCTCCACCCTCCCGCACAACTTCCTTCCCAGCAGGGAATTAGGGAAAAACGCTGTGCTTTGGCCAAGGGGCGCTGACATGGATCCAGTTTGGTCCCCCCGGGATCAATTATCCCCAGGGATAATTGGTGTGGGTTTAGGGGACCTACCTGCTAGTGGTGCTGTCTCAGTGGGAGGTGGCAGCAGCTGGGACGTGGAGGTCACTTCCTTGTCCTGTGGGAAAACACAAAGGGCATCAGGATACCCTGGCATGGATCACATCTCCCAGGATAAGACCCATCCCAGCTGTAGCTTCCTAAAAGAAAAGCCCACAGTGCACCATGGCTGGATTCTTCAGCTGGGGAAAGCCATCCCAAGCCCAGCTCCCTCTGATCCCACAGGTCCCAGTGCCCCTCATCCACTGGGAGATGCCAGAGGATTTTGCACCATGGCAGGTTGGGGAGCACCAGCAGGTCTTGCTCTGTGGCTCCACTGTGAGCCCAGAGAGAGGGAGTACACCCCAAATTCCCTGCATTAAGCCTCTCAGCTCCTGTCTGAGGCCACATAAGCTATGGGAGGATTTCCCAGAGGAGGTTTCACAATGGATAGAGCAGAAAAAAATGGGGTTTGCCAAAACAAGTGGGAATTGGTGGCCTCGGACACCTGGGGCCAGGCAGCACTAACCCCCCTGAGTGCTGAACACCCTCTCCAGAAGGCCCTGGAAGCTTCTCCTCCCAGGATAACGTGGGACAGCACAGCCCTACCCATCACACACCATCCCTGAGCACCAACACCAGCACATCCCATCGCACTTCCACACCTGGGACACCCAATCCCAGTGCTGTGGTCAGAAACACGCACAGAGTGAGCTGGACACTGATGGACAAGCAGGAAAATCAGGGTTATTCCTGCTCCTTTTTCCCCTCATTGCTCATTTTCTACAGTGGCTGCCCAATTATTTCCCAGGCTGGCTCTGCCCCGGGGTGCCTTTCTGCAGTGGCATGGAAGGAAGCCTGGAAATCAGAGCTGCCTCCAACAGCTCCGAGATGCCAAGAAAAACCACGGCAAGGACAAGTCTCTGGACCGTGGGCACATCAGGATGGGAGGGGAAAAGGGCTAATTTTGGCTGCTTGAAGCTGTCCTGGAGTGTGGCTCCAGCTTTTCCTGGCTTGCCCCAGGACGGTTTGGGCTTTGGGGACTGTTTGCCCTCGTGCATCCCTACGTGACATCCTTCCCAGGCAGGATCTCAGAGCTGCTGGGTCAGAGCAGAGGTGACCTCTGTGTCTAAACCCCATGTTCACTCCTTGAAGGGGTGTTTCTATTGCCAAAGAGCTTGGATGGGCAGGAGAAATGAAAATTGAGGGGAAAAAATAACCAGTTCCTGTCCTCAAAGTGATCTGTCAGCCCAGATTCACCAAAAACCCACGAGAGAAAACTGCAAAGCAACAGCTTTGAAGAAAAAGTGCTACAGGGGGGTTGTTATTTTTTTTTTTTTGGCCTCAGCCCCAGCCAGGGAGAGCCCCCAGGGGAGGTTCTATCCCAGCTTTTCCCTGGTGTGGCTCCTCATTCCATCCCCAGCACCCTTCTCCTTCCTCCTCCAGCATTTTCCACCTGCAGGGATGCAGATGAGGTGCTGCCACGTTTCCCAAAGCATCTCACAGCTGAAAAAACTGAAATCTGTCCAGTTTCATCCCAGTCATGGAACAGTGAATATGTAGTTATATAAAATCCTTATTTCTGACATGTCTGGAAGCAGCCCAGGAGCAGGCCCATTCCTTCCCTGGGGGGTACCCCGAGATGGGAACAGCACCTTCCTGCCTGGAAGATCTCCTGGGTGGGGAAGAGAGTCCTTCAGGAGGAGCATCTTTACTCACAGACCACCCCTGGAAAGGGAGGCTCCTGTACCCTCCCTTTGCCAGTCCCAGTCCCACACTGAGCACCAGGTGCTGATGTTTGCAATTGTGAAGAACCCAGAATTTGGCAGCTGCCACAACTGCTCTGCACGGTCCTTGCCTGCCCGAGGGATGTGAGACTGGAATATCCTACCAAGCCAACACCAAAACCCTGGATCCAGAAAGGTATTTACTGTTGCAAATGCAATGAATGAAACAATCATCCCATTTTGGAAGACACAGGGAATTAAACTCATTCCAACAAGTGCCTTCACCCACCCAGGTTTGGGATTCGATGCACAGCACGGTCCCTCCCAAACACCAAACCTGGAGAGGGGCACTGACATCTCCCATTCCCTGGAATGCTCCACGGGAATGCTCCCCAGCCCATCCCAACCCCAACAGCCATCCAGGTGTTCTCCACCTCTCTCCCTCACACACGACAGCTGGAGCAGGTCACCCCAAACCCGCACATCCCTCTCCCTTCCCGATGGGAAAAATGGGAAGCAAGTGCTCCCTATTGCTTGTATCATTTCCCAGCTGCTGCCAACACGGCAGGAGCATCATCTCCATTCCCGGGTGCCACTCACCTCTCCCGCAGGGATGTGTGGAGGCTGGGCTGGAGGTGTTGGCAGGAGGGACCCGCAGGCATTTCCATGTGGCAGCGGCACCGCGGATCCCACGGACAGCACCGGACTGAGGCCAGTCCTGCACCTCCGTGCTCTGCTGCTCCCTGACTCCAATCCCGGTGCTTTCCCGCTGTCACATCTGCCATCTAGAGGGGACTTTCCCCCACTGCAAACACGTCTCTCAAATTGGAATAAAATCCCACGATTCAGGAGGAAAACAAAAAAATAATCACAGTCCATCACTGGATGGCGCAGGAAGAGCCTGGGCACGGTGGGTGGCACTGGGAACCCACGCAGGAGTTTCCTGCTTGGTTTACCAAAATTAGAACCAAGCAACTGGAAATCCACGGGAGTATTTCTAGGAAATCTGGGAAAGATGTATTTAAAGCAGCCCAAGAGAGGCAGATGATCAAAATAATAATCAAATGCTTCTGAATGCAAGCGAGGGACTAAAAGGGTTGCCCAAGGTTGTTGTCCATAAGGAGGATGGAGGTTTGCAGTGATCTGGATCCTGAGGTCCAGCAGAGCAGCTGGATAAACTGGGGAGCTGGGATATGAAGAGGATGAAACCCAAAAATGGAGTGTTAAGATATAAACTCACTGTGGCAAGAGGTGTTTCGGGTGACAGAATGTCACAGCCTGGCCCTATGCTGTCCCAGCTTGATCCTGGTTTGGGGGAAAAACAGCTGGAAGCCACAACCTGTGGGATGGGAGCTCTGACAGACTGGCCATTCCATAGAATCAAATCCCAGAAAGATTTGGCTTGGAAAGGACCTTGATCACCTCGTTCCAAACCTCCCACTATTCCAGGTTACTCCAGTCTGGCTTTGGACACTTCCAGGGATGGGGCAGCCACAGCTCCTCTGGGCACCCTGTGCCAGGGACTCACCACTCTCACAGCCAGGAATTCCTTCCCAGTATCCCATCTCTCCCTGGCCTCTGGCACTGGGAAGCCATTCCCTGGGTCCTGTCCCCCCAGCCCTTGTCCCCAGTCCCTCTCCAGCTCTCCTGGAGCCCCTTTAGGCTCTGCAAGGGGCTCTAAGGTCTTCCTGGAGTCTTTCAGGCTGAACATCCCCAGCTCTCCCAGGCTGTCTCCATAGTTTTTGTGATCTAGGGAAAACCCAGCCCTCCAAGGACCCTCAGGGTATGAACTGCTGGACAGACCAGAGGGCCTGGAATTTCACAGAAAGTCCTGAGTTGGAAGGGACAACGAGGATCAAAGTCAACCCCCAGCCCCGAGAATCCCACCAGGAGACCCAGGAAAGCATCAACACCCAAGGCTCAAGAAGACTTGGGAAGAGAAGTGCAGAGCTCTCCAAGTCTCAGAATAGAGACCAGTCTCAAAAAAAAGAGACAGTGACTGGATACAATGGATTCCTTCAGGAAAAGCTGCCCTTTGGCAGTTTCCAAGGAATCCAGAGGTACAAACCTGGGAGTGCACGTGCAGTGAAGGAAAACACAAGCATGACCAGGTTTCCTTTTCTTTCCTTTTAATATAAACATCCTAAGGTAACTTGGGAGGAGCAGCAGCCTAAAGGGAATGTCTTTTGGAATAAAATGGTGCGACATGCTTCGGGAATGATGTGCAAAATTGAAATGTCCAAGCAGGGTCAGCTCAGGACTTCCTGGATTCTTGGGTCTTCTTGATTTCCTGCAGGGAGATCAGGAAAATGGCTCAGAATCTCTCACTCTTTGGGAACAACACTTGTTTTCAGAGCTCTGGAGAACCGGGAGCAACCACCAACTCTGACCAGTTCCAAAGCACCACAGGGCTGAGCCCAGAGTTCATCTTCAGGGACAAGGCAAAGTTTGACTTGGAGGCTCCAAAAGTAGGAATTCCCTTCTATACCACCCAGGGATGTGTCTTTATCCTTCCCCAACTCAGGATCATGCTGGATTCATTTCCCACTCTCAAGCCACTGACCCACCATCACTTGTATGTGATCTGTGCTCAACTACATCTCTCAGCAGCTTAAACCAGACCAGTAGTGGGATGAGGTGACACTCTTGTGGCTGCCTGAGGATACCCTCCCCCACCTGCTCAGCCCAGAGGGGAAAGAGGTGGAAAAACCCCAAGGACTCACCTCCAGCAGCACCTCCTTCAGTTCAGAATAGGCTTTTTCTAAATCATCATTAATAATGACCAGGTCAAACAGCCCAGGCTCTTTACCTGGAGAAGGACACAAAGAGTCAGAGGAGAATCTTTCTTCCCAGGGTCACCTCTGCCATATTAATTATTATTTGTTAATACTATTATTATTTCAGCCACTGCTCTGCCAACCACCCACCAGGAACTGCAGTGGGAAAGGCAGCACAGTGCTTCCCTCAAAACTCAGCTCGTGCCAAGCCCTGCCAGCACTGCTGGAAAGCACAGATCAGATGTTCCTGCTCCTAAATCACCAGAGCAGCCCCTCCTCTCCTACAGCACACACCACACTCCAAGGACTTACTAAGCTCCAAGTCTACACGGGCTGCAGTCAAACGCTTCAGTAAACTCTCCTCTGTCTCAGTCTTTCGGTCTCGTAGCCTTTTTTCCTAAAAAAATCCAACAGCAAACACCATGAAAGAGGTGAGTGTTGTGAATGCTGAAGGCAGAAGCCACCCCCCAGCCCTCAGGCATGTGCTGTCTGTGACCACAGGCACGTGAGAACCCCCTGCAAAGGGTGAGGGGCTGCATTAACAACCCAGTGGCTAAACTGGGCTCAACATCTCCTACCCAGAGTTCAGGGTCTCAGGGGTTTTTTTACCTCCCACTTATTTATTTATTTTTCCAGGTACTGCTGCAAATTAAATGTCTCTGCTGGGCTCTGGCAGCTGGTGGCTGTTGGCTTCCTCCTCCACAAACTCAACGAGAAACAGAGATTGCCTGATGTACTGAGAGCAAGAGGGGAGAGTCAGGAGTTGTGCTCACGTGTCTTTACCCCTCTCTGAAGCACGACAGTGATTCTGGGAGAGTCCCACTGCCATCACTTGATAGGGGAAATAAGACCAGAGGGGTGCAGAATTATTTATGGTGCTGCACAGAACCAGCCTCCCTCGGTTTGATCTTAACTGGGGAGGCAAATCTGAGCACAAAATCCTTCTCTCCCCAGCATGAAGCACAGTTAGTGCATTTAAGGACTGCAATGGAGTCCGTGGCCCAGCACAGGCAAAACACACCGAGGTGCAGAAAACGCACGGGAGGGACTCAAAAATCAGAGCACGGGAACATTTATCCCTGGGAGCTGGAATGGGCTGGAATGTCCTCCCCACCTCCTGCAGGGCCCTTAGGAACCCCCAGATGGATGAAGGAGGGGTGGAAGCCCCCCCTGGCTGATTACCTCTAACTGCCTAACGGCAAAGCAAGGCGGGCGCTCACCAGGATGTCGATGGACGGCGGCTGCACCGAGATGTAGATGGGGTTCAGCTCCGTCTTCTTGAGGTTCTTCACGCCCTGGATGTCGATGTCGAGGACACAGATCTGGTTCTGGGCCTGGACAGCCTGCACAGCACCTTTACTGGGGACACAGCAGGGAGGGAAGGGGTCAGAGCAGCCCAGGGGGAGCTTTGGTGGCTCCCCGCTCGCGGGGCATCACGTGTGGCAAGAGGGAAGACAGAGCCTGCCCTGCTCTTGCTCAAGAGTTTCTTCCAGTGTCCTCTGGGATGGAGCAGGGACCTGCTGTCTCCCATGCTGGGAGCCATGGAAATGAGTCATGTGTGACTATTCCAGGAGCAGCACTGCCTTGACAAGCCTCCATTCTCTAGTGGAAGGGATCCCTGCCCGTGACATGGGGATGGAATGGGATGATCTTGGAGGCCCTTTCCAACTCCAAACCACTCTGGGATTCTGTGACAAACACAGAAACAACTTTCAGCAAAGAGCAAAAGCCACTGAGAACTTTCCTTCTGCTTCCTGTTACCCACGTGCTCTGCTGAAGGATGGACATGGATGCTCCTGCCTGGGTTACAGGATACACTTAATTTTTAAGTCGTGGCTCTCCTGTGCTGTTAAAGACAATCTCTCTTCCCCAGTGTGGGGGAATTACCTCGAGCTCTTCCCTGAACTCCTGCAATTCTCCCCTGAAATGCAACAATGCTAAGCTGGACTACAAATGGACTACCTGCACTACAAATCCAGGGGTTTGCTGCCTTGCCCAAGCACCATCCCATATCCACACAAAGCCTCCCCAAAATGGCTTGGGTTTGTCTTGTGAAAGCTGCAGGTACCAAGAAACTCTCACTACAAAGAGCCCTGAGAGAGAGACCCAAGCTGATTCCAGCTCCTAATTTCAGGCATATTCCAAGAAATCCTGATTTCTGTGGGCAGGATTCAGTGCTATCCCTCACACAAGGCCCTTTCAGGGCTCTTAAATGAAGCAATTGATTTTTAGTTATTATTCACTGCTGAGATTTAGAGGGCAGAAAGGATTGGTGAAAACTTCCACTGTTTTGATAGGCATGAGGGAATCCCTCCATTTTATCCCACATTTGATTAGAAAGAGCCTGAGGCACTTGGGGAGGCAACACAGGCTTGGAGAGATTCTGTCTTTATTTTGTTTGCAAACTGGTCTTTATTGCTGATAATTTTAGGGGGTTTTTTTCAGCCTGCCCCACCACCACAGGCAGTGAGAATACAGAGAGGGGACCAAACACACACAAGCACATCATTTAACCTGCTTAAAGGACCAAATTCCTGCAAATCTTAAGGGGATGGGCTGGGCAGACATGTGTTCTCAGCACCCACCCTGAGTAAAAGGCTCCAAAATCAACTCCACCCACGTCCCTGAAACCAGGGAGCAGCTGCCTGCTGGATTAAGGCAGGGATTAAGGAGCTGGAACTGAAGTCTCTCCTTGGAGCTGGGTATGTGGGACATGAGCTGTCAGGTTTTTCTCTTGTCAAACCAACAACATTAAAGTATCAAGGTCAAGAACTGCAGCACCTTCAATCTGGGGGCCTTATGGTGGCAAATCCCACAAGGAAAATACCACGGAATGGTTTGGGTTGGAAAGGGCATTAAAAATGATCTCATTTCATGGGCAGGGACACCTCCCACTATCCCAGGTGGCTCCAACCTGGCCTTGGACACTTCCAGGGATGGGGCAGCCACAGCTTCCCTAGGAAAGCCAGTCCAGGGCTTCCCCACCCTCACAGGGAAGAATTTCTTATCCTCAGAAGGAAACTGTGCCACCTCCAAAAAAACCCTCAAAAATGCACATTCAGCTCTTTAAGAAAAGTCTTCCAGAAAAGCATTTCAGGCAAATTTCATTAATACAACTAATTAAAGACCTCAGGGAACTTACAACTTTTCTCCTCAGCAGGTCCTTTCCTGCAGCACCACCACTTCTTCCCAATAATTACACAAGATACCTGACTCCTAATTAACCTCCCAGCCTCGTGTTTGATGGATTCCCAGCTCCAGTGCTGAGAGAGGACAGGGCTATTTCAGAACCCACCCAACTCCTCAGCCCCAGTCAGGGGTGCCATGGAATTTATCTGCTCATGGAATTCCTGGAATCCCAGAGTGGTTTTGGGGTTGGAAAGGGTGCTGAGGACCCTGCAGTTGTCCTTGGCAGGGACACCTGACCTACCTTGTCCCGTACATATTCCCAGAGAATTCCGCGTGCTCGATGAACTCGCCGGCGTCGATCTCTCTCTGCATTTCCTCCCTGCTCACAAAGTGATAATCTGCCCAGGGAAAACAGGGACAACACCCAGGAATTCACAGCTGTCAAGGTGAAGTTCATGGCCACAATGACACCCATGGGTGCTTGGGGAGAGACTTCCTAATTATTGTATCCAGCATTCCCTCTCCACACCCCGTGTCCAGACACCTCTTCAAAACATTTTGGGGCTTTCTGTGTGGCCAAAAATGCTGCTGTATCCCCTTTTCCAAACCTTTTCCCCTCTCCCCACAGGTGTGGAACATATTTACAGCATCTTACTCAGGCCCCTGATGTGAAAACACTTTGTAATTAAAGACTAGAATGGGATGAGGGAGAGGGAGATAAAGGGCAACATCAAACAGACTCAAAAGGAATGTTGCCCCAAATTTTGTTAAAATTCCCCTCTTTCATTTCAGAGTGAAAAACTGCCATGGGAAATTAAACACTAAAACCTCATTTGATTCTTTGTTAAATGTACAAATAAAAGTCAAGAAAAACAAGATATTAATACAGATGAAAACAGCTCATTAAAGCAGCTGCACTTCCCAAAGCAGTGGGAATTCGAGGCACCTCCCCAGAGCCACCTGGAACTCTGGAATGAAACCTTGAGGAATTGTTTGGGGGGGGGGGTCAGATGAGACAGATCCAACTGCAGCACACTCACCTTTGCCATTCACTTCCCCAGGTCTTGGCTGCCTTGTGGTATCTGCAGGCAAAAAAACCCCAAACAAACCAACCTTGTAAATTCTGTACCTCACCCAGGGATGGTGGAGTGTCCAAGAAATGCCAAGGACTAAGTGGCCCATGGAATTTTAGGAAAAAAATCTCTACCAGGAGGGAAAAAACCCCTAAGATTTAGTCTGGAATGAGAGGAGATTCATTTGAATCAAGAGCATAGGATGAAACACACAAAAAGGAAGATAATTTTAAGTTTTTTCACCTTCCATAGGAAATTTTTAAACATCTAGGATTTGCTGTTTGATGGTGGGGTGAACCCAGATGCCAAAGAAAGGATTTTCCTTGAAGTATCCAAAGCATTGGGACATTCATACACATTTTGGAAATGAACTTAAAAACACCTTGCAGAACTCCAGGGAAAAAAATTAAATCAAAGCTGCTTTTGAAGGACAAATTTAGGGGAAATTTGTTCCTTTCAGGGTCAAGAATCACCCAGAAAAATCCTCTCTGAGCTGTGGGGAATCCCCAGACCTGGAAATTTGTCTTCCAGACAAATCTTAGCCCTGCCCCTCGATGCCAGGAGTAAAAAGCATCCCAAGTTATTTAAACACCCCCAAGAGCCCCCAGACAGAGTGGGACACAGGGAAAGCATCATTCTGGGGAGCAGCAGAGCTCCAGGAGCAGGTCTGGGCTCCCCTGGGAACACAGGGACACTCACGGGAGACGCTGAAGCCAAAGATGTTCTCGTAATCTTTGAGCAATTTCTTCAACAAGGTGCTTTTCCCTGCTCCTGAAGGGCCACTCAGAACCACTGGCCTTGGTCCCTGCATGACTGGGGAGAGAAAAGAAATGTGTTAGAAACACAGCTCTGGGTTCCTGCCTGTCTGGGGAGGAAGAAAGGTTGATCATCAAAATATAGGAAGGAATAAATAAGAATAAAGAGGGAAATGCTGTGTGAGAGTGCAGGGGGTGCCACAGGGGACCAGAGGTGACCAACCCAACAAGCCTGTTCTGTTCTTCCACCAGCAAAATCCCTGGAAAAGCATTTTTTCTTTAACCTCCTGAGCTGGGGAACAAGAGCCAAGAGATCATTGTTTTAAATGTGCTCCCAGCAATGTCAGCCTGACCTTCCAGGTCTCTGTTCCAACAGCCTTAAGCCAAGTGCTGTCTCACCAGAGCTAATCCAGGGCTGCCTCCCTGACCCCAGCCTGGCCACCTCCATAGCCCTAAATCCCTCCCTCAGTCAGGGAATTATGTAACTTTTCCCTCTGTTCCCTGAGGCCACTTGTGTGGCTGCAGTTTTATCCAAGCCTGGGATGTTCCTACACCCCTTGTGTGGCAGGTGAAACACCCACAGTCAAAGATCATCCACCAGGAAAGGCCTTTTTTTTTTTTCCCCTTTTGGTTTAGGGGCTCCCAGGTGCTGCAGCCCCAGAGATCCAAAGTCCTCTCCAGGAATCTCTAAGAACAGCTCCAGTGTTGGATTAAGCCCCAAAACCACCAAGCTCTAAGAAGCCCTTTTGGGGGCATTCCTACCATTCCCTTAGTCCTTAAACTTTGGTCATCTCCAAACATCCCAGGTTTTTGCCTGTAAATATTCAACACCAGAAGAGGAAAGCACCAGAGAAATGCAGCAAGGGAGCAGAGAGTCCCTGAGGAATGACCCAAAGCACTCCCCTCCCTCTGCCTCTCAGTTCCTCTGTCCCACACAAATAAACCACTAAAAAACCCCACTCCAGGAGAGAAACCCACCCCCCTCCAGACACCCCAGGGCTTTCCTCTCCCTCGATATTTCAGGAAAACAGGGATTGAGAGCTGCCCAAATCCCTCCCCAGGGTTGGGCTGGGAGCAAAGCCCATCCCAAGGGCATCCAAAGCATCCTCACCTTTTTCCTTCTCCTCCCTTCCAGCCCAGCAATGCTGTGCAGCCCCAGGGCAGGAGCTGGGCTATTTGTGAGCTCCTAAAGCCTTAATTAATGAGCTGCATCTCCGAGGTGGCCAATGGGAGCCACTTGCTGGCCTTTAATCTGCCCTGGGGATCCTCCTCCTGCTGCTCTCCCACCGGGCAAAGCTGCACCAAACACCCCCAGGAGGGATGGAAAACAGGAAAACCGGCCCTGTGGGTTTGTTTTGGGATGCACCTTAAGGATCTTCCACACCCCCCCACGGTCAAACAGCACAACTAATTAATAACAACCTCGTTATTATTTGGGGATGAGCACAAACAGCCCCATCAAACCCGCTCTGAGCTGAAAAAAAACCCTAAAAAAAAAAGCACAGGAGGTTGTTCCTAAATCCAGGAATGTTTCCTGGACCCTCCCCCAACCCCCCGGATTCTGCCTGGGAGGTGGCAAAGGACAGACATCACAGGAGTTAAACTAATTAACGCTGATTAGCAGGGGGGCTTTGCAGGGAAGGCAAAGCCCTGGCACAAAGAAGAAAAGAAGATTAAAAGCACAGTTTCCCTGGAGCCCTGGGAAAGGTCTCCTGGATTAGGACTCTAAACTCGCTCCCTATTTTTAGCAGGTCCCACCTTTCGAAGATTTGGGATTGTTTCCAAAAAAAAACAACCCCAGAGAGCTCCTGCCCTGCCCGACAGGGAATGACCAGGGACAGGGGGGTCGGTGCCTCCCATCCCGGGATTCCAGGAGGGACCACAGCATCTCAGGAAGCCCCACGGACACTCACCCACCTTTTTCCTGGAAGCAATTCCCTAATAAGCACTAATTAGCCCTTCCCTTGGCTCGCAGAGGGAACAGGATCCACAGGATCCAGGGAACTGCAGGAATCCCCAGTGATCTCACCTGGATCCCTGCAGGAATTCCCCCTGATCCCACCTGGATCCCTGCAGGAATCCCTCGTGATCCCACCTGGATCCCTGCAGGAATCCCCAGTGACCCCACCCAGATCCCTGCAGGAATTCCCAGTGA
>VXBA01005771.1:552557-562791 GCA_013399895.1 Serilophus lunatus | reverse complement strand
TGCTGATTCATAGACCCTGTTATTAAATGGGATCACAGCAGGAGGAACAATCTGTTGGGGGAAGCTCAAGAGATGCCCCCACGGCA
Organism: Serilophus lunatus; assembly: GCA_013399895.1. Lineage (NCBI taxonomy): Eukaryota > Metazoa > Chordata > Aves > Passeriformes > Eurylaimidae > Serilophus > Serilophus lunatus. Next base: position 562,705 of record VXBA01005771.1, on the reverse strand, counting down.
ATGAAAGAACCCAGGAACCATCACCCACCACTTCACCTGCAGGATTCCCAACCAGGAATGACACAGTACTTAGAAAATACAGGGGGTGCCCTCAAATCCTCAGGCCAGCTTTGGCTCCAGGACTGCACAGAGCTGATGCAAACACCACCAAACCAGTGCAAGTTTCATGAAACTTTTTATTCAACAAGTATATCATCATGATTCTGCCAAGATGATCGAATGAACAGCAAGGCATAAAAAACATGAAATAGTTAAGAGATTTTATTCTAATAGCTTTAATTACAGTGCTTGTTTGTCGAAATGAAAACTGAAAACAAGTATACAAAACAGTTGATTACTGTGTATTGAAAGCAATAAAGGTTCTCACAACACTAAATAAACCAGTTCTGATAGTTCCTCGAGTTAAAGTTTGAACAGCTCCAGCTTCTTCAGTGTTTATCAAAATACAAAAGAAAAGTAGAGAGGTCTTTTTTTTGTTTTTCTGATGGCAAATCTGAACCTTGCAGTATGAGGGATGCCAAGGGTTTTCACACATATACAGATATGGGATTGTTCCAAGATGGGATTGAATACTTCTAGAGTGGAATGACTCTCCAAACTCTCATGCTTTTTTTTTTCGTTTGGTTTTTTTTTCCTAGACACTATACATAGATGTTTGGTGTTTTTTCATGGCAATTCTTATGTTGAGTACAGTACTTTCTGCCTATAGAGCTTAGGACTAGGACAGGCTGTGCTTCCTGTGGAAAGGTTTTGCCTTCTGGAGTGGTTTATACGCACGAGAAAAGTACAAAACACTTTGTGACAAATAACAACAGGCTAAAAATGTCGATTTCTGGAAATGATTCAAGTTCAATGGAAACGAGAAATCTCACCTGAACCCGAGAGTCAGATGTTTAGCATGAGTCTGCAAAGCTCATCTGAACCAGGCCCAGCAAATCTCTGAAGGGTTGGGAACAAAGATGAGCACAGACTACGAGCTACAGAAAGAGCCAGAGATCTACCAGTTCTGATGTGTTCATTAAGCAGATGAAGCTAATTGGGTGTCAGTCATTGCTTCACCCTTCCAAAAGAATCAAGAGTCACCACGTTAGGGCTGGAGCAGCAGAAGTGATGTCAAAGGTTTGTTTGTCTGTGTGCTCAAGTGTTTTTACTTTTCCTTGTCTATTTTTAAAAAAATACAGAGTTCAGGTTAAAAACCAACCACCAAAATGGATCTCACAGATCTCACAACCCAACCCAGATGGAATTCAGCTCTACTGCACAAGGACCACTGGCAACCCTTTATGTTATTAACCCAATTAAACCCCTTCCAGGTACTAAACAGTGACTTTGATTCTTTACAATAAAAAAAGCTGAGTAATATTGCATAGGAGTACCAGAAACTGCCTCATTGGAAACAAAAACTATTTACATTAAATAAGAAACCTAACTGTTTTCAGGCTTGGATTTGCCACATTTACAGCATGATGCAAGATATACTGTGACAAAGAAGAAATGAAAACAGCTTCCGGCACTCAATACCACAAAGTAGCACAGTTTTGCCACATTAGAGTAAAGCAGAGGGCCAAGAGGAGGAAAATAAAGAGGGAAGGGGGTGGAAAAAGAGGGAAGAGGAAGGTTTATGGTTTCATTTCTGGTTTCGGAGCTGATTGGACAACCAGTCCAGTCCTTCATAGAGCCCGTCCCCACTCGTGGCACAGGTGGCCTGGATGTACCAGTTCCTGTGGCGAAGGGAATGCAGTCCCAGTTTGTCTGTGATTTCTGCTGCATTCATGGCGTTGGGCAGGTCCTGGGAAAGGAAGGGACAACAGTCAGTGTCTCACACACTCTTTCCAGCAGAGCAGCAGCAGCTTTGAAGGCATTCAAGCAAAGTTAAGAGCCCTCAGAACTCCTCTTCCAGCGAAACTCAGTGGATTGCTTTGATATTCCAGCTATCCTGATCTTCCAGCTATTTTGAGATTCCAGCTATCCTGATCTTCCAGCTATTCCCCCTACACTGACAAAAGCTTTCATCCCCTGTCCACTCAGGAAATCTTTTCTGTGACTCAAGTTATGATTTAAGCTCAACTTTTGTCACAAGGTGCTCCTCTGCTGAGCTCAGCTTCTGTTGACAACCCACCTTTCCTGCTAGATTCCTCACCCTTCCCAACTGAGTCCATGCAGTGGATGAAGCAGGAGGTTATTCTCCTTTTTATATTTACCAGTCATATTTAAGGCCCTTGACATTTGGGTTGAAGCTGCCAAGACCTTTCTAAGCAACAAAAACCTGGCAAGATCTGGCACTCAGGAGCACAGTGGATGTTTTTCAGGAGTTCTTACAGAAAGCCCCCTGTCTTGGCCTTACCTGTTTGTTAGCAAACACTAATAAAACAGCATCTCTAAGCTCATCTTCTGCCAACATTCTCATCAGCTCTTCTCTGGCCTCGTTCACACGCTCTCTGTCATTGCTGTCAACCACAAAAATCAGACCTAGGAACGAGCAAACCACCAGAATTAGCATTTATGTGAAGTCACTGACAAACGATGAATTCATCTGGAGGTCAGGACTAAGCTCTGAAGGGAAAACAATGCACAACAACTCAGTGCAGATCACAAAAATACGGTGTTTTTATTACTAGGATCTCTTGCTGAGGGCTGGTGTTAAGTTTGCATTTGTGTTTTTGGAACTTGGTATTTCCCAGCGAGCAGCCACTCCTGAAACCCTGTGAGAGGGCTCAAAGACAGGCACAGAAGGGCACAGCAGTGACAAACTCAGTTCCTGGAGTAAAGACTCTGCTCTGAGGTAAGGGCAGAGCTGGGACACTCACAGAAGGAAAGCAAAACTTCTGAGTCAGAAGGACAAGGCAAACTGGTTTCTGAATTTCTTCCCATCCCTCTTTGAACCTGCAGTAGCTTCAGAGCAAAGCCAGAGCAGCACACAAACATACCCTTTCTCACAGTAACAAACATTTCCATCCCCCTACAAGAAATCCGAACTATTATTGCAGAAAGGACATGAAAAAGCATTTCGGAGCCCTGTGACTGAGGTGTTGAGCCTCACCTTGTGTGTTCTGGAAATAATGGCGCCAGAGGGGTCTGATCTTGTCCTGACCACCCACGTCCCACACCGTGAAGCTGATGTTCTTGTACTCTACTGTTTCCACATTGAAACCTGGAATGGAAATGGTGGCACAAATCTCAGTTTAACAGGGTTGTATTTTACCAAGCCACACTCAGACTGCCAGCACTGAAAAGGTTATCTCAGAATTGAAATGATTTGGAATGAGCAGGATTCCACAATGAAGCACTTGAAGCAAAGAAATGTGGTCACACCAAAGAACATCTCTGACCTGAGCAGCTGTAAAATGCACAGCAAACTATGCTGGTTCAAAAAATAAAGAACCCAGGGCCTTACAAACTGCAAAATCAGGTCTCTGATCACTCTCAAAAAAACGAGAAGCAGAGGGTGACACTTCTTTCTATCTCATTTACATGAGGCCACAACACACCCAGGAGACAAACTGCCCACAAAGGCTCATTCCACAAGGGACTGAGGGGGAAAGGAACAGCCACATCTGGCTGTGCCATCTTCATATCACAGCTTTTGCAAGTGTTTGTTCTGACAGACAAGTCACTTGCATCAAGAGAAGACCCAAATCTTACAGCCATCAGTCACAGAAACGCAAACAAACCCTTACCTATAGTAGGAATAGTAGTTACTATTTCCCCAAGTTTAAGTTTGTACAAAATCGTTGTCTTTCCTGCAGCATCCAGGCCAACCATGAGAATCCGCATTTCTTTTTTGCCAAAGAGGCCTTTGAAGAGGTTTGCAAAGATATTTCCCATGTCTGAGAGATGCTCTCACTGGCCAGGGGAGTCTGGAGGGAAAAGAGCAGAGTTAGGGCTAGGGCATAAAATCCCACCTTCTCCCCCACTGCTACAGCCAAAGTATCACCATTAAACAAACTGTTTTCTAACTGACCTGCAGATAAAACCACTTTTTGCTCAGCACAGCAAAAGCTGGTCCTTCTCTTGAGAAGGAAACAGAACACAGCTTGGATTCTCTGCTGCTCACAAGTTTCCTTCCTCTCCAGCCCTGAGGAAATGGCCTGTGAACAGCAGAGACACAGGGCAGTGCGTTCCTTCCATTAATATCAGGGTAAACCTTCTGTAGGGAGCAAATCTGCTTTGAATCCAACTTAACTATCAAAAATCAAAGGGCAGGTCCAGAACTGGACGTTTCTTCCTTCCCAGGCAACACTTTTGCCTGGGTGATTAAAGCGATGAACATTTTCCTCCCTTTCCAACCCCATTCCAGGTTAGAGGGGCTTGGCAACCACCAAGACAATTATTACTCTGCTTTTCCAAAGGCATGAAAAAAGCAGCCTGGGGGCTTCACAAAGCTGCCACACGGTGATGGGGACCATTCACACCTTCACTGCTGTGGGGTCTGGAAGCTCTCAGGTGTCAGATGAACAAGGAGAGACTGAGAACAGCTCAGAATTCCAGGTTCAGACACGATCATTTCACGGTGGAACACAAGATGTTTGTTCGTTCCGCACACGGCCAAGGTGTGTAACATTCAAGGCACGAGTTTCCTCACACCCCTCACTTTAAAATACAACACATTTGAACTATCTCTGGAAGAGAACCTGTATTTCATGATGAAGTTTTGCTGGAAGCAAAAGTCTCACTAAAAATAACACTTGACAGAGTATCTCTTTAAGACCATTAAGGCAAGATTTGGGTTGAAAAGCACACCACAACAAAACCCTCTCCCTGCTCTGTCCTGAGGATGACTGAAGCCTGGGAAAGGTCTGAGCAGCTCTGCCCTCCTCAGGATACAATTTTGAACCCCCAGGTCAAAAGCTGTCATATCAATCCCATCACAAGTCCAAGCACAGGCAGCTCCACCAGGAGCTCAGAGTCCACTCCAGAGTTCCTGGGTGACATCAGTCACCACCTCACGAGTCAAAGATTCATTTGTTTGACAGGACTGAAGGTCAGTGTGGCCACAGCTTTAAAACTGAACTGCTGCACGAGCCCAGACAGGGCAGAGTGTGGATCAAAAGCAAACAGGAGGGTGAAGAGCTCTAAGATTCCACCATTTCCTTCACATTCCTGCAGCGGGACCCTGGATATTTCTACTCCCACTTGAATGTGGGAAGGCTGTATAAACAGGAAAGTTAATTAGGAAGCAGGGAAAACAGTTTTGCTGGAGTGGCCATTTGTCCAGCAGGAAATCTCACACCCCAGCCCAAAGCAGAGCCCTGGCTGGGCCGCAGAGCTTTCCTTTGTCTGGCTGCTCGTGCCTCCTCCACCTCCTGCTGCATCTGCAAAGCCACAGCCAGGGCTGAGCTCTTCCAAACCAGTGCAGGGACTTCTGCAGCCCTGACAAAGGAGGCCTTTCTTGGAAGTCTGCAATGTTTGAAAGCATCACAGGTTATCAAAGGCTTGGACTGATCACAGGAATCGGGTAACTGGGCAAAATCTCCTCCTTGACACCCATGCCACCTCCCCACACCCTGAAGGAAGGCACAGGCTGCTGAGCAAGCTGCTCACACGTGGCACTAAGAGCGGAGAATCCCCTTAGATCCTTGTTTTCCTGGCAGCAATTCCAGGTCAAGCCTGCCCTTTGCCACTGAAGCTGCTTTAATACCACCCCCATCCTCCCTGGCTTTACTTTTGGGGAAGAATAAGAAGCTAAGATACATTTCAGGACTTGGTTTCCATCTTCCTGTCGCTCTCTTCCACATCCCCATTATCCAGAACCACTTGTGTGCTTATTTGGTACTTCAGGGTAGGTGGCATGACAGAGTCCCATTTATTTTTACAGTGGAGTTCACAGCCCACCCCTGACAAGACAAATGTGTTTAGATGTTGACAAAAAAGCAGCTGAATCACTGCTGTCCCAAAGAAAAACACCAGGAGAAAAATCCATCTGCAGAGTGTTATGATTCCCACCAGGGACTTGCTGGAGCAAAGGAGAGAGGATTTGTCCCCTGCCCAGCATCAGTCACAGCCACTATTCCCACAAAAAGGGAGTCAGGGTTTGTACTCTGCCCTCCTGTCCCAGCCCTGCTTCCCAGGACTTCCCTGGAGCCCTGGGATAACACAGCTCAGCTGAGGGATCACGGGATGCCCCTGCACTCCAGGGCTGGACTTTGACTCTCACTTCTGCCTCAATACACACAAGGAAACTTAATCTTGTTTTAGATTAACCTGTCATTTCTCAGGGATCTCCAACCTTTGCCATCTCTGTCACAACTCACAGTATTCCACGGGAAGCTGAACTTCCTCCTTCCCTCCACCCAGTAATTGCTACAACATCGTTTGAGGAGCACGAGTTGAATCCAATTCCTGACAACATAAAAGACTTGTGAGCTGCTCGTAGTACTCGAGCACATCTTCAAAGGAGGGAGGGACCCGTCAGGCCGAGCAGGAACATTTGTGTGTGAAAGGCAAGCGTTTGAATAAACACCACCGACTGTTTTCGAGTGTCTTTTCCCTCAGCGGGAATTTCAGTTCGGCCCGAACCCGAACCCGAGCCCGAGCCGTGCCGTGCCAGAGAAACTCCCCCAGCTCCACCCCGCCCCAGCAGCGCCAAAAACCTGCCGGGCAGGTCGGGCTGAGACACAAAGCAGCGCCGGGCAGCGGGGAAGTTACAGTTTCATTTCAGCCGAGCAGTTAAAAATGAATGAGTGTCGGCTTGTTGAAGTGATCCGGCCCGGGAGGAGACACAAAGTGCTTTTTTATTAATTGCGGGTGGTCAGAGGAAGAGCTCTGAGGAAAATCTCGGGGCCAGAGACCATTAAACACTTAATCACCTGCAGCATTTCATATTGAAACACACATTAATGAGCTGGAGCGTCACTTGAGCCAGGCTGTTTGTTGTGAGACACCAAACCTCGGTTCGGGTGGGGAAAGGCCCCAAAGCTCAGCGAGTCCAACCTTTGGCTGATCACAGACACGAGCAGGGGATGCCACGAGCATGGTTTAGTCAAACACAGTTATTTCATTCCCATTCCCAGCACTCACCACAGAAAGCTCCCACAGGGAACAAATAATGCCCCAAACTTTGCCAGGTTGGGTTGTAAACGTCCCTCACAGCTGGAAAACCCCGACGGCAGCAGCAGACGGTTGGAACAACACGATGCTGAAGGTGCCTCCCAACCCAAAGCACCCCGGGGGTTTAGGGTTCTGTGATAAGATCAGTCAAGAACAGCAGGATCCTCTGCAAAGGGGGACAGAGGGCACCGGTGTCTCTGGGAGCAATTCCCTCTCCCTGGAATGTTCATTCCCTGCTTTAAATGCCCAGTGCAGGGAGAGAGAACCACGGTGGCCACACCACAAAATAAAACCAAATCCCCCCCCCCCCCCCCAAGAGCTGCAGGTTTACAAAGAGCTGGTTCCCGCTTCCTGCACCTTTGCTTGGATACCTGTGGCAAATAAAATTGGATTATTAATTTGAAATCCACTGGCTGGCCTGTATGTCATGCTTTTAATTCGTAGCATTCCAGGTTTTACATTAAATTATCAAGGAGTAAGAAAGCTTTTTTTAAAGGAAAAAAAAAACCCGACTCCAACAGCTGTTCTATGCAAGAACAACTGGCAAATAATTCAGAGTGCAAACCCAGCTCAGCAGCTTGTTCCTTACAATATAAAGTGTGATTTCAGAGGGAACGTGAGAAGTGATCCCACTAGGGCACAACACTCAGACTCAGGATTTGTTCCCCCCCATCAGCAGGAACAGGCTCCAGGACTGACACGTTTTTTGAAGTCGTTTTTTTACAGATTTAAGTGTTTTGTTACAGCAAATTTTGTAAAAAAAGGCAATGATCACAATCCTTCCTCATATCCAGCCAATACCCTACTGCAGTTTAGAGCCATTCAACTATTTTTAGAAGTTGTTTATTGGCCTCCCACACCTGATATCCCAAGAGATGAGCCCTTCCCAGAGCCCTCAACTCCTTGATCATTTTAATTACAATTACAGGAGTGTTGGAGACCAACTGGCCACTCCCCCTGGAGGTGCTTCCCCCGGAATCGGGATGGAAAAGGTGTCCCGAAGGATCACCACCATTCCCTGCATTTATTCCCTGGGGAGTGGCAGGAAAACACAAAATAGTTCCACTGACAAGACCAAAAACAAGGATAAAAGAGCAGGATTGTCCTCTGCTGTCTGAGAGAGGAACGTGACCCCGTAACTCCCTCCTAAAACTGTGGTCAGAATAAAAAGTCAGTGCCAAACAGTGTGGGGGGTGCTTGGCCTGGTGCTCAAATCCCAGGATTTATTCCCTCTTTCCTCCCCTTCAAGGAAGGAAAGCAAACCCCTGCTGCTTCCCAGCCAACATTTCCAGGGCTTGTGACCCAACCCACAGGGAAAACACAACCTGCTCTGAAAACCCTTTCCTTTGAAGGCCAGGCTGGCAAAGCTCAGAGGGAATCACATCCATCCCCTCCAGGAAACCAGGAGGTGCCAACACTGCAGCTGGGACACCCTCGGGGCTCAGCAGCCCAACCCTGGGGGGAGGACCGGTCACTGCAGGGGATCCACTGCTGCTTTTTGAGTCAGAAACCTTCAGTTTTCAGCCCAATATCCTGTTCTTCGTTCCTGGGAACCGGGCACTGAGTCAACACTGACACTCAGAGTGGGAACGGCAAGAACTCTCCCCAGGAAGGAGGTTTGGGGTTGGGGGAAAGGAGCAGAGCAGAGGGAACAGGAGCTGAACGAGGCATCAGAGCTTTGTCAGAAGTGAAACATCAGCAGAAGCTCCAGCACAGCCCCGCGTGTGTTAAAAACAAGGAATAAAACCGGATCCTCCCGAGCAGAAAGGGGAAAAAAACCGCTGAATAACACAGAAAAACAGCTGCTGTAGTAGGGAGCTGATTATAAACTTCTTTGCTCATCAGTTAAAGAAAGGGAATTAGTGGCTGAGCTCCAACACTGGGGCGTTCCAGCAGCAAAACTTCCAAGGGATTTCTAAAAACAGAACCAAAACTATTCCCTTTTCAGACAAAATTAACTCCTGTTCACCGAATTTATCCACTACAAAGCTGGTTGAAACCCGTAACAACCCTCGTTTGGGAGCCCACCTTTAGATAAAAAAAAGTAAGAGGTCGTTTTAGGAAATAAAAGCTGCAAAGTGGTTCTTTAAACTCCTGCCATCGATGGCTGGTGTGACAATAATCACCTGGACAAACTAAGGCAGAATTCCCAGGGCTGGAATCTACACACACACGCTGGGATTGCCTTGAAAAGCTGCGGCACTCGCAGGGAACTCCAGCCCCTTCCACCTACTTCACAACCAGGAAATCTTAAAAAATAAATTACCCCCTCCCAGTCAGTGAAATCTGAGTGTTCCCATTTAGGTGTTTTGACTTTTTTAACAGGATTTATCTCATGAACACAAAGCAAACTGATCCTCCAGTTCGGCCACACTTCCTTTTTTTTTATTTTCTTTCCTACAGAACTGCCCCAAATCAGCAGCAAAAAATAGCCACAACCCCTCTCGCTAAAAACGACCTTGCCTCGATTTCTCCGCCTGCAAAACAAGGTTAATGGAATGTCCCGCCGAGGGGATATTCGGGCTCAAAGTCCCCAAGAAACACCCGGGGTTTTAACTCCGGACAAAGCCACGATTTCAACACCAACCTGTGGAATTTGCCTTGGCAGAGCCGCAAGGTCACCGTCCAACACAACAATATCTGGGGGCGGTTTAAGGGGCAATTTTAGGGGCAGTTTTAGGACTTGGGGCCACTCCCGGGTTTATCACCCTCAGAACACGCTCCCACAGCCTCATTCCCAGCACCAAACGAGGGGGCTTGGGGGTGGGAAAGAGGGAAAAGGAGGAACCGCCTCTCCCTCCCTCCCTCGGCTCGGAGCCGTGCCCGGGCGGGGCAGAGGAACCGGCGGCTGTGGGGAAGGGGAGGACGAACCCCTCCCGCCCCGGCCCGAGGCCAGAGGGAGCGGGGCCGGGAACCAGCCGCCCTTTTCCCAGCGGATCCCATCCTGGGAAGGGAAAGGCCCGCTATCCTCCCTCCCCCAATCCGTGAGGGGCGGATGGGGGAGAAGGAACGAGAAGGGAAACGAAGCCAAAACAAAAAAAAAGATAAAGAAATAAAAGAAAGAAAGGAGAAGCAAAGAACCGCCCGGTCCCCGCTCCCTC
>VXBA01005771.1:525946-552199 GCA_013399895.1 Serilophus lunatus | reverse complement strand
CTTTCCCTGCACCATTCCTTCCCTTTCCCTGCCTCATTCCTTCCCTTTCCCTGCCCCATTCCTCCTTTCCCTGCCCCATTCCCCCTTTCCCTGCACCATTCCCTCTTTCCCTTCTTCATTCCTTCCCTCTCCCTGCCCCATTCCCCCTCTCTCTGCCTCATTCCCCCTTTCCCTGCCCCATTCCTTCCCTTTCCCTGCCTCATTCCTTCCCTTTCCCTGCACCATTCCTTCCCTTTCCCTGCCTCATTCCTTCCCTTTCCCTGCCCCATTCCTCCTTTCCCTGCCCCATTCCCCCTTTCCCTGCACCATTCCCTCTTTCCCTTCTTCATTCCTTCCCTCTCCCTGCCCCATTCCCCCTCTCTCTGCCTCATTCCCCCTTTCCCTGCCCCATTCCTTCCCTTTCCCTGCCTCATTCCTTCCCTTTCCCTGCACCATTCCTTCCCTTTCCCTGCCTCATTCCTTCCCTTTCCCTGCCCCATTCCTCCTTTCCCTGCCCCATTCCCCCTTTCCCTGCACCATTCCCTCTTTCCCTTCTTCATTCCTTCCCTCTCCCTGCCCCATTCCCCCTCTCTCTGCCTCATTCCCCCTTTCCCTGCCCCATTCCTTCCCTTTCCCTGCCTCATTCCTTCCCTTTCCCTGCACCATTCCTTCCCTTTCCCTGCCTCATTCCTTCCCTTTCCCTGCCCCATTCCTCCTTTCCCTGCCCCATTCCTCCTTTCCCTGCCCCATTCCCCCTTTCCCTGCCCCATTCCCCCTTTCCCTGCACTGTCCCCTCTTCCCTGCTGGGATGTGGGATTTTCCCCGTGGCCTTGGCAGGTGCCTGTGGGATGTGTGTGTGTGTGTTTCCCTCGTGGGACATGCACGGGGGTGTCCCATGTGTGTCAGGGATTTTTGGGATGCGTGTGGCAGCAGATTTTTGGGATGCATGGGCAGATTCCAGGCCATGGTGAGCAGTCTCCATCCCTGTGCCAGGCTGCCTGTTCAGGAATGTGCTCCTGCCTTGTATAAATTAATTATTGAGTAATTAATTGAATAAAAACTCCAAGTTTCCCATGTACCCTGCCGTGGGGTTCCTGCACATCCAATAATCCCCTTGTGCTCCCCACCTTCAGCAGCAGCTGCTTATCCAGGGATCCAAAGAAAATCCTTAAGGCTTTTTTTATCCAAAATACAGCAGGACTGCAGGGACAACCTCCTTTCCCAGGCTGCTCTGCTGCTACTTCACAGCATTTGGCAAAATTTTTCCTCTTTCTGGTGCTGGAAAAGGCTGGAAAAGGGCAGGATTTATAGGATGGAGTGTGCTGGGTACTGCCCCAGGCCCTCCACGCCTCAGTTTCCCTATGCAGGGAAAATCCCTTTTAATTTTTTTACCTTAACAACTAATTTTCATTATTAAAATTATGATTGTCGTTATTTAAGTTAAAATTATATTATTTTACCTTACACAGGTGAAAGGGAGTAGGTCAACACAGCAGGTTTTTAACTCCACATAGAAAAAAAAAATCCCAAACTCAAGAGATCGTTGTAGAAACTGTGCAGAATAAAATTAGGATTATCTCCTTTTGTTTGGGGATAACTTTAAGATAAATCAAGGTTATGTGGCATCCCAGACTAAATACGAAATACTTGCTCTGTTGAAGACAGAAAGAGAAGTTTTGAAACCCCAAAAATGCCACCAAAACTGCTTTTTTTTTCTGGATTTCCTCCCATGCTCAGAGGAAATGAAGATCTCAAAGACCTCCACCCCCTGTCAAATGGGGTTGAAATCCCCCAGCAGCTAAAAACATTACCCAGAGAAGGCAGACAGACGGATGGACGTGAGCCCAAAAGCTTCTTTTCCTAAAAAAGAACTGGGTCATGTACAGGAGAGATGGGAGGAACAGGGCTGAGAAATGGTGGGAGGCAAAATCATCCCTGTGCTTCTTCCAGGGAAGCACCATCCCTGTGCAAAGCAGGGCTAAACTAATATTATCTTATTTTAAAAAGCACCTAAATTGCATTAAATCTCCCCGGCCAGTCAAAAAGCAGCCGGGGCACTGATGGTCTGAGAAAGTGAGGGCAGAGAAAAATCGAATTAATCACGTTTTCCTGCACTGCAGAAGCCGAGCTGTCTGAAATGGGGGATTTTGGGATGAGGATGACTGTTCCAGGGGACAGATTGCTGCCCACCTCCATGTCCAGGCACGGACAGCTCCCACTGGGATCACAGATGTCCCCAGCCCTGCCTTTGTCACCTGCTTGGGACCATTAAGACCCGCTTTAAGGGCTATGCGATTGAACCTAAAATGCCAAGCGGGCTTTAAGGAGATCACAGAGAATTCACCCTTGCCCGGGGTCTGTGTGTGTGTGGTTGGGGATGTTTGGGGTGAGCCCTGGGGCAGGAGCTGAGCTGGGAGCTCTGTGTGTCGGGGGAGCTGCTCTCAAGGCAACAGAAAAACCCCATCAAGGAATTTTTCCTCATCCCCAAATCCCCCTCAGGCCACAGCTGAGCTTCTTTCACAACCCTGTCTCCATGCCCGGGTGATGAACCAGATCAGGGCGCTGCTCTGAGTTAAAAATAGCCCTTCTCTCCTTTTCTTGTATTTTTTTTTTTTTTTAAACTTTATTTTTAACCCAGAGCAATGCCTCACTTAAGCTCACAGAGCCGGGCGAGGAGGAATATGCTCATTCCAGCATCCCATCATTCCCATTCCCAGGTGGAAATCCAGCTGATGGAGCTGGAAGTGACTTCATTATTATCATGGATGATACCTCACCTCTGAGATATGATCTCACTGTTCCCATCCCGTGCAGACCCGGGCTGACAAGGAGCTGGGAGATCTGGCCACGTGGATCTGATTCATTAGCGAAGGCTGCTGTGATGCAAGAACACTTCGCTGGTGACTCATGACATTTATGGGAAGAAAAGAGGCCTCAGTTTCTTTCTCAGCTCAGAGAGCAGACGTGTCACTTGCTTTCTCTTTCCTTGGGAAAAAAATCCATGTGGGAAAAGGACAAAACGGGAAGGGAACCCTCAGGGCAGCTCGGCTCATTTTTCGGGATGCTCCCAGCACTGCAAGAAAACCCTTTGGCTTTTTCTGGATGTTCCCTTTGGAGCTGGAGAATTTTCCTCCCCTCCAGGAGCCCCGGATGACAAATCTGCTGGCTGAACTACACCCTGCTCTCCCTGCCTTTTATTTTTACAAAAAACCCAGAAGTGTTTGTTCAAGGAGATTTCTGAGGTTATAAAAATATCACCGAGTCACAAAGCGCCTCCCAAGTGATCCTTTTCCTCAGGAAAAAAAACCAACAAAACCACCATGGGCTGGATTTTCTCTAACTCCAGGGTCTCCCAAAATAATTTTTTCTCCCCAGTGTGGACAAGTTATCTACCAAAAAAAGATATGTGATGATAATCTGCTGCTGTCTTGGAGTGCTGGAGACCTCTGAGCTGAGGACAGCGATGTCCAGCCACAAATTCCCTCCTGGTGGTGATGGAAAAGTAATTTTGAGGTATTCTGGGGACATCCCACATGGAAGATGCTGAAGGACATGGGGCCCATCACTGCTCTGTTTTCTGCTGCCCTGAAGCTCCTGGTTGCTGTCAGGTTGAGGATTTCTCACCTCTGAGTCTCTCAGCTCGAGGTGAGAATTGCAATTATTCACAGGAGCTGAGAAATGACACCACCCTCCATCTCACCCCCACAGCAATTTGCTACTGAAAAAATAGCGATTTTTCCTTGGAATTGTGGTCCCTGGGGTCACCTCTAGATGGGCCTGGGCTGCTGAAAAGATGACAGATCTAATCTTGCTGCTGGTGTTTTACCATCCTGGCAGCCAGAAGAAGGTGGAAAACGAGCAGAGGAGCAAGCATAACTCTAAACCAGCTCATTAGATAGGAAGAAAAATAGGGATATTTGCAGCCAGAGCTGTTATTTTGCCATGGTTTCTCCTCTCAGAGCTGGCTTGGGTGGCAGAAGGACCCTCACTTTTGAGGGCACCTCAGGTGTGGGACTGAAGCCCGGAGAGCAAGCGGAGCAGATGAGCTCTGTGCTCGTGACTCCGACTCCCCAGGGATCTCGGGCAAATTGCTGCAGCTCTCTCTGCCTCACTTATTTTCCTCCTTCATTTGGAAATAGCTGCACTTCATGACTCAGTGACGTGCAGCGTAACCTGTGAGCAAGAGGATGTGTAACCTCAGCGCTGCCAATTGCTGACACCTCTGGACAAACCTCTTGGCTGCGTTTTCGGTGGGATGGTGCCCTGTCTGAGCAGCCTCTTCGTTCCCAGGGAGGATGGGTTAGACAGGACAAGTTGGTTCTTCTGCTCTCATAGAATCATGGAGCAGTTTGTGTTGGAAGGGACCTTCAGGATTATCTTGTTCTGCCCCCCCTGCCATGGGCAGGGACACCTCCCACTATCCCAGGTTGTTCCAAGCACTGTCCAGCTTTGGCCTTGGACACTTCCAGGGATGGGGCAGCCACAGCTTCTCTGGGCAACCTGTGCCAGGGCCTCCCCACCCTCCCAGTGGAGATAAAGAGGAGTGATTGACCCATCCCACTCCAGACAACACCTCCAGTTGGTCTCCATCACCTCTTGAGAGAAGGCTCCAGGGCAAATGACCACACTCAACCAGTGGGATCTCTCCTGGCGTGACAGGCATGGGTTTACTGTGCCCCCCACATCGTTTCAACCCCAAGCACTTAATTTACTTATCATTTGGGCTGGAAAATGCACTCTGGGTGGATGCTTTCCCTGAAAAACACCCTGTGACCTGCTCAGCCTGCCCTGCAATTCAAATATCAGTGATCAAGGAGCATTTATTGGCTGCATCTTCTGCACAGAGCACTTCAAATGTCGAGGTGTTACCCATCAGCCACAATCACATCTGACACAGGAGCAGCAGAAACATATCCCTGAGCATACACCTCCTTTTTAAGCAGCCAGACCTCCTCACAAAGGGGATGATGAGCCAAATTCACCAGCACATGTGGGGAGATGCTTTGGCCACTGACTGGCAGCAGCTCCCAAACACTCAGAGCTGTGAGCCAGGAGGATATTTGATGGGATTGGCTCCTAAGGGAAATCTGGTCTTCCTGGGATCTTTGAGGCTCATCACAAAGATATTCATTTCAGTGACCTGGATAACTTTGAGCTGCTGTGGGGATTAGAAATGCCAGCAGTGCAGCAATGCCAGAGTATATTCCCTTGGCTGATCCTATCCCAAACCCATTGGACACTGCTGGAATTGCCTCCTGGAGGGGAGGTACTCTCCACATGTAAACACAAAAAGCAGGAATATTTAAACATTCAATTTGGAAACCTTTGTGCAGTTTCACAGAGCTCCTCAGGGAGAGCTGTCTGACCATCTCCAGGGTACCACACTGCCATGTAGGATTTATTGTGCCACAAACCCTCCTGCTCTTAATGACCATGCAGAGGAAACCTGGGGTTTTAATGCTCAGCTGAACTATTTCCCCTCCATCAGCTCTGAAATCCCTTGGTTTGATAGTAAATCTGCCCCTAGGAAACACTTAATATTTTGTCCTGTCACCCCTGGCTTTTTCCAGCCAGGATTCCCACTTAATAATCTTCAAAAGAGAGAAGTGCTCTGCCTTTCCACAAGAAGTCCCTTGGCTACAGAGATCTAGAAGAAAATACCACACCAGAGGTAGCGAAGTTATTCTCACAGCGTTTTGAATGAAGTTTCAGCTGCTCTCCGTCATCAAAACCTCATTAAGCTGTGCAGCCACTAATTGATAAGCCCAGACCTGACAAGTTGTGTCAGAAGAGGGGACAGCAGTCGCCCTGGGACCTGCCAATCAATGTCACAGCAGTCCCAGGCCCACGTGAACTTTGACCGCCCGCAAGAATGACGGCGATTGTTTGGTTTGGGAGGAGAGAGATGGAAACCAGCCTAATTATATCATCAATGTCAGGTCACACACCCCCACTGGACACCTGTGTGATGGAGAAAAAAAAGCCCAGACGGCGGCTGTTGGGGTCCAGCTTCTGTTTCCAGGCTGGAAAAATGTCGCCTTGGAGAGCTTTGTTCATCCAGCGTGATTTTTCTGGAAATGTGAGGATGCACGTTGTAGGAAAGCTGTAATGGCAGGAGTGAGAAATGCCAGTGTGGAAGGGTTTGTTTGCAGCAAGGCGGAAGGATTTGGAGCGGGGAGGATGATGGAGGAAGGACCATAGAGAAGGGTTTGGGGTCAGGAGAAAGGTGTGGCACAGAAAGGAGGTAAAAAGGTGATGAATGTCTGAGTCACTGTGGGATGGGATCATTTAATCTCATTTTGCATCTATACAAGGTCACAATGCCCCACCAAGTTCATTCCTTGCTCCCTTTTGTCATAGAACCATGGAATGATTTGGGTTGGAAGGGACCTCTGAAGAACATCTAGTCCAAACATGCAGTGAGCAGGGACCTACATCTTCAACCAGATCAGGTTGCTCAGAGCCCTGTTCAACCTGACCGCGAATATTTCCAGGGATGGGGCATTTACAACCTCCTTTTACAGGTCTGTGTGTCAGGAGGGAAAAGAGAACAGCTAAAGGTATGAGAAATATCCTGGGCTGACATTCTCCACTTGCATTTTGCAGAGCTCAGGGGAGATCCAAGGGGTGTCAGAGCTATTCCCAGGATCAAAGATCCCTCTGTTCTAAGGTTCCTGCACCATCCCACAAACCCAAAGCTGAGAGCATTTTTCTCTTCTTGCCCCAAGCATGGGACAAAAGATCTGCAAGGATGGCAGGAGTGTGATGGGCTCACACAGCAGCCTCAGCAGCTCTGCTTTGTGGGCTCCCACGAGATGGATCATGAGATTTTTCTGTGACCAAAGGCGAATCTTCTGAAGTCAAAGGTGAATTCAAGTGTGGATTAGCCAAGGCCCATGGCTTGTGTGGTGCAGTAGTGCCTGAGCATCCTCCTATTTACTCAAGTGAGGGTGTCCTTGCTGCAGGATGCTGTCAGTGCTGAAGGTTCATAGAGATCCATCAGAATTCCCGGGTGGAAAAAACCCTCAAAGACTCTTAATCCAACTGTGGCTCTGAGCAGCCTTGGCAAAAGTAAGCCTTCTTTGGCTGACCATAAAATTCATCAGTAGAACTGTGTGACACCTACAAACAGCACAGCTGAGGACTTGAGAGGTCTCTGTAGCTATGGAATCATAAGCAAGGACATCTCCTTGCCCAAAACCACATGGAAGTGAGGAAGGGCTGAATTTATCAGCTCCCAAGCAAGGATTGGACAAGGGACACCTCACAGTTGAGATTCTGGTGTGTGTTTTTAATCCCACCTCAGGGACTCAGGGTAAAACAGAGTGAAACCTGTGCCCACCCAGTGCTAAAATCTGTCCCCTGGGTTTCTGCTCTCCCTTGAATAAACCCCCATTTTCTTTACATTTTCAGGGCTTGTGCCACGCTTATCTCTAGGGAAACAGCTGGGATTTATCCTGGAGGAATAGATTGCAATTAACATTTAAGCCTGTACCCATGATGCAGCTACAAAGGCATTATAATGAATCAGGATTTTAATAATAAGCTCTTGTAACCTTTGACAACCCACCTGGGTGAGAGCTGGGCACATAATGCTTTCACTGATGCCAGAGCTGCCAAAATATCCCCACCCTCCCCTGATCTGCTACCCAGGGTCTGAGGGAACACGTGCTGGTCACTAATTAGACTTGATGTGAAAATAAACTTATGCCTCTGCAGCCAAAACAGAGGCTAGTTCCCTATTTTAGTCTGCAGAGAGAGATGTGAGGTGGTCACAGGGGTATGGCCCTGGGGATGTGGGATGGAGAGGCTGGAGGAGACCAGCTGCCTCTTCCCATCAATGTCTGAAAGGCAGCCATGGGAGAGTGGGGGGGAAAAAAGAGATTTGGGGCCCTCAGTTGGAGGGCAGCTCTCCTAATCCACTTGCAACCAGCATCCAGGACCTGAAGCCACGGATCTCTGGAGGTGTGAAACCCGTAATTACAGATCAGCCAACAAACACACGATTTCCAAGAGGATTCTTGTGCAGCTTGGGGCCATCAGAGCCCAACCTGGGCATGGCATGAGCGTGGTGGGGATGGAGTTTTGGGATGGAGCATTGGCTGGTGCATGCAGATGAAGGTCAGGAGGAGGTAAGTCTTGTCATAGGGATGTTTTCCCCTGGTCTAGGTAGGAAGGTTTCAGGGCTGGTGGCTTCAGCAGAGGGGGAGATTCTGTGGGTTTGGGATGTGTCCCTTGGAATACCTTTAGCTATTAAATGCTGTATTCTGATCTCTGCTCCATTCTCTTTGGGTGTGGACTGTGCCTTTTGGGGAGGGAAAGTCCCAGCTGGCCATCACAGGAGCAGCTGTTGACCCATGAAGTCACCCTGGAAGCTCCTCCATCCCACTGGCTCAGAGGAGGAGCTCAGACTGACTTCAGTACCTCCCAGGAGGAGTCTGGGCCCAACTCCTTATTTTCCAAGGAACAAACTACAGCAGAGAGTTTCCTTGGCTTCAAATTCCTCCATCAGCTGCTCCAGAACGTCCTGAATTCAAGACCTTTCCAGGACACTTGTCCTTACAGCATCTCCTAAACCAGAAACCATCATCCTGATTTTTCCCCTGGTGCCCAAAGAAGCTCCTGAATTCAGCTTTGAGCTCCCATCAGGTCCAATCCTGTTTGCAGGGAACTGGAAGCAGTGCTGGGATGAGTTTGGCTGCTCCTTTCATTTCTAGGAGGCTCTGAATGTTTTCTTTAAGTCCTTGATCCTTTGCATTAGAACAGGCCAAGGGCAGGACTTGCCCTCCTGTGAGAAGATTTTTGCAGTTTCATTTCTTGTCTTCCTTTTTTTTTTTTAATCTTTTTTTTTTATTTCTTTCATACTCTTTCCAAACCAAAATGAAAGTAAAAGCAAAAATTTAAATTTGGAGCCACAGAGTAAGACTGACAAAGCCAGAGGGCACATTTTGTCCATGGCTGGCTTGGGATCAAGTTGGAAACCATGGAAAAATCAGCATAAAGAGAGGAAAAAAACCCCAAACAGACAGCTCAAAAAATGCCTAGTTGGAATGTTTTGACCACTCTTCTCCAGGGAGAAACAACATCAAATGTGGCCTTTCTCTGCTCATTTTGCTTTCCATGAGTTATGTGCTCAGAGGGAAGGATTTGTCCCATTTGTATTTCCTCCTGGAGGGGGAATAAATGAGCAGCCTGTGGTATTTTAGTGTTTTGAAAAGAACAAACATCCAATAACGTAACTGCTGGCAAATTTAAGGCGCAGCTGTTGCTGAAATAAGAAGCTGTGTGGATCCATGCTCTTATCAAGAGAGATCCCCCCATCAAGGTAAATTAAAGGATGAGCACCTGCCCCAGCTGTAACAGCAGAAAAAAGCTTTTCCAGCCCCATTTTCGTGGCCTTTGGCTCCCAGGGAAGTCTCTTGCAGCAGATGGCAGCAGTGGGTTTGAGAAGCTGCCTTGGCTGGGACCTGCTGAGGGCTCAGCAGCACCTGCATCCAACCCCAGCACCTGGAATTTGGAGAGGTGGGCTGGCAAGAAATGCCCCATCCATGATCCAACAACCACAGCAAAGCATCAGAACCCAACTGCTCCTATGTGTTAACCCGTGTGGATTCTCCAGAGTCCAATAAAGGGGTTGAGCAGCCTTTCCCACCCCTGCTGCCCTGCTTTGGGCATCTCTTCTCTCCCAGATGTTAAGTTTTAGAAGGTCTGTGGGGCTCCAATGATGCCAGAAACCTCCCTGTGTTTGATGCTGGGGCTGAATCGTCTCCTGCAATGTTTTGGAAGTGGTGAGAACAGACACACAGGCACAGCCCGGCTGCTTTATCCTTATTTTTCTGCAGTGGAAATTCCTCCTGGAATCCCAGACAATCTCTTACTAATCCATGCTCCCTTATCGACATGTTTTTTTCCCCTTTCTCTGCTTTTTTCCAGCCTACTTTGTGAGATCAGAGAGGGCTCTTGTGGTTGGTGTGAGCCCCCTCCACAGGATTATTGTTGTATAGGCTCATTTCAGCCCAATTCAGGAAAATGTCCTTCCCAAACACCGGACGAAATCCATATGGGAGCAGCCCTCCAGCCCTCTTACACCCTTGGACCAGACCTACATGTGTAAATATGGGACAGGAGGGCAACAGGGACAAGAGATGTGTCCAAGGCAAGTCTCCAGTGGCAGAGTTGCCCTCTGGATCCCAACTGGGGAAAGATGAAGATTTTCCTCTCCAGTAAGAGGTGGGAATGCTGGTGTGCTCCTGTCAAACATCCCCTGGGGGCTGGGAACAACACAGCCAGCCCCACAGGGCAGGAGATGCAGCTCAGCCCTTCTCTGGGATTTGTTTCTGCTGGAATTAATTCAGGTTTCTGGACAGTTGCTATTTGTAGGATGGGAGAAAGGGAGACCCTCCAGTCCTGCTCCGTGTGTGTGTGTAGAAACCAAACGATGGCTGCGAAAGAAAGGGTTGATTTTCTTTTTTAACATCCATTTCTCTGTATTTATATGCATAGATTTGCATGCATTAGCTGGCAAACGCCTCTGCAGCTGCTGCCTGAGCACAGCAGCCGGGGAAGAGGTGGCAGCGAGGGGGTGGCTGCCTGTGTGCATCCCCCAAAAAACGAATCCCTCTGCCCCCAGCCTTTGCACACACACACATTGGAGGCTCCCCAGCGAGGCTGACATCCCCTTCTGCACGTGCCTCGTCCTTGTGTGATGCTGTGATGCCCCGAGCTGCATCCCTGCCCCAANAAGGGGGGGGGGGGGGGGGGGGTACCAGTGCAGGACCATCCATCCCCACCTCCCCATCCCTCTGCCCCTCGCAGCGGGCGCTGGGGTGGCTTTGTCCTCCCAGTGCCTGGGTGGTCCCCCCCCTCCCAGGATCGGCGAGTGAAAAGGGTTCTGTGAATCGCTGCGTTGCTTTACAGCAATAACTGCGGGGAGTTATTCTCCCCAGAATTAAGTCCATGACTGGTGGAAGGGCGTTAAGGTAGCGCCTCGCAGCTCCAATTGTCTTGGCCCCTCGGAACAAAAAAGCAGATTGTGTTGCCGGACAAAAGGCGTTTTCTATGTAACTTCTTGTCTCGGAGCATTCAGAGTGTGTAATGCTGATAGAAATACCCGAGGGCTGGGCGAGCTCATGTCCTGGGCGAACCTCCCATTCAAAATAACCATTTGCTGGGAAATTGTATTCGGGGAAGAAGCCAAAAGCACACTCAGCTCCTCCTGATATAGCCCTGTAAGGTGTGATCTGCTTCAAATCCTTGGTGGTACCAGGGCACACGTGAGAGGAGGTGTGTGAGGCTGAACAAGGAGATGGGATGCACAGAAGGACTCCTCCACAGGTTGTGGGCTCTGCCAGCTCCTGTTTTTGCAGCTTTTCCTCCTTTCTCCCTATTTCTAGAGTGATAAGTGATGATACATCATGTTACCTAAACACTTGGAACCTAAAATTCCCTACCCTACTCCTGACCCTGTAGCATGGCTGATCAAGGACCATCAGCCACGTGAGAGGGATTCCTTGACCCACACTCCTTTCATTGGCATCAGGAATGAAGTAAAGGGCAGAGTGAGTCTTCAGGGCATGTTGGTGTGTGTTTCAGCTGGAAGGAGGGCTCACCTCCAGGGGGTGAGAGCTCCCGGGCTCAGTATCTCCAGCTTGAGGACAAAGGGAATAGCTTAAAACTGAAAAAGAGTAGGTTTGGATTAGAGATTAGAAAGAAATTCTTCCCTGTGAGGGTGAGCAGGCCCTGGCACAGGGTGCCCAGAGAAGCTGTGGCTGCTCCATCCCCGGAATTGTCCAAGGCCAGGCTGGAGCATCCTGGGATAGTGGGAGGTGTCCCTGCCCACGGCAGGGGGTGGGACAGGACAATTCCAACAAAAACCATTCTAAGATTCTGTGATCTCCTTTAAAACCTTCAGTGATATCCCAGGGACAGGATAGAGCCAGGAGTGATGGCTCTTGGCTTTGATGTAACCTCCCAGCTCTCATGAAAGCAAGAAGAGCCTCCACACCCAGGGACAGACAGGACAGGACCAGAGATCCCTCATGTCCCAAGGTTACAGGATAAGTCAGGAGGGAAGGGACCTCAGGAGGTCTCCAGAGTGACCTCTTGTCCAAAACACAGTAAGAGATCAGGTCAGAACCAGTTGTGCAGCATTTCACCCACCTTTGAGTCCCTCTCCCACCAGCACCAGCAATCTCCATCATCTGCTGAGGTGATCTATCAAGGCATTTCCCATCCTCCTCTCTGATTTAGCCCAGCTTTCACATCCTCCACAGGCTTCAGCAGCCCAAAAACTCCTGAGAAGCATCTTCAGAGCAAATGGTCCCTGTTCATCCTCATCTTATAATCATTATCATCGTTGAATGGCTTGGAAGGGACCTTAAGGACCATCCAGTTCCAACCCTGTGCCATGGGCAGGGACACCTCCCACTGTCCCAGGTATCTCCAACCTGGCCTTGGACACTCCCAGGGATGGGGCAGCCACAGCTTCTCTGGGCACCCTGTGCCAGGGCCTCCCCACCCTCACAGGGAAGAATTTCTTCTGATCTGAGTCTCTCATCTTTTAGCTTAAAATGTTTCCTCCTTGTTCTATCACTACCTGCCTGTGCAAAAAGTCTCTCTTCCTCATTTTTGTAAGTCCCCTTTTAGCACTGGAAGGTTTTGCTAAGGTCCTGAAGGTGCTGTTGTGGCAACAACCCGGACTCATGGGTGGTGCTTCCTAAATAATTAAAATTTTACTCCCACTCCAGCATTTTTAAAAAGTGTGGAACGTTCAGTTTGCCATCACAGTCATTTTATCAAAGCAATGTGGAAATAATTTGTGTTATTTGCCAGCTTAAAAAACCCCCAAACTAGTAGCATAACTGTTGTGGAGAATTATTTTTTTTTTTTCATTTTAATTTTAATTTGTTAGAAATGCTCCATTACCACCACGTTTTTCCAGGAATTTCAAACCACAGCCGTGCCCAGAGTTGCCCAAACACAGCCCTCTTGACTGGAGAAAGCACTTTGGTCCCCACCATCAGCTCTGAGTGGTGTGACCTGCTCCTGTTTGTCCTGGAGCAGGATCGAAATGCTCCAGCTCTTGGAAGGTGCTGGGTGAAAGCCCCTTCTCTTCCCTTTCCCACAGCCTGTGGGTTTTTCCAGTGATGGCATCTCAGCAACTGCTAAACCCATAGATCCAGCTGGCTCAAAAAACAGGTCATTTTGGTCTGTTTTAGAAAAAAGAGCCAATTTCTTCTGTTTCACCCCAAAACTTGAGAAAACCCTGATCCCAAAGTGGCCTGAGACACCTGCCAGGTTTACTGGACACAGCTGCAAAATAATCCTTCCTGCTCAAATACCTTGGAGAGAGGCACGGCTGCCTTCCCACAAGGACAAAGTGTTAGCTCTGAACCCTCCTGATTGTCTGCTTGTCTCCGTGGATTCCTCTGGTTTGTGGCAGCAGCCTTTGCCAAAGGGTTTTCCCGACTCCCCCGAACCACAGTAGCTCCATTTGGAGGTCGGGGTGTCACATTTGGGTGGGAATAAACTCACTGCCCGCAGTCGAGTGCTCGGAGATGACCAGACCCTCCTCCTCCTCCTTCCGTGGCCTCTTTGCACATCACCTGGAAAACCTTTCGGGATGTGTAAGAGAATAAGGCAAAACTCGATCTGTCAATGAAATAAACAGCAAACCAAGCAGAATAAAGTCACCGGGGCTTTGTGTCCCTCCAAAAGGGCTGCTGTGTCCCGTTTTCCAGGCTGCCCACCTGCCTCTGCTCGAGGGACATTTCCAACACTAGATGGAGCAGCGACCTTAGACATGAAGGAGCAAAAAAAATAAAAAAAAAAATAAATAAATACGCTGCTCGCTTTTCATCCCCTCCTTCTTTGCCTTCCATCTCTGCCCCGGAGGGAATTTGGAGCAGAAGAGGGGTTTTTTTCAGCACTGGGGCAGGTCGCCACCCCTCCGGGGGATGCTCGGGGGGGACCGTCCCGCGATGACCTTCCCGGCTGCGCTGGATGAGGGATTAGGGACTCGCTGCCGGGGGGACATCGCCCGTCCCGGGAGGCGACGCCGGGATCAGGGGGATCACACTCCGGGTCATTTCCTTGTTGCCTTAACACGGGCGTTTTTTCCTCGGCTGCACAAAGGCAGGAGGTCAAAGGTTGGGGATTAAAAGGTGATGGACGGACTTCTGCGGCCGAAAACACAGTGAGGTTGTGCCTGGGTGTCCTGCTTTGTGGATGAGCCGGCTGCAAGGACAGGCTGGGGCTGAGGGGGATCCTTGGATCTCCCACTGGACGCCACTGGGGTGGCACAGGACATGTCCCTACCTGCCATAGGTGCTCTAAGTATTCAGGGCAAGTAGGAAAGCACCTTTGCATGTTCCTCCTTCCATAGCGTGTCTCCCAGCTCTCATGCATGTGGGCTATCTGTGTTTGGATCTAATGGGACAGATTTAGTCTGCAAAGTGCTTTTGCCCAGCGATTTGAAGGGACTTCCATGCTGTGGTCCCTCAGCCCTGGTTGTGCCTGGAGGGAATTCCTTCTTTAGCAGCTGAAGAGGAGCCCCCAGGATGGAGCTCCCTGCAAGTTTAGCTCATCATAGGATGGTTTGGGTTGGGAGAGACCTTAAAGATCATCTCATTCCAACCCCCTGCTGTGGTCAGGGAAACTTTCCACTTTAGTTGCTCCAAACCCCATCCAAGCTGGAACTGAACACTTCCAGAGGTGGAGCAGACAAAGCTGCTCTGGGAAACTTGTACCAGTGTCTGTCATGGCTGCTGTGCCACTTGTGAGCTGTATCTCACCTGGTTGGTATCTCCATGGCATGATGTGCTATTGTGAATTAGAGGAGAGTCTTTACATCAGGCTCAATTTGGATCCACTCTCCTGGATTTTGGGCCCCTGGCAGCTGTGCCTATCTTCAGCTCCTGTTTGTCTGTCATAATCCATGGGATTCTGCAGGTCACATGGACTGTTTGGTCCTTGGAGGTGCTGGGACTCAAGAAAGTGTCCAGCACCCAACTGAGGCAGCTCAGCCAAACTCCTGCTCTTTGGTGGCTGGATCTGGGCATTGATGTTGCTTTGAATGCTCTTCACAGGGGGGGGATTGTGGGAGCATGTCAAGGAGCAGTCACTCAAGTGCAGGCCCTTGTATCCATATCCCACACCATCCCTATGCCAGGACAGACTCAGACTGAGCCCCAAGACCTCATGGCTCCCACTCCCAGCCCAAAGGGCATCTGCCAGACCTTAGAGACCAGAGCTGCTTGTTCCTCTCAAGCTGGACCTCCCCATCTAGGCAGATGTGAGTCTGGTTCTCTGTCATGGCCCCATCACTCAAAACCTTCCTCTGGGGTCAAGGCACATGTTTGGGCCACCAGACCTTGCAGGCTTGTCCATCACTCTGGGGTGCAAAGCCCAGGACAGGGGAAGCCATTCCATAGCCTCAAGTGGTGGGAGCTTGGGTGCTCCACTGAGGACTTCAAAAGTCCCTCCCAGTGCCAGGAAGGTAACTTAGCTCAGTAATGACAAAATTCTCAAATACCTGAGGCTTGAGTCACTGCTAGAGGAGGAAACATGCATAAACAAGCAGCAAGCCAGGAAACTCCACTGCTGGGATGGACAAAGGCAGCAGTCAGTGGGTTGGTATGTCTGAGGGGCAGCAGCAGAACCAAAGGCAGGGGGTTTTGGATGATAATTGCAGCACTCTGGGCTATGCTTGAAAGCAAAGCGAGCTCAGATTTAGGCTAAGGAACCTCTAGACTGCCAGAGCTGCAATGCTGACCTGGGTGGTGGGTGAAATCACGGCTCTCCCCTGGGTCTTGTGCTGAGGTGGGGGGATAAAGGCAGAGTTCATCCCACAGGAGGTGGAGAAACTAAGGCAAGGAGCATATAGGGGTTGGTAGATCATGTTTCTCATGTTTCTGAGTCCTTGTTGTGACCCCAGTTTCTCTGGGCATCAGAAAATAAACAGCCCTAAATCCCAGTGGTCAGGAGTGGATCCCAACAGGGCTCTTCATGTCCCACCCCTCTGAATTTCCCCTCTAGCTTGAGGTGAGAAGACAAAGAAATTTCTCTCAGGGAAGGTCAACCATCACCCCAGGAGCTTCCAGCCCATGTTCAGGCTTGGCTGCACGTCCTTGGGATGGAGGTCACCCTGTCTCTACTGTACCTCAGTTTCCCTGTACACCACTCAAACTTTAAATAGGATATTATGAACAAATTCCTGACTATCAGGGTGGTGAAGCCCTGGCACAGGTTGCCCGGAGAAGCTGTGGCTGCCCCATCCCTGGAAGTGCTCAAGGCCACTTTGAATAGGGCTTGGAGCAACCTGGGATGGTGGAAGGTGTCCCTGTCCATGGCAGGGGGCTGGAACCAGATGATCCTTAAGGTCCCTTCCAAACAAAACCATCCTGGGATTCTGTGCTCTGAACAGAGTAATTCTGACACTTTCTCTGCCAAGTATGCAGTAAAGAGAGGGAAAATCAAGCTGGTGCCGGGAGGTGGGTGGAAGAGACCTGGTGGAGACCTGGTGAAAATCAATCATTACTGGTGCCCGGTGGCTCTGGGACAACCCTGTGGTGTGTCGTGAGGCTGATCCATTCACTGCTTTTCCCCTGGTCGGCCTGAAGGCTGGCAAACAGCCGAGGAGTGATGGATGTCCTCTGAGTTTGCCTTCCTGGCAGGAACGCCGCTTATCGCTCTCCTGCCACTTCCCATTTTCTCTCGTGCAGCACTTCACACACAAGAGAGACATTGTCACTGTTCCTGGAGATCCCAGGCGAGGGGCACTGGGGTGGGGGGTAGGAAAACACCTTCCTCAGGCTCGCTCTGCCTCTGTGCCTCCTCTCTATAAATCAAGTGGATTTGTGCAGCTCCTCGGTCAAGTACGGGCATTAGCGCTGCGATGCAGAGTCATTTCAGTAATGTGCACCCTGGAATGCGCCTTATCTGATTTCCCTCGTGGTTATTCTCTTTCCCCAGTCCTCCAAACCAAGGCTGGGGATCCCTTCAGGGCTCACAGGCTGAGATTTCCTAGGGGAGCATCACTAGGGCGCTGGATGGATTCACTGGAGTCTTCCCAGCGAGTGTGGATCCAGGGCCATTCGCCAACAGATGCTGGTTTTTGGACACTAAATGATTTCCCAGTCAGGATATGAGCCATCCCACACTGCCCAGGGAAGGGGTTGGGATGGTGACAGCCCATCCCGAGCAGCTGCTATTTGGGGGTTCAAAATTCATCTTCCTTTCCATTGCAAAAAGGGGCAAGGATGGAAAAATTGCCTTGGGAACTCAAATATAAGCAGATTGCCCTGCAATCTGGATTATTTTAGATTATAGGGAGCTTTCCATGGTGAATTTCATTTGAAAAAAAGAGACCTTTTCCTTTATGGGCGCGGGAGGGGGCCGGCGGCCGAGGGAAACACGCCTGGAATGTGACAAGCCTGTTCTCCTGCTTGTTTGTGTAAACGAGTTGGGTCTATTCCCTTCCTCTTCAAGTGCACGTTTTTAAGCCTCCTTGAAAAGCAAATTTACTTTCAGGGCACAGGGATGCCAGCACGGGGGGGGGGAGGCATGGTGGGTGGTGATGATCATAATTAATAATATTATACACTGATAACAGAAGCCAGAAGTGATGGGTGGTGAGCAAGGGCTCCATCCAACACTGCCCACCACCTTCATGTCTGTATCTCTTCTCTTCTGTCTCCGAAGAGACCAGCTGGCCGTCCCCAGCTTGGAATTCCTCGAGGAGATGGTTTTCCACCCCTTTTTCTGTGTCCAGGTTGAAACAAATTGCTCCTTGAGTCCCAGCTGCAGCCAAGAACTCTAGAGTAGAACACAGAGAAACTGATAATTCACTAGAAGATTCAACTTGAAGGCTGGTGGATGCCAACATCCCTGATGGATGAGGGAATTGCTCAGGTCCAGGAGGACACTCAATCTGGCCTTGCTGCTATTCCAGGAAGACCATTCCTACCTCTGATGTAAGGCTTTGAGATGTCCCTGTGGAGCAGGTCAGAGGACAAACCCCACTGTTTCCCCCTCACTCATTTCACCACCACCTTCTGTTATAACTCAGAGCAGTTATTGGGAGCAATATCTTAATAAAAAATAATAATTATTAATAAGTGATAATAATGTTGATGATCTGTGGTCAGTTAAATCCCTGGAAATGTCACTCTCCCAGGAGGTGCCAATAAACGTCTGGAGAATGCTCCTCTCTCTAAGTGATGTGCAAAAATCTCCAAAAGTCACCTTCTAATCACTACTTCAAGCACCAGGAAGAAGAAATCAAATTTGGGGGATTTTATCCACTAAAACACTCCCTGGAGAAGCAGATTGAGTTTTGCAGAGTGATGCTGGGCATGGTAAGGAGCTGTGGACAACCCATGCTCCTCATCTACCTCCCACAGGTGAATATTTCAGATAAAATCCATGGACTACCTCAGTGTCTTGCCTTGCTCCCAGGACAGGCAGCCAGCTGCACTTCTCCTCTTTCCCTGTCATTCCTGGCTGCCAAACCTGCCTCTTGCTGCTGGGCAGGCTGGCAAGCAGCCTTGGCATCACCTTATCACGTCCTCCCAAGCTGTGCAGGTGAGGACAGACATGTGAAAAAACACCTCCAACGTGTCTCCAAACAGCACAAGGAGGGGGCAGCTGAGAACATCAAAGGCAGCTTGGATGTGACCATCTGGAGTAGAAGCCTCATCTCTTGTGTCCAGACCCCTGGACGACCCGTGTACATTTTCCATGGGCAGGTTCACACTGACACTTCATTGTGGGCACCTTCTCTTTCTCTTCCTTTGAGTCCCAAAGATTTTCCTGGCTCCATACTCTGCCTGCAGGATCGTCAGCTCCACTCCATGTGCAATGTCTGGTCTTTCCCACCCCCTGAATTGGTCTTTTGATACCATCTGGAAAATTCCTCCCCATAAACACCTTGCTGGGATGTCTCAGCTCCACAGTCTCTCACACTGTGTCCTGGGATGGAGCCAGAGTGGCTCCCTGGGGCCCATCTGTGGTGCCTGGTGGTCATTGGGGCTGGAAGGCCAATGGGACATGCTGTGTCCTCCTCTGCAAACCCACCTTTTCCCCATGAAAAAAGATAATTCACGGTGCTTAAGACTCTCCGAGGACATTTGGACACAAAGAAAAAAAGAAAGGGCTGGATATGTAGGAATATTGCTGATTTTGCAAGGAAGGCTTAAATTCTGACATATTCCTCTTCAGTGGCCCAAACCCCAGAAGTTTCCTACGAGCTGGTGTTTGTGTCCCATTTGGCTTGTGCCTCATCTTGGTCCTTGTGGGATGTGCTTGGCTTGACCATGGCCACGAAGGCCATGACATAAACTTCCTTTAGTGCAATTCCTTGCCTTGAATCTGTTGGGTCTTGAGAAAACACGATCCCACTGGTTTCCCAAGTTTTACACTCCCAGCTCTCTCCCTCCCCTATGCCGATGCCTTCCCAAGGCAACCCGTCCCCCCAGATCTCCAACTTCCCCCCTGGAGATGTTCCCATCTGGGCAACTGCCGTGATCAATAGAGAGGCACCTTCCCAAGGCAACTCATCCCACCAAAGCTCTGTCTTCCCTCTTGGAGGTGTTCCCATCTTGGGCAAGGGGTCCTTTAAGCCCTTGAGCTGTGTGTGATCAGCTAATCCTGTGTTGGACCTTGGGATCC
Organism: Serilophus lunatus; assembly: GCA_013399895.1. Lineage (NCBI taxonomy): Eukaryota > Metazoa > Chordata > Aves > Passeriformes > Eurylaimidae > Serilophus > Serilophus lunatus. The sequence continues at coordinate 532,552 of VXBA01005771.1, read as the reverse complement.
TTTCTCCAGCAAAGAAAAGTGGTTTCTCCTCTGCAATTCCTGAACGTTGAGCAAGCTCCTGTCCACTCCAGGCCTTTCCATCCCCCAAACGAAGCTGTGAATCGTGTCAGGCTTCGAGATCTGTGTCAGGACACGTCTCAGGCATTAAGCTGTGAATGCCACGTGAAGATCAGGCACATTTTTGTGGCAAGCTGCCATCTTCCCCCGGATCATTTCCCTCTTGAGTGACAAACCCTGCTCTGAAATGCTTCTAATGCTTTGCAGTGCTGTGGCTCCTCTCGTGTGATCGCGGTACAGACGTTATCTAATTACGGCCCTCCCTGAAGCAAAATGGGGCAATTCCTGGCATTTTCAGCATGCCTGTGTGTGTATCACACGGAGCCAGTCCAGGCAGACAGATAATCCCAAGCACTGGTGATGCTCGAGCCTCTTTGCAGGCTGCTGCCTCCTCGGGTGATGGTCAGGAGGGAAACTGGAAAGCAGGGCAGAGCTTTTCAACCTGTATTTGCTCAGGAGCTTTATGGAAAAAGCCCCTCAGATTGAATTCTCTGAGGTTTAGGTGCCTGAGTGAAGTCCAGCATCTCACTGGTTTCACTGGGAGCTCAGACACCGGGTGCCTAAGATGATATTTTCTACGGACATTTCAATTTGGGTGTTCTAATTTGGCTGCTGACTTTCCTCCCTTACATTAGGTGGGATGAATCCCACCTCAGTTGTAGCCAGTAGTGGTGGGATTCCACTCCATGCCCTCACTAGAACATCTGGGCTCATTTTCTTCTTGTCTGGCCACATGGGGTGAGAAATATCCCACCAGTTGTGTGGTCTGGGGTTATTTCCACTCGGTTGTTGAATTTTAACCCCACTCCTGAAGCTGTCAAGCCACAGAGTTATTTAGACTTAAAACCAGTAGTTGATTTTCTTCCCTTTTTTTCCTCCCCCACCCCTTTTGGCCAATACACTTGGATGATTTACTGGTGCAGATCTGCTGGATTAAGTATTTTATTTGATGCCTCTTGAGTGCCAAGAAAGAAATACTGTGCATTAGAAGAAAAAAAATAATAAAAGTGCCAGCAAATCCAGCACTAAGTGCTATTTAAGGGCTTCTGAAAAAGCTGTTTTCACACTGGCAGGGCCACCCAGGCTTCTGCTCCTGTTCCTCTGCTCCAGTGCCTTGGGAAGATTCTCCACAAGGATGAGAATGAGTGTTTATTCCCATCTATGTAAGGGGCCAGTGGGATGTGTGAGGTGCTAATAGGTTCCTTCCAGCTTGAACAGGGCAGGAATTAATTACAATAGTTGGAATTTTCCCATTCCCCAGCAAAGTGAGCTCCAGGAAATCAAGAAAAGAACAGCTCTAAGGGAGGTTCTTTGGTGGATCAGCCCTTCCTAAGGTCAGAGATCCAAGTTCAAGCTTCTTTCACCCTCTGTCCTGCCCTTTTCATAAAGTCCTCAAGAAGGGAGTGATTTGATAGTGCAAGTGTTTAATTACTCATTAGAATGGGTATGAACTGCTCTTGCAATGGATATTTCTCCTATGCTTTTAATTAGAAATTCTGGGACAAAAGAGTGTTTCCCAAGTTTGGTGGGAAATGGGATGTGCCTAAGAAAGTTTTATTAATTTAAGAAATAAAAAGCACTCTAAAAATTGTCCAAAACACAACCTCACACCCAGCTGCTCTTTAAATAACATTTTTGGTGTCCTGAACTGGGTGATAATTTGGCCTGGAAAACAAAATGAGAACAAACTAGCAAAGGATATTACAAAAATATTGAAACAAAAAACTGTCCCTTTTGGATTTCTGCAAATAAAGGTTTGCTTTAGCCCATGGCAGAAATATTCCAGTGGGGACCTCTGGTAAGTATTTTAGGGGGAAAAATAACTGAGAACAAGAAGTGAAATGGGAATAGGAATCCCTTCCAAAGAGACTTTAAAATATAAGAGAGGAGGGAATGAAGTACTGCCTGTGGAAAATTTGGTTGCAGTTCTTTCAGAAATATGGTCAAGACAATGATGAAAAATTCAGGTTGTTTTAACCATTCCTACTAAATTACTTTATTTTGAACTTAATTCTGTGGTTTAAAAATAGCTGCTGGGTTTAAGTACATCACCTAAGCTGAGTTTAGTGACCTCTCCCAAGGCAAGGCTAAATGAGAGCTGCCAAAGGGCTCCAAACTGGGATAAAAAAAATCCATGGCTGCACTCAGAAATATGATTTGATCATTCTGAGCCCCAGTTTCCCACTCACAAAAAAATGCCAGGAGCAGTTGCAAAGCTTCTCAGCTATTCTGAAATGCAAAATAAATATATACCACTGGTTTAGGGAAAACCTCAGTAGGGTTGGCTATCCACTAATTATTTTCAGTGCTTTTTTCCATGTTTTTCTCTTTCCTAGGGAATATAATTTTAGCTTTGCCAACCACTGTGTGATTTTTGGAGTTCCTGATTCTTGCTGTTTAAATTCTGGACTCCTGGGATTTTTTGAGAAATCTTGACTTTCCTTTTGAGAAAGCAGCAGCTTTTAGCTCGTGAAGAAGCACAAGAGATCTTCAAAAAGCTACAAATTCAGAGTTGACCAGAAGAAAAGGGCTCTTTCCAAAGTCTAGATGGCTAAAACCTGCTCATCCCACTCGGGGCTCCTTTCCTCCTCAACTGCTGGATATTGGAATTGCCAGCCCTGTGCTGCTGTGAGATGGTTAAAACCACCAAAGGTGATAATTACCAAAAAATTATCACACACCCCCAGGAAAAGGCAAGAAAAAAAAAAAAATCGAGGAAAAGAATAATGTGACTGGAGCTCCCAGCTTGTGCTTGGCACGTTTTTCCTTTGGCAGTGGATCTTTGGTTTTTAGGGAGAGTCCCTCCGAGTGCCCTTCATGGTCAGGTCTCTAATTAGCCACTTGTCTCTCCCTGCAGGCATCTGGATGGGCTTCCCTAGAACTTTGGGCATCTCTTGGTAGGGCAGGAGGGGGGTTGGCAGCCTCTGGGCATCACAGGGTGCCCAATTTTCCTCGGCTTAATCGGAGGGAGCCTCTCTCTCTCTTCTCCTCCTTCCCCCCCTCTCCCACTTTGTCTTGCTGGGTGTGTGAAGTGCTGCGAGCTGGTTTGATTTAATTAATCCCCCTAAGAAATATAGATCTGGTGTTTGGGCATTTCCCCTGCATCTCCCTGGCCGGGTTGTTGGCTCCCCTCTCCGGCAGGACCGTGAGCCGGCAAACTCCCTCTGCTGGCACGGCTGCCTCCCTTTCCCCTCCAGCCAAAAAGTCATCGTGTAATCCGACTTTTTTCCCCGTGGTTTGATCACCTTCACGGGGACAACGCTGTGCACTGGTTTCCTGCCTTCACACGCCGGCTGCTGTGGTGGAGGTTGTCAACCTCTCTGGGGATGCTGCAAGTCCCCAGCAGGTGATGGAGAAGCCAGCGTGGGCATTCCCACGGCAGCAGGGCTCTGTCAGACACCCAGCGTGGTTCCCTGATCACTCATCTTCGTTTTCCAGCAAGGACACAGGCCAAGCACGAGGGATCTTAATCACAAAGCTAATGATGGCCCGGGCTGAGCAACTGGCAGCTGCCCAGGAGGGGAGGAATGAGAGAAACTTTCTGGAGAGATTCTGCCCGTCTAGTGCTGGGACCTTATCAGGGCTGGACTATGTTGAGGAAGGATGTTTATCCATTCAGACACTTTTTGTTGAAGAGATTTCTCCTCCACCAACGAAAAAAAGCCCATTCTCGTGTGGAGAGCTTCCTCCTCTGCTGTGGTGAATGTACTTGAGGCCGTGTACCTGAGCCCAGCCCTGAAAGCAGCCACTGTGCTGAAGTGTTTGCTTGGCCTCAGAAATGTTAAGAGAGGGAATTTCTCTTGAGGAAGCTCGAAGATGTTGGCTTTGAGTTCATGCTGTGCCTGACCCAAAGCTTCTGGAAGTCAATGCAAAGTGATTGTGGACTTTGAATCATCTCCAACCCACAAACCCATACCTGAGCAGGGAAAAAAAATACAGCAGGTATCTGCAAATGAGGAAAGATCTTGTTTCCAAAGTCCCACCCTGAAATGCCAGTCATTGGAGATCTTCTCCCTGCTGGGCACCAGAGAGGTCACCTTTCTGCATCTCCATCTGCATGAGGGTCCAATTTGCCTTTGAAACACACTGAAATCTTCTTCAGGACAAGAACACACCTTAGGCAAAGCTTGATTATTTTAATTACTCTTTTATTATCTTTTTCACAGTTACACAGGTGTTTTGCCCATCCCTATAAAGCACTGGAAGGTTGTGCTCAAAGTAATTAATGTGTCTTTGTTCTCCTGCTCTGCTGAGGTGTGAAGCTGGTGCACTGAAGGTGCCTGGCCAGGGTGGAATTCTCTGCTGAGGGGTTCTGAAGTCCTTTAGAGGGGAAATTTCCTCTCTTACAATGGCCCTAGACTCCCAGAATAATAATTTGGGTGGGAAGGAACCTCCAGAGGTCACCTGCTCCGACTCATGGTGTGCTCTAAGCCATTACCTTAGCAGGATTTGGGGACAGGATGGTGACTGCTCCCACTGGGCAGCATGGATGAGGCTGTGCTGTCTTTCTCAAGGATCCAGTTCTCCATGATCCAAAATCCTCTGAGGCAGTCATCGATGTTCCCAGACCCTGCCCTCAGCCCAGGGGGCAGTTTGGATGAATCCCCCCCTTGCTGGAGGTTTGGAGGGGTGGTTGCAATGGAGTCAGACCCTTTCACTCAGCCCTCAGTTCAGGTTTTGGCTGCCCAAGCACCAACAAATGAGTGTCATGTTCTTGGTGTCACGATGTGGGGTTTTTAGGGATGGTGTTAGAGCCAAGCTGGTGCAGTCAGTGCCTGTGCAGCCTTTGCAAAGAGGCTGTCTCTGCTTGGAGGAAGGTGTTCTGACACAGCCAGGCTGACTCTCAGGCTCTGGGAGCAAGAGAAGAGACAGACGGTGGCATCATGCAGAAGAGCATGGGAAAGGGGGGGAGTGGTGTGTGACAGCCCTCAGGAGAGTCCTGGCTCCAATCTCAGCTGCAATCCCAGCTGTGGTCACAGGGAAGTGTGTTGGCAACACAAAATACATCAACAGGGAGCAATTAGGGCCCCAGAGACCACCAGGGAGGTGACCTGGCAGGGGAAGGGGGGCTGAGCCAGCCCTGGTCTCACTCAACACCAGCCCCGGGGCCAGTGCAGCTGGATCAGGGCAGGTCTCCTCTCCCAGCTTCTCCCAGTGTCCTGGGGCACAGACACGGCCCCAGGGTCCCACCAAGCACCTCCCACCTCCCCAACCACGAGGAGCATCTTCCTGCTGGTGTGAGCCCTGGAGAGGAGACCAATGTCTGGTTTGTATTGTGGGTGGGGTCCTGGCACAGGGGATGGTTGAAAGCAGCCTCCTGGTTTCTGTCCTGTTCTGACAGACATAGGTTTGATATGTCTCATTAGAAGATGGTATTTCCAACTTTTCCAGACTGTCAGTACTTGGGATGGCATTTTCCACACCCACCTCTGCCTGTTGGCTGCTGTTGAAAAGCTGAGATCCCAGTGGTTTGCCCTTCCCAGTAACAGCTGCTGGTTTTGCTGGCACGGGCTCACTCATTTTGGGGGCAAGAACTTCTACCCCAGTTAGCAATGGCATCAACTTCAGGAATTTTTCCCTCCTGCAAAAGGGAAACAGAAGTAGATTCCTCCAGGGAGGAATGTGCACATGTCCAGGAGAAACCAGTTCAAGTGCAGAAGCCAAACCCTGCCCACCTTCACTGACAACCCACCAAGCACAGAGCCTTTGCCATGGCCTGTCCTGGTCCTGAGGTGCTGCTGTGGTCTGTGTTTGGAGCTTTCCATGCCACTGACTATCAGTAGTGGCCCAAGGAAGCCCTTAAAATTAGCAAAGCCTGGCAAACCCCATGGAGATATAAATCTTCATAAAAAAAGGATCCCAGGCCCTGCAGGATGTCATAGATCATAGAAGAGGTTGAGTTGGAAGGGATCTTAAAGATCATCTAGTTCCCACCCCTCTGCCTTGGGCAGGGACACATACCTCCAGACCAGGTTGCTCCAAGCCCCATCCAACCTGGCCTTGGACACTTCCAGGGAAATGGAATTATGAGGATGGGATTTTTTAAGCCCAGAATATCACCTGCTATAGATGATGTCCTTCAGTTGAGTCTTTTTGGGACTGAAAGTGGTTTTTCAGTGTGCTGGCAGAGCCAGCTGCAACCACCTGCCCTGTGCAGGTATCACAAGGACTTATCTCCATTTAATTCAGTGCTGAGAACTCATCCAGGACCATGTTACTGCTGCTCTTCTGAGCCCTCATTCTCTTCCTTTCCCTATTGAAGGGATGGAGCAGCCATTCCCTGGGTGTGCTGCTCCAGGGGCTGCTCATCTCCTGCAAACTCAAACCCCACATTCCTGCAGGCAGCCTGACACCTTGGGCTCTCACAGACCAGCAGTGGAAAAGCAAATTTTCCTTCCAGGCATGTTTGAAAGGAGGCATCAGAGAAGAATTTCCAGTGGAAAAATACCAAACTCTTGCACTTGACTGAGAACCAAAATAGATTGCAACAGTGCTTTCCTCTGGGAGGAATTTTCCTACCTGGGGGCAATGTGTGTGTGTGGGGGGGGT
>VXBA01005771.1:375775-525936 GCA_013399895.1 Serilophus lunatus | reverse complement strand
GGTGGGGGGTGAAAAGGGGCTTGAGTGGACAGATATGAGGTTAAAAACATTATCAGGTCCTTTCTTTCCACAAGCAAAAGGGGAGGTTGATGGCAGGGCATCTGTCTTGTATGTGCTGTGCACCAGGGAACGTTGCCTTGGACTCCTCGTTGTGTTGTCCTTGTGCATCAGTGGAGCTGGATGGATCAGCCAAGGAAAGGCTGGAATATACTGGGTTTCCCCTTGGTATATGTTGTACATTATTGTGTGTTCAGAGCCATGAAGATGCTCCAAGGGCTGGAGCAACTATCCTACAGAGAGTTGGAATTGTTCAGTCTGGAGAAGAGAAGGATCCAGGGAGACCCTGGAGCCCCTTCCAGAGCCTAAAGAGGCTCCAGAAGAGCTGGAGAAGGACTTGGGACAAGGGGTGGAGAGAGAGGACACAGGGAATGGCTTCCCGCTGCCAGAGGTGGGATATTGGGAACAAATTCTTCCCTGTGAGGGTGGTGAGGCCCTGGCACAGGTTGCTCAGAGAAGCTGTGGCTGCCCCATGCCTGGAAGTGTCCAAGGCCAGGTTGGAGCCCCCTGGGACAGTAGGAGGTGTCCCTGCCCATGGCAGGGGGTGAAACGAGAGGATCTTCGAGTTAAGATTCTATTATTCTATGATCTTATGAATTTGCTTAATATATATTTAATTTCACTGGATCAAGGAAGAGACGAAATTGGAAGGTATCTCTGGAGATCATTTATTCCAGACCTTGCTCAAGCAGGTCCACCTGCAGCAGGTTTCCCAGGATCATGTCCCATTGGGTTTTGTCTGTCTCCATCCTCACAGTCTCTCTGGGCATCCCCATCCACTGTTTAACCACCCTCCCATAGAAAAACTTCTTCTTACATTTAATGGGATCTTAAATTTCAGTTTCTGTCCTGTTAATTATTTTGAAGACCAACCAGGGCCTTTGAAATGATGTCCCTTCCCAGCACTCCTTCTTATTCACGACTTTGCTGACCAAGGGTCCAAACTCAAGTCCAAGTTCAGATTCCAGGTCTCTGGGGGGTGATGTGCAGCCCTGGCTCTAGGAATAGTCTCATCTGACCTACCCTGTTGGAATGGGAACAGGGAATAAGCTGGACCACCTTCCAAACACCTCCAACCACACCTACCATGCCCAAATATCCCACCAGCCATCAGTATGTCTGTCCAAAGCAGGTGTTTGGACCTGGCTTGAAACTGGCTTCCCAGCGCCAAGAATGGGATGGGGACTCCTCTGGTGACTCCCTAAGGTCCCCTGAGCAGCAGGGTCTGGCCCTGAGGCTGACAATGGGCTGCTTGTTGGTCCGAGGCATTCAGCAGGACCCTGAGGTAAAGGGGAGACTCCCTTTTACTGCTTCTTGCTTAATAACAGGCTTGAGGATATTAATTACCTTAATTAGGGCTGGCCAAACCTGTTTGGCTTGGAGCTGGGAGTCGGTAGGACCAGCTCCCTCAGCTTTTTTCTGCTCTCAGGTCTCGTGATGTTCCCCAGAGAGCGAGACCTGTCCTATTTCAAATGTAATTACAAGGATTTTGAGAGGCTCCTTAGATCCTGCAGCTTTCCAGGCTTCAGCAAGGGGCTGTGTTGCATAAACAAGAAGAAAAGTGGTTTTATCCTCCCCAAAATAAAAAGAGATGTTTTTAGTAATTCAGGGAGGTGCTGGGCACCTTCTCCACCATGGCACCATCAATACAAAAAAAAATCATTCTTGGGATTGTAAAGCCTTTGTGGAAATGTGGAGGGAGGGTTTGCAGGTGAAGAACCTGGGTCAGTTGTGAGGCAGGAGGTGGCTCAGCCCCTCCTCCTTGGCTGGCAGTGCAGGCAAAGCCTCCTGCCTCAGTTTCCCAGAAGGAAAGCATGCCATGTGTCACCTAGTTGTCACTTTTCCTGCCATATGGGTAATGTTTATGTGGGGCCTGGGCTATCCCAAGTTAAGTTTGGCGACTCATCTGCTCTGATTTCGCCCAGAGAAGTGACTTTGTGGTGAAAGTCCTGCCAGTGCAGGGGGACACATTGCATTCCCAGGGACATGTGGCTTCTTTCTGGGTTTCCCACTCTCTGGAAGGGGTGGTGTTTGCTGGTGACCTGCTGCCATGAGTCACCCTTGGCTGACCTCCAAACGCTGATTTATGCATTTGTGGGTCACACTCTCCCTGTGCCTGAGAGAAGACGCTGCTGTGGTCAATCCCAAATCCACCTTGCAGGAAAGCAGGGCTGTGGAAGAACAATCCAGGCAATATGTGCAGCCTTCCACAAGCTGATGGCAAGTCACAACAGGGCTGCTGGTCCCTGACACCCTTTATAGCTCTAAGAGATGGCAGAGCCCACACCAGGTACCTCCAGAGCTCCTCGTGTCTGAGTAATGACCTTGGCTGTATTACCCCATCTGTGCTCATCAGCTCCAAATCTTCCACCTCTTCTTGAAAAACATGAGGACAGGTTTTGGGCCAAACTCTCTTTATCAAGTGTCACAGAGTAGACACTGGCCAGGTGAAAGCATCTTAGTGAGGTGGGTGAACCACCAGCTCATCTGCCTGGGGTCCCTCTTTCTTCAGGAGGGAACTTCCTCTAGAAGGATATTTGGGGCTCCTAAGGTGGAATTTTACCCTGAGGCACCTCCCAGAGGCACCTGATCATTTTTCAATCCTTCTGAAGGCTCTCAGAGCTATTTCTCATCTGGTTATGGCAGTTGTGCCTCGTGTGTGTGTGTGTGTGACCAGCACAGCCACAGTGAGACCTGCTTTTAACTAAAGAAAAAGGTGCCATTTCCCTCAAGTGACTATAAAAGGAGCCTGAAGCTGTTCATAAAAGATCTCATGATGGTTCAAAGCCATACAGAGATGGCCTTGAGTCATCCCCTCGGGTTGACCTTGGGTCAGGTCCATTCTCCAGGCAGGTAGAGAGGAGCAAACACATCCTTCTTTCCCTTCCAAACCACCAGCTGGAGAGGATCCAGCAGTGCTGGGGTACCCAGACCAGTGACTGAGGTCCCCAGACTATTCACAAAGCTGGACTGAGGGTCTCTTATCCCATTTACTCCTTCCCTCTGCACAGCAAGAACAATGATACCTCTTTTGGTGGAACATCATTTGCTGCCTATAAAATATAGGCAGAAAATACAGAATATGTTCCATTTTGGTCCACAGAGACCAAACAGAAATATTTTGGTGCAGGTGAGTTTTAGCCATTTAGCCAACTGACCTATCCAAGCCCATCCTAATCCTCTTCCTCCTCTTTTCCATTCCTTGATGAAGGGAGGACATCCAGATGTGCCCTGTCCACCAGATGTTGCCGTGACACATTGCAGAAGGCAGTTGTCGCATTTATCATTTTAATCCTGGCTTGATGTTTGAGCATTTTAAGGTTAGGGGAGTTGTGGGCTCTCCTGACCCTGAGATCTATTTAGTTCTTGCATTTCCTCAGTGGAAGGAGAGACTCAAAGTGGAGGTTGCACAGGAGTTACTCAACTTATTTGTGTAGCATTGGGCACAGCACTTCTGTGGCCACTGAATGGTCAGTTCAGAGCATCAAAGAATGGAAAACACACCCTAGAAACAGCTACACTGAATGAGGGACCCCCTCAAGGTCTCTTTCAGATATATCTGAATATTTCAATTTCTGAAATGGCTTTTTTCTTTCTTTTTCTTTTTCTTTTCTTCTCCTCTTTCCTTTTCTTCTTCTTCCTTATTGAGGACACTATTCTTCAATGTTAAGGGGTTTAACTGACATCTTGCAGGATCCAGAAGTCCATCCCAGCTGGAGGTGCTCAGACACATTGATTTGTCTTCTCCCTTCTCCATCCTCCTCCATGAAAAGACCTGGTCCACTGACCAGCTGCTCCCTCTCTCCCTCCTCACCACCTGTCCCCCACCTTTGCTGCTTGGCCTCTCCAGGAGCTGAGCTCCAGAGATGATTCCAGGCTCTCCAGAACCACAAAGGACAGAAGCTGCAAGTGGGTTTTGGGTGCTCTTCTGTCACATTTTGCCTTTAATACTGAATTAAACCCTCTTCTCCTGCATCCCCTTCATTAGAGATTTTGCTCAACCCTCCTCTTGATCCCTAATAAACTCCCTGAGCCCCTGAGTTGGGAGTTGGCTTCCCAGATCTCAACCAACTCAGTGCAGCTGCTTCCCCCAACCCTGGTGCTTCACCAGCACCTCCAGCCCCTTCCAGGAAATGTGTCCCGTGTTCTGCCTTTCCCGAGGAGCAAAAAATTGTTGCTCAAGCAGGTTTCAGGCATCCCAGCCTGTGACCTTTCTGTAACTGTTTGAGTGAGTGTATTGACTTGTTCTGTGAATTATAAACTCCATTAACTCTTTAGTGACTCCCCAGTGCTTGGTGAGAAGGGCTCAGATCCAGGGAATATTTAATGTGCCAAAGTCTCTTCAAGCTTAATCCTTATTTCAGATCTGGTTCAAAATACCCTTTTCAGTGCTAAACCCTGACAGCTGTTGGTTAAAACTCCAGAATTAGGAACTCCCTCACCCAGCACTGTAACCTCTCTTTTTTTTAAATGCTTTCCTAGCTTTCAGCCTGTGAGAAATAAATGTACTGTGACTTTAATCTTGCCCTGCTAAGATTTTCTTCTTTAAAAAAACCCAGCATGCACACACACACACACGACCCAAACCGACTGCACTCCAGCAAACACCTGTACTGCCACTGAAAGGCCTTTTACTAATATATTTTTCCCCCTGTTCTTCTTGATCACACCTGTCTAGCTTTGGGCAAAATAAAATATTCACATAGCTGCCAGAAGTAAAGTTCTTTCCTGGCTTGAGCTACTGTGTGTAAAGATCTCCAAAGAAATGTCAGATCACTTTATTGAATCCTACTGAAAACTTGTTTGACAGTAACATGCAGAAAGGATCAGGACCTCTCCATAATTGCCAGTGGGTTGAAAAGGGCGTTTGTTTGGAAGGCTTAAAAAATGTGGGTTTTTTTCTTTCTTTTTTTTTTTTTCTTTTAAATTCATATTTTTTTTTGTGCTGATATTTAAATGCATTAAAACCAGTCTGCTGGTGGATTTGCATAAATGCACGAGCACATGAACACATGGAGAGGGCTGGATTTGCAGCTGGATTGCAGCCACTTCCACTGCTGCCAGAGCCAGCCAGCAGCATCCACCAGCTCAGCAGATAAATAGATGCAACTTTTTCAGGTGCTCTGAGCTTCACACTGGAGTAAAAAGCACCTTTATGCAGAGGACTTTTGCCCTCACGAAGCCCCACGTGTGAGCAGGTCAGAGCTGCCTCAGAGAGGCAAATTCCACCCTCTGCACATTCTGTCTCACTCCTCATCCTTCTGTGAGTGGGAACAAATAGCTATTGTAGTGGGGAGAATAATTAGGAGCAGGTGAAAGCCTATTTTTAGTGATGCTCTGAGCAAACTGATCTTTAGTTTACAATAGGAATAGCTGCCTCTCCAGGTCCTCCCCTGGTGATCCCAGATGTTAATTCTGGTTTGTCACTTCTGTGTGTCTGCAGTGTGAAATGCATGGTCCCCTGAGAGAGACCCAGTGCCAACCTCTGCCTTGGAATTCCTCTTTAATTTTTCTTAAATTTTGAAAGGAGTAATCTGGGATTATTAATACAGTCAAGTTCCAGCCTTTGAGATGGGAGAGGCAACAGGAGAATCACTGGAACTCCAATTTCTATCTGAGCTTCCCATACAACTTCAATCTCAGCTAACCTGTGTCATGGAGTCAGTCTACCAGACCTTCAAATCTGGTTTGAGGGAACACTCAAAACCCAGCTGTGGGTCTCTCTTCTCCCCAAAGGCCATTCCTGTTTGTCCAGGATCAAGTTTCCATCCTCAGAGATGGAGATTCACTCGGAGGTCTGAGTTTGCCCATCAGCCCACTGCTTCCTCCAATCCTCAGCTTTCTCACACTCAAACCTTGGCCCTACAGCTTCTGGTGTCTCTATTTTTCTGTGGTCATTTCCCTATTAAATGGCTCCCTGGGTCTTGTGGAAAACCCGAAGCCACCCATGAATCTGCTGAGAAAAATACAGAGAAAACTCATCTCTCTTGGCTTGGACTGAAGTCCAGCAAGTTTGGTGAGGTTGGTGTTCATCCCACCTGCCTTTAGGTGCCCATAGGGTTGATTTAGCAGCCTAAGGTTGCCACCTGCCCCTCACTTGGTTGCCTATAAAGAGAAATTGGAAGACCTTGAGGAAAGGTTCAGCCCGTGTCAGGCAGGAACTGGAGACACGTCAGAGAAGCTGCCACCTTGTCTGGATGTGCAAAATTAAGAGGGTTGGACCATCCCCAAGGTCTTTACCTCCCAGTGGACTTGGTTTTGGCAGTGAAGACAGCAACTGGGCTATACTCATGTTCTCAGAACCACAGAATCACGGAATATCCTGAGTTGGAAGGGACACACAAGGGTCATGGAGTCCAACTCAAGGCGAGTGAGTGGCTGAGTCTGGTCTGTATCCTAAACATGGACATTTACCACAATAATTTTGACATTCTTAGCTAGACCTTTAGGTCCCAAATACACCTTTCTGTGCTCGCCCATGGAAAGAGCAAGGCCCAAAAGAGAACAAAATGGAAGGAGAAGAGCTGATGGAAACAATATTTTCAGCTTGGAGACACCAGCAGCACAATGTGTGGTTACTGATGGGGGTGATGTTTACAGCCCAGCTCTTCTAGACAGCACATTTCACAGCTGAGGGAATGACCAAATCCTTCTCTGGCTTTGCCAACAGGAGCCCTAAAATTAGCCAAAATCCCAAGCAAAATCCTCTCATAAAAAACATGGGATCATCCTGGGCTTCATCCTAAGAGAGACTCCACACAGTGTTGGTGTCCAGACCCCAAACAAGCTGATGTAGAACATGTCATATGTTCACAAGGATTTGGGAAGCATCATATTGCAGGGATTAATTGGGAAGGCCAGTATGCCCCTCACCTCCCACCCCTTGGCAAAAGGCTGGTTTGGCACTGGCATCCCTCATCTCTTTAATTTTCATTTTTATTCTTCACAGCTGCATCTCGGGAAGGGGAGATGGAAGATAACTGACCAGGCTTCTCCTGATGGTCAGGAACATGGAGTTTGTGGTGTTCCATGGTAAGAGAGCTCTTTTCCTATGGGTTTCCTATGGGTTTGGGAATACTGGATGGGAGAAAGCTGCATGAATCAGTAGCAGGTCCTCCAGTGTGGCTGACCAGAGTGACAAGGAGAATTTCAGACCACGTCTACCTGCATAAAGCTCATGCTAGTTTAGCAGTCTTGGTAGGGCTGTAAGACCCTTTTTGTGCCTGTCTTGCAAGAGAGACACCAAAAAAAGTCTTTATTCGGTGTCCTTGGAGGAGCTGGGGGTACCTGACACCATCCCAAGCACTAGTTTGCTCTTTGGAGTGGTGTCTCCATTGCTTGGCAGGTAGAACTTTCTGCAGAGACCTCCTCCTGTCTGCTGGATCTCATCCACAGGGACACCTGCAGGAACACAGACTCCTCCCTGTGCTGCCCAGGAAGGCAGATCCAGGGACATGTTGGTGCCTGCAGGATCCCACACTGACACACTCTGGTGTGTGCAGGAATCCGTCCTTCTGCATGGAGCTCTGCCACCACCTCTCTGCTCCACATAAACTCCTGCAGAGCCTCTGCTGTTAAGTCAGACCTTTGCAAACCCTGTCCTGGGCTCTCCCTTCCCCTTCACAACTGTCCATCCATGCAAGAATGTCCATGTCCATGCACATGGATAAGGACTCTGCATCCTGTGTCAGGGATTCACAGCCCACCACACCTGCAAGTCCCTGTTCAGGAAGAAGAAATTAGGAAACTGGAATTGTATTTATTGTTGTGATACACTGTATTTATGCCCAGACGTCTCCTACCTTCCTGAAACCTGGAATCACCATTCCCTTGGGGAGGGACAGACCTCTCAAGTGGCAGATTGGAGCTGGGGTGATCTGAGATTCCCACTGGGATGTCGTTTCTCTTTCTCCCCTCATGTGTAGGTGAAGCCTGGTGGAAAATCACTCTCATCATGTGTATCCACAGAGTATCTGTTCTCCTTCAGAGGAACAAACCACAGGATATTCAAGCTGAATATCCTTTGCTCTGCAAAGGTGAGAAATATTAGCAAGCAGGGCTTGAAGTCTCCACTCTGCTTTTGACACTGAGGATCCAACACGTGTGGAAGCTCAAACCATCACCTTATCAGGTTCCTGAATAGAGATGGGACCTGTACCAGGTTCCCACGTCAGTTCCCCACTGGTGAATCTTCCCTGTCTCACTTTTGAGATTGAAAGGTCTTTTGGTGACAGGGTGATGGCCTGTCCTGCACAGTGTCAGCTCCCAGAGCCACGGGGGCTTCATCTCCTGACAGCAAACTCCAAGGCTTTGCAGCTTCACCACTCACTAATCACTACTAAATAAGCAAAGGGGCAGGAAGGCCACTGAACTCATAACAGGCGTGTTTAAATCAAGGAGAGAAAAATCAGAGGCCAAAAATTAAGGCGCTTTGATCCTTGATTTTATGTCAACGGAGACGAGAGAAGAACACTAAGTCTTTTTACTTTTTACCAGCTGCTGCTTGAAACAAAATAATTGGATAATTAAAAGGCCTTGCCTTATGTCAATTTTATTTAGGTGCCTTGATCCACTGATGGAATGTGTCATTGATAGAAGGTTTAAGAGCTCATTAGAAAAATCCCGGAGATCAAGCCAGGGCTCAGCCCCTTCAAAGGGCTGTCAGCTGCGAGGGGAGCAGGGCTGCTGGCACACAGTGGCCCAGGGAAGTGGTGCCACGAGGAGAAACTCTGCTGGGAACAGCTGGAGGAAAAACAGGTTGTGCCTTTAGCCTGCAGGTGTTGTGGAACACCCTGAGCCCTCCGTCAGGGCTGATTTGGGTCTGGAGGGACAGATTTGCTTTCTGTGATGGTGTGGTGTTTTCTGCTGGTGATTTTTTTTGGTGGGGTGAGCATGGTGGTCTATCTCAATTCATTGATGTTTTGCAATCCTTTGGCAGGTGTGGTGTTTTCCTAACCAAATCCACCACCCTTCTAACCTTCCCTAACCAAAGCCACCTTCCCATCCTCAGCCAACCCCTGCCTTGTCTGGAGCTGAGGGCTGGGTTGTGGAATGCAGACCCTACAGAAAATACTACATTGAGTGCACCTTGCCCTTCTCTGCCTCCCTTGGATCCCCAAGCCCCCAAACTTTTTCACAAGACTCAGTTGCCCACTATAAATAACTTAACAACCTTCTGCCTGTTTTGAAAACACCCCCATGTTTAATGCACACATTTAATGCCTTACAAGGGGGTTGTCTTCTCATGTAGGAACTCTTCCTTGTGTAAATGCACCCCTTTAGAACCAAGGCTGAGGATGATGTACAGTTCCTCTCTGGAAAGGTGGTGCCTTTGCAATGATTAAAACATTTAGGACAAAGAACAATTTATTCCAAGGTATTTATTCTCCCTATGTATTTTGGGGAAACGTTTCCAAAGGCTCCTGAGCAGGAACAGATGGTCCATGAGATGATGCCTGACTCTGCCTGCCATGTGAGCCTTTGGAAATGGAGTTCCAGGTGCTCATAGGTAGATGCTTTTGAAAAATGAACCTTTACCTTAAGTATTTGCATCAATTTGTTAACATTGCTTCTATAATTACTGTCCTTGCTCCATTTTCCTGCTTATTCCTTTATGTGACCACAGTAAACTGCAGTTCACAGCCAGAAAGGGATGATGTGGTGATCCCTACACTGGGCAGGACTGATCTAACTCCCTCAAAAGGGAAACAGGTTTGGAGGGACATTGGGATGCACACACAAATCAAAATTATATATATATATATATATGTGGTATGTGTGTGTCTGTCTAAAGTCTGTGTATGGAGATGTCCTTAAATAGTATGAAGAGCAAAGAAATGCACACATGAAAAGAGGACTGTCAGTGCCAAATCACAGGATATTCTGAGCTGGAAAGGATCCACAAGGATCATCAAATCTAAATCTTTAGTGCATCACCTGTAAGGGGAACAAACATGGTGCTATTAACACTGTGGTCTAATATATATATATGTCCACACATTTATAAATAGAAATAAATTTAAATAGATATAGATATACATATATATAAAATATATAAATACACATTAAAGATATAATACATAAAATATATAAATACTCATTAAATTTATATAATATATAAAATGTATAAATGGAAATATAGAATAAATATATAAACACAGAAATATATAAAAATAAATATAGAGATAAAAATATATATTTGTATCTAAATATATAGTATATTATACAATATAAATATATGAATACATATATATTAGGGATAAAAATATATATATATATATATATACATGTCAGGGACAAATTCCCTCTGGATGAAAAGGGTCTGTACAGCTTTTCCACCCAATTAAATGACATGCAGCCAGCATGGGGGGGAAAAGGTCTGAAGTGCTCTGGTTCCTGACTCCAGAGAAGCAAAGGCAGCTCCTGCAGCTCTAAAAATGCCATTAGCAAAAGGACCAAGCGGGATCCCATCCGTGGCAGGGCTCACGGGGCAGGTCTGCTGTGTGAACCCGAGCAGGCTGTGATCCTCACAGCAGTGGGTGGCAGAAACCGCAGCGTGTGAGCGATGCTTTCTGCTTCATTTGATCTGTGACTGATTTATAGGCACTTTGTGGGGTGTAATTGGCTTCGCTGAGCCCTCTGTGGGTTCGTGCTGCCGTGGCCCAGAGCTGGGCTTGGCTCTCATCTCCCTTCCCCGACCTCTGCCGGGAACAATCTGTGCACTGCTCTGACATGTGGAGAGATTGCGGTGTTGGCTTAGGATCTAATTAGCCTGAGCGATATCTGCATGATAAATATCTAAATAAAAAGCTTTCCTGGGCAGATTTCATTAGGCATCCCTCAGGAAGCACCAGGACCTGCTGGAGGAGCAGCCACCACCTTGTCCTGGGACATCTGCCTTGGGAGCTCCACATCAGCCCGTGGACTGGTTGTACCTGGTGTGTGGGGTTGTGGGGAGAGGGATGACCTTAGGGTGATGCTGTTCCTTGACACTGAGCCACCCTGTGCTGTGGTGGAAGGGTGTGATCCCACTGGTGTTCCCAGTATCCAGCACGAAACACCGTGGGCTCTTCTTGCTTTAGAGATCCATCACCACCATCTGCTCATCTTCCCTCTGCTCTCCCCAACAGGAGATGGCTGTTGGGAATGACATCCTCCCACATTGCTGATGGCAGGACAGAGTTCAGGTCCTGACCAGGAAAAGGGTCTGGCTGCATCAGGTCCTCTACAAGCAAACCACAAAGAAGACAAGCTCCATGGGCAAGGGATAGGGAGAGGTTAAGAGAGTGCACAGCAGTGTTGGGAACATTTCCTGCTCCAGAGGCCTCTCCTCTCACAGACTTATGTGATTTTGGTGGGTTTATCCTGCTGAGAGATTTGGTCCCAGAGCTGAGTTCCCGTGGAGCTTCTGGATATTTATATGTCAGGTGTAAATATAAGGAGGTTCCCAAACAAGGCAGTGATAACAAAATCCTCCTTAGTCCAGCAACCATTGAAGGGTTTAAGTTGAGGCTTCTCTAACCTCTATTTGAGTCCAAAAATCAAGCTGAGCAATGGCAGGAGATGAACTGGGAAGGCAAGTGGGTGAGGGCCTCATTCTCAACAGGGACACAACCAAATCTGCTATTGGTGAAGATGTTTTGAGAAGCTGTTTCATAGTCACAGAATCACACAATGGTTGGTGTTGGAAGGGACATTAAAGATCATCTCATTCCACTCCCTCCCATGGGCAGAGACACCTCCCACTATCCCAGGTTGCTCCAAGCCCAGTCCAATCTGGCCCTTGGACACTTCCAGGGAAGGGGCAGCCACAGCTTCTCTGGACAACCTGTGCCAGGGCCTGCCCACCCTCACAGGGAAGAATTTCTTCCCAATATGTCAACTAAATCTCCCTTTTTTCAGTTTAACACCATTCCCCCCTGTTCTGTCACTGCAGCTCCTTGTCCCCAGTCCCTCTCCAGCTCTCCTGGAGCCCCTTTAAGCTCTGGAAGGGGCTCTAAGGTCTCCCCAGAGCCTCCCCTTCTCCAGGCTGAACATCCCCAGCTCTCCCAGACTTTTCTCACAGAAGAAGTGCAATGGAGTGTATTGCATGTACATATGGAAAGGACGGAAAAAATAAAATGGGAAAAATACAAAGAAAGCCCTCCCCTGACAGAAAGGGTGAGAGGATTTCTGAGAATTGTGGTCTTCACAGGTGTAATTCTTTCTCTAGGCAACTCATGATGAATTCCCATCTGATGGTGTCTGTGTGAAAGTCTAATTGGACTGGGAGTGACTCATGTAATGATGCTTCCATGGTTCTCAGAGGACAGTATTCCTCCTCATCCTCTGCCTCAGTTTAAGATTAGAGTTTAAATGGCCAGAGAAGGGCAGAGATTCTTCTCTCAGGCCTCTTGTGTAAAAGAAGTCAGAGGAGGACACTGAATAAATTCCTGATTGAACTAGGAAATACATTTAGATGCAACATTTGGCCCTTCTTCTAAAATCTGAGTGATGTGAATTATCTGCTCTGAATCTTCTCTGCTAAGTTTTTCCATCAGTCAAATTCAGTGCTAAAATGGGTGCCATGTTTAGTGTTTGATCATAGCTGACTTTGATTTTTTACATTTAAATCTCCTTGTCCCTCTGTTACTAAACATCTATTCCTTAAACTACTCATGGGCTCACAAACTCCCATCCTTCTGTCCACTGAGTTGGTGGGCTGAGCTCTTCTAAGGGTTTCCAACACTGACTCCGCTCTTAGGACTCTTCTCCAGCTCCTTTTTGATTTAACATCTTTCCAGGGTTGTAACTCCTGGTATTTCAGAAGTGCCTGGTTTCAACTGCTTGGGGCAGTGGGAGGATTTGGAAGGTTCATGTCCCTTTGCTCCCTTGGTAGAGTGAATAGGGCCATTTGCCACCTCTTTCACCACCTGTGATAACCTGCTTTGGATCCCTTCCAGCAAGAGCATCTCCCTCCACTGCCTGCAGAAACAACCCAGGGGAATCTGCTGGGTCACACAGGACTGTGGGGTCATGAACACTTCCAGCAAATTCAACAATTCCTCCTTTCTTGGCATCCAAGAGCACCGGACCTTTTAGCAATGAACTTCAAATGCAAGCAGACTGGGCTGAATCAGAGAACATCCCGAGCTGGAAGGGACCCGCAAAGATCATCAAGTCCAACTCCAGGACATCCCAAGAATCCCACCAGGAGCATTGTCCAAACACTCATGTTAATGACTCCTTTTGCTCCGTACTTACATGCTGATCCAGTCGACCTTGTGTTGTCATCAGCAGTTTTTAATTTTTTATTTTTTATTTTTTCCCCCAGGACGTAGAGAAAATGTTAAAATGTGCATTGAGGAAGGGTTCCCTGTGGGACCTGCTGGGAACACACCCATCTGGCAGTGATCCCTTGTTTAGAGGAACGCTCCGAGACCTACGTTAGCTGGTTTTTAATCCCTTTAATGTGTGCCATGTTTGGTACTCCAGTTTCTTAATCAAAAATATCATCCAGTACCCAGGCAGTTGCCTTGAGGAAATTCCAAGTAAAAATTACATCAGCACTCTTCCCCTTATTAACCACGCTTGTGCTGTTATCAGAAAATACATCAAATTAATTTGACAAGATCTATTTTTCATAAACCCAAGTTGATTGGCAGCAATTATATTACCTTCCTTTGATTCCATAATAAACAAATCTCATGTGAGCTATTCCTTTATTTTTTTTTTGCTGGGATTAATGGCAGGCTGGCACTCTAGAACCCATGCTGTCCTGTCTCCTCTTTTAAAACACTGACAGAACATTAATTTTCTTCTGGTCCTCTAGAACTTCCCTGGGGTTCAAAGACTTTTGAATAGGCTTCAATCCCTTCTTGGCCAACTCTGCAAAAACTCCTGGATGTAAATGATCTGAATCTGCAGATTTATTAATGGCTAGCTGTGGGAGATGCTGATTACCATCTCCCTTGCTTATGGTTAGAGCCCCAAGTGGGATCATCAGCAGTGTGTGGTAGAAGTAGCTTGTGCAGCTTTTTCTCAACATGCAGAACTGAAGACTTTATTGAACACGCAGGGCTTTTCTTGGTTATTATCCATGGTTCCACCATTCCCCTGGAGTAACAAATTAATGCTCTCGTCAGGGTTTCTTTTGTTGCTTGCACAAGAAAAGTGTCTTCTCTTCAACCTTCACTCTGCTGACTATAAATATTTCTTCAAGTCCTTTATTTCCCTTATTGATTTCCCCCACTCCTGAGCTCTAGTTAGGACAAAAATGTCTTTCTTTCTCCACACATTACACTGGTTTTATTTTAATACAACAACTCACTTGTTTTATTCCTTATCTTAAATACCTACTTTTGCTTTCCTCCTTAATCTGGTTTAAAGAAAAGCCACTATGGTCTCTTTCCTTGTTGATAAGGGTTGTAGGTTTTAAATCAGTAAGTAGAAACACTCTTGAATAGTTCACATATTGACTCATGTAAAGTCTCTTCTGTGGAAGCTACTTCTATTTGACCATTTGGATTTGTCCCTCTGTTGTAAGACGAGGGGTTTATGGAATTCCTCTGCCTGGGACACAACATGGGATGTGCAAATCCTTGCCATCTTCAATTTTCAGAGATGTTAAAGGTCTTTGGTTTTGCCTTAGGCCCAATTTACATCACTCAAGTAGCAGCTTCCATGTGCTGTTCCAGTGTCCCTTACAGAGCAGAAAGGTGCTTGAGGACGTGGTTGTCTTGTTCTTCATTGAAACCTGGCTGTCATTAATCCACACAAACTCCTGGTTCTTGTGTGGTTATGAAGGTTTGCTGATTCCTTCCTTTCTGTGCATCCCTCTGGACAATTCTCACTGTGGTCGTAGACAGTTTTCTGGTGTTGCCATTGTGTTCATATCCAGAGTTTCCCCTTAGATTTGGAGGAAATATTTGGCCATCAAACCAGGCTCCTCAGCACTGGACCTTGTTTTGGAATTTTCTAGTTCAAAGTTTTCTGTTTTGTTCATTAATTCAGCCTGGTCTGACCTCACAGCTTGCCTTGCCTTGAGCAGGTGGTTGAAGGAGGCATTCCTTTCAAGCTGAATTAAAACTCACTTAAAAACATAAAAAAGTGTCTGCAAAACAAAATTTTCAATTTTGGCTCAATTTTAAATTTACCTTTTCTAATTAAAACTTGTTTCCTTGTTAAGTTTGAGCACCAGACTCAGGCACCTACAGTCAGATGTCTATACCATCTGACCTTGTACCTGAGATTTCCAAATAATCAATAGTGGTCCAGTCACTGGAGCCCACAGAAAAAACCTGGCCAACCTAACAAAGGTGTGTGAGCTGCACTGGGATCTCTGGGATCTGCTGCTGGGAAGCTTGGCTGAGTTGGCCACAGGGTGGATAAATGGTGCCATGAAGGATTGCACACCCAGGACTGACATGTGGCACAAGATTTTTGGGGAGTTCAGTGCCCTTTGTAGCCATAGTTAGGAAAAGTTTTCCACCCAGAGGTTGGTTGGGCACTGGAACAGGCTTCCCATGGAATGGTCACAGCTGCCAGAATGTGCAGCTGAGTCTGGGGATGTCTCTCTTAAATTTGAATCCATAAACAACAAAAAAGCAATGATAAACTTGGGGAATCTGTTGCTGCAGAATGCTGAGGCACAAGGTATCATCAGGTTCAAAAAGGGATGAGACAAGCTCATGGATAACAGGTTCAGCCATGGATGGAGGAGCAGGCAGAGGTGCAGCCCTGTATGATGGCTGTGGGTGCTGGGACAGTGTGAGGGCAAAGAATGGGAAAAGTGGCCTCCCTGGAGAACCTCTGTGGTCACAGATGGGTTGCTGAGGTGCACTAACTGCTGGCCTGACTCAGTGAAGCATTCCTTGCACTCTCATTTTCTCATGACATTTCTTAATGTGAAAGTGAGATTTTTCATTTGAGATTACTTTGATATTTCTCTTTTCCCTCTCTAACTGTTTAATTGCCCACAAGCTGTGCCAAGATTGCTTTCTGTGTGTCTCTGGACAGCTCTGCAGGTGTCTGCAGGACCCCAAGCCCACTATGGACATGTCCCCAGAGCTTTCCCTTGAAGCCTGGCTGAGTTATAGACGCCCTGCTCAGGCCCCCAGTTCATTTGGGGGTCCAAAGCTGTGTCTGCCTTGGATGGTCCCTTCCCTCTCCATGGGAGGTTACTGGCTCTGCAGAGGGGATGCCTTACCAGGACTCTGATCTTGCTCCTGAGCCAACCCTTCTCTCTTATTGTAAACTGACATTGGCAGGAGTTTATGTCAATATGTTGGGCCAATCCCCCAAGACTCCAGATAAGAGGCAAACACTACACTCTTCTGCTGCCTACAGCATTGAGAGAGAGGCCAGACTTGATCTAATCTCTGTGTTTGCATTCTAAGCATGCCTAGAGGCCTTGCTGTGTTAGGTCCTACACCTAAGGAGAGATGGTTCCTGCCTTGAGTGCCTGGCAGCCAAAACAGGCTACAGAGCTGAAACTGTGGATGGAGCTAAAAGCACATTTGGCAATGGCCAGCAGAATACTGGATCCCTGGTGGCCTCTTAGATGTCTAGGACTGTTATATGTCCTAGTCAGGGAAGCCTAATGCTCTCTTGTGGCTTGGCATTGCAAACTGTGAATGGTCAGCATGGACCATTATGAATGGTCAGCAGCGAATCTGACCTTGACAGTGCTGGAAAAACCTCAAGGGAACACACAGTTCCCTTAATTAGCTAAATAAGGCCCTGGGAGCTGAGTGTTGAAAGCTCTGCTGCTTAATTGCACTCATTTCTCTCACATCATATCTCCTCACCGTGTGTGCCCCACCTGCTTTAGTCATCGTGAGCTGACTGGTGAAGATGGACATTTCCCAGTCACCAGGGAGAGCTGGTGGGAATGGGGTAGGAAAGGGCAATGAACTCTTCAGAGCTGCGCCCACATTTCAAGCCTAACCAAGCTGCGGTGACTCGGGGTGGAATTTATTTGGTTGGTTGGTTGGTTTTGTATTTTCCTGAATAATTGCTCTTAGTGAGAAATCTAATGGGAGGTGATGGCTGGAAAGGGCAGCCGGCTGGCAGGGTGCACTCTGCCTTGCAAAGAAGTTCGTGGAACGGATGTAGAAGATTCCAGCTGGGATCAGAGTCCAGCAGAGGGCACTTTGTGAATGCATCAGCCTCCCATCCTTGGGCCACTGTTTAATTACAGACGTTGGCATAGAGTGATCTCGTTGTCTGGAGTCTACAGTTACTCAGTGCATCGGTTTCATAAACCTGCCTGCCCTCTGTGACTCAGTTAATAATAATTAAATGATTCTTTAACAATGCTGGGGAGATTTCCAGCTATTTTTCAATATACGTTAATAATGCTTAATGCTGGTGAACTTCCAAAATTCCTGGGGTCTGGGTTGCTGAAATATACCCACACTGATGGGTCTGATTCTCTGCTCCCCTGGGCAGTCATTTACTGGTATTTAAAATGCAAAGTAGGTGTAAGTGAGCGGAGAATGCTGATATTGGTAGTATTTTCTCTTAATGGTGCTCCAGTTTGTGAACCTGGTCCAAGAGCCCTTGGTGCTGCAGAAGCAGAAGGCTTCAGTAGGCTTTGGAGGGCATTGGGCATGGCTGTGCAAGGTGAGAGGCATGGGATGTTATCCAAAATTCCTCCAAAGGCCTCAACTTGCTGACTCTGTGCAATTAGGGAAGTGCCTCCTGAGAACAGGCTTCTCCAGTGCTCTGTCCTACCATGAGGGAAAACTTCATTTTCTACAGTAACTGGGCACATCAGTCTCTTCTCATATCCAAAACCTGAGAGGATAAATTTGGAGAAAAGAACCTTACAGGGATTTTGTCCTCAGTTGATCTTTGCAAATCCAACACCACAGTTGCACTTTTTGGGTGGTTACAGACTCTGAGCTGTAAGATTCAAGAATAAAAACCAGGGCAGATTTAGATAAGATATTGGGAAGAAATTCTTCCCTGTGAGGGTGGGGAGATCCTGGCAGAGGTTTCCCAGAGAAGCTGTGGCTGCCCCATCCCTGGAAGTGTCCAAGGCCAGGTTGGAGTAACCTGGGATAGTTGGAGGTGCCCCTGCCCATGGCAGGGGGTGGAACAGGATGATCTTTAATGTCCCTTCCAATCCAAACCATTCTGTGATTCTATCATTTAGTAAGTTTATCTCATCAGCTAGTAAATTAATGCTACTCCAGGTTGAAAGTTTATGCTTTATTTCTATCCCCAACTGATCTAGTGAGTCATCTGTTTAATTTTAGATGTGTGCTTTAGGAGGCAGTGAATGCAGTCCATAGCTTGTTTGTTGGAATCATAGAAAGCTCAGAGCTGGAAGGGAGCCACAAGGACCATCAAGTCCAACTCCTGGCTCTGCACAGAACAGCCCCAAAAGTCACACCATGATAGAAATTGATAGATTAAGGACACATCTGCTGTTAGAGCTCCTTGTCCTGTACTGCAGTACAGAGTTTTGAAAGGAATATACAGATCTCTAGCAAAGTTTGATGGCTACACACAAAAGCAGGCTGAATACATGGCTTAGTTATCCATCTGTGCCCATCCAAGGCTCAGCTGCTCAAAGGAAAAGTTGCAGCCAACTTTTCCATTCATATGGTAACTAACAGGTATGAGAGATACATCCCACTTTTTTGGAGAAAGTCACTGTTTGGCAGTCAGCAGTTGTTAATTTGGGCTAAGTCATCTTTGAGAAGCCCTTGTTGACTCATTTCTTATAGTAGTAAGTCCTAAAGGATTTAAAGGACTTGGAAACATCTTCCTTGCAAAGAAAGTTGCATCCCAGATGGCCAGTGTTGTGATTTGCTTCTTCAGTAGAGGAGGACCATCAGCCCCTGCCAGAGGTAGCAAGAAGTCTTTAAGTTTTGGGTCCATCATGATCAAAATAATTTGGAATTCATGTTTGTTGTGCTCCCTGCAGGACAATTTACCCCCTCCCCCCTCGAAAAGGTTTTGGAAAGGCTTGGATTGGAAGGGACCTTCCAAATAATCTAGTTTCAAGATGACCTAGTTTTCAGATTCTTGGAGCTAGTGAGAACTAAGGATGATGCCTGTGTTACATCTTCTCCACCTTCTTCATGAAAAGCCTTTTCTAAAGTTATGAATTCTCTATTAAAGTTCTCCTCAGGTGAAGGAATATTCCCCTCCACTCATCTTCCTCCTGTGATGGAAATTACCCAAAACACCACGTGCAGAACAGAATTAAAAATAATGGTGGCAAGACACAGAACAGCATCTGACTGGTCCCTCCCATATTTTGTTCTCTAAGTTATTTGGCTCTGGGATGTCCCAAATGGGACTTGGAATTTTTCTGTGTCCTGGGCTCTTCAGTGCATTTATTCCTCAAAGCCAAGGAACTGCCTCGTGCCCATATGAGGCACAATCAGAGGATGACTCCTCCTACTTGCCAACT
Organism: Serilophus lunatus; assembly: GCA_013399895.1. Taxonomy (NCBI): domain Eukaryota; kingdom Metazoa; phylum Chordata; class Aves; order Passeriformes; family Eurylaimidae; genus Serilophus; species Serilophus lunatus. Next base: position 506,471 of record VXBA01005771.1, on the reverse strand, counting down.
TTTGAAGTAATTTTTCATAGTGCTTAGTGTAAATTTTATGGAAAAAAAAGAGGGTATTTTCATGGAAATGAATAGGCTTTGGATTAGGTCCAGAAGTTTGGCTGGGAATGCAGGTGAGCAAGGATGGGGTGTGTGTTCTTAAGGGCACCCATTTTAGAAGAAAACACGTGATTCTGCTTCTGAAATGTTTGGTAAGAGGCTGATGCTGAGGCTGGAGCTCAGCTGCTCATGTAGCTCCACTTGGAGAAGAAGATTTGGAAGTACATCACTCCTTCGCTGTGCATTTCTATCCTTTGCTAGCCGTGCTTTGGATCTCTGGGATCCAACCGGGCATGAGGAGGTGATGAATCAACACTCAAACCAAAATCCAAAAGGCTGGTGTGAAATGGCACCTTCCCACTGAAATCAGTGGGAATGGGCTGGGTTGTATTTGATGAGGGATTGGCTGTAGGGGTTTTAAAGGAATTAACCTCTCTTTTCTCCAGACACCAACAGGCAGGTAACCAACCCCTGGTACACAGTGCCTGGCTGCAGAGAACACCTTTCACACCTTGATGTCACTTTTTTAACACAGCCAAGCCTTGGCTTTGCAGTGTTACACACTGAAGGTGTCCCAAAGGAATCATCCTTCATTATCAGGCTCATCCCACTATTGAAATAGCTCCAATGATTCTTCACCATTACAATGCCTAATTTGCCCTCTGAGCATAAATGATATTAACACCAGTGACGTGCTCAGCCCTTTTTCCACCTGCAAATGTTTTGGATAATCATTGCAGGTGCTTCTTTCGAAAGCGAAGCAACTGCCTTTAAATATTTCAATTATTTTTATTAGATTCCACTGTTTTGCAAACCTCACTGGCCGTGAGCCAGTCCTTAACCTATTCCCCTGTCTTTTAGTGGCTTAATATTGGAAAGGGTTTGCCTTGCCCTCAGACTGGATGTGTTTGTACAAGTGAACTGTGTGTTGATGAAAACAGATGTGCAAACCCCAGGTTTTTTGAATGTTTGATCCACCTGAATCCCAAAAAAAGACATTTACTCCACAGCCAATAGCCTGATATAAGGGTTACTGTAGAGATGTGATGGTGTTTGGTGCAGCGAGCTGAGTTTACATATTTCTGCAGCAGGTTTAAAGGTGTGATGGAAGTTTGATCCTATGGATGTCCTTGGATTCTCTTGCTTGTCACTGAGTTCATTAAAGGCGAGATCAGATGGAGGCATCTGGGTCAGTCCCAGAAGGGTCTGTTGCTCAGGGTCTGTCACCAAGTCTATTCCAAAACTTCCATGACCTCCAGTGAGAGCTGTTTGTGGATTATTTTTGGAGGATTAGGCACCAAGAAAGTATGTTATGGAGTTTCATGGCTCTTCCATTTTCCTGTCCTTCTCTGTTCTTTGCAGAGAGCCATGGCTACCCGGGAAATTGCCTGGAATATCTTCTGCAGAGCAGCATTTCCACGTCCTTTTCCTCACAGTAGCCACACTTTTCCCCTCTATATGTGACTCCTTCCCCCTGTTTCTGAAGCTGAGCTGTTTCCCTCCACAACCACATCCTTTGGAGACAATGGAGGAGTCAAGAAAGACCTAAAACTGCAGGTCTTAGGGCCTATGAGGGATGTGTTTTCCTGGTTGGGAGATGGAGACTGGGTGAGATGGGCCATTCTTACAAACAACACAGCTCATGAGACTGCAGAAGATTATCATGGCCCCATTTTCTGAGCCAGACTAAACCTCTACTCCACTGAAAATCCTTCAAGCAGGTCCTATTCCCTTTCAGCCACTCCACCCTGTCGCCAGCAGGATGAGATATGGTGTAAGGAAACCCCTCTTTCTCCCTGTAGGGCTCCAGTGGCCTGGGGCTGGGATGCCAGACTGTCTCCAGCCCTGGTGTTTGGGCTCATGCCTGGCCCATCTGGCCCATCCCAAGTGAGGTGACACAGCCATCGCCTCCCCTTGTTGTGCCAACACTTCCCCCCTTCACCCAGCTGCTAATTGCACTTCACAAGGAGGTGCTTGCTAGCACCTTTCACCACCTTTACCTTCTTGCTGGGAAAATGAAGCACTTTATTGGCCCAGGAACAGACATTCAGACTTCAAAAGAAATCCTGTTTGTCTTTGGAGGAGGGGGGGACCCTGTTTTGAGCTCAGAGTGCAGCACGTTGCCTGCAGATCCCGCACAGGTCCACCAGGACTGTTAAATTGTTGGTGGATTTAGCCAAAAAGTGGCCCATGAGCTTAAAAAGTTAATGGGGGAAAGGAGGGGTGGTTTACATGGTTTGAAATCTCTGCTGAGAGCAAACCTGCTTGGATGCATCTGTCCATGGAGAGAGCCAGAGGTGCAGGATGTGTTTGCTCCCACATCACGTTTCTCAGCTATTGGTGTCTGTGCAGGGCAGGTGGAGGGTGGTGCACACAACTGCTGGTTTTTTTGGTTCATTGGCTTCCCAAATTGTTCAGAGAACCAAAAAATGTCAAAACCAGTTTGATTTGAGGTGAGTGGAATGCTGTGTTCGGCTCCAGAATGATCCATTTTGTGTTGCTTCTAAGCTGTCCCTGGATGATTTTAATTACTTAATATTTGATCTTTTAAAAAAGGAAAAAAACGCCTACTGAAAAAAAAATAAAAAATCAAGGTTTGACTTTTGGAGATATTCTCCCTCTGTCCCAAGAACCTTTTGTTTAAATCAGCATCAATTCTGCCACAAAACCACCTGGCACAAATCAAAACTGTTATCAGTTCACTGAGAACTTCTCCCTCTCCACAGATGAAAGGGTAAAGCCACCAGAAAACTGGAGGCTTGAGTGTTCCCCTTATTGAAATATTGACCCACTCCTCACAATCACACCCTCTGCATCCTCATACCTGGACTAATTCTACTGCTGGAAGGGGAGGATGGATAACACACACAGGATCCTCACAGGCCCCCTGTCCTCCAGGGGGGAGCTGAGACCTCTTGTGAGGTCCAGGCTGAGCAGAAAGGCTCTTAGATCAGCTTTTCCTGCCCGTCCTTCAGCCTGTTTGGTTTTGGCCTGGGATTTGTTTCCCTGAAATGGGTGTTTTCTCCCCAGTAACCTTGGATTTTTTTCTCTAAAGGGGAGGAATTTTTCTGGGGATGTGAAATGGCCGGTGGGAATGTGGCCCAACTTGGGATGAGCTTTATTGAAACTCTTTCCCAATCTAAATGATTCTGTGGTGAAAGAAGTGCAAAATAGTAAAATTTAAGTGTTCTCTGGCATGACTCAAGGGATGTCCAGATAAGGGGGGTTTCAGGCCCACCTTCTGCTCACCCTGGAGGAGCTTGGAGTGACCATGGAACAGCTTTTGGGCATCTCAGAGGTCTTTTCCAGCCTTAATGATTCCATGATGAGGTCATTTTGGTGATTAATTTCCTCAAGGATGGAGCACTTGGCTACAGGATCTTTGTGGATCTAGAATGCTCAAGCATCATCAAATGAAGGACCTGAATTTTAGGCTTTTTTCAGTGTATACTTCGAGGAAAACAGACAGAGCCAATTTCCCAGAGCTGGATCCATCACCCATAACCACCTGATGACCCCTCAGAATGGTCACATAGTTATTTATTGGAATTCATAAAGAAACTCAGATTTCATTAGTCGGGCAGGTGGATAACAGCAGAGTGGTTCATGCCTTGATATCCACGTGGGAACCACCTCATCCTCACTCTAGAGCAGAGTCCCACCACTGGCAGCTCTGCTGGAACCTTTGACAAGAGCTCTTAGAGTGACCTGCAGCTGAGGCCACTAAATAACCCTCCTTTACAAAGGGGGAGAACAGGGGGACATGACCTCCCTCTTGTTTTCCTGGGTGTAGGACGGCCTGTATCTCAGAGGTCTTTAAACCCTATTTGGCTGGTCTGACTTCCAGGCTGTCATGGGGTGCCCAAAATATGTTCCAAAGACACCACTGCTGCAGGAAATGGATAACCTTTGTAATCAAAGATTAACAAAGCACCAAACCCTTCCTCAAGCAGCTTTCCATCCTCGTTGAAGTGTTAATGGCTGGTCAAAGACATGAATTTGCTTTTTCCTGGCTCAGCAGCACCTGGAAACACACCTTTCTGCCTCACTTTGCAGGCACAACTTATGCAATTCACAGTCCAGCCCTAATTTAAACAAGAGGGTTTTTTTGCCTCCCTTCATGAGGTAAAAATGCCCATCGAGAATTTCCATTTCAATCTAATCAGTTGCTACATGGGCCCATTATTTTTGCTTGGAAATGCACAGGACATGTCCATACAGCTCTACAGCACTATACTCCTCCCTACACCCTCTCCACCCCCGCTTCCCACCTCCCCCCCCTCCCCAAACTATGACTCATCTTAAGGCAGAAGGTTAATTTAGGTTAATTATCTTCCTGGTTAGCAGTGCATACATGTCCTGAGCAGCAATAAAGGTTTGACACCCCTCCTGCTGCTGCAAATCAATTTTCTTCCTCATTTACTGTAAATGGAAACGAGCCAGGTTCTCTGGCATCAAAGTTAAACATTTCTCTGCATGAAACTCAACTTGTGAACCTGGTAATTTCAGATTTGCTTATAACATGTGCTTTTGCCAAGGGAAAAAAAAAAAAAAAAGGGAAAAAAAAAAAAGAAAAGCAGCTGTTTGATGTCTCCAAAAACTAGAATTAGCCCCGTAGATCAAACATCACTTCTCCTGCTGCTTTAATAATGGAAGGATCCAGTTGCATTAAGCACGAGGATATCATTACACTACGCACGGCGCTCACACATAAGCCAGCCCCTAATTCCCCTACTTAGCAGCTAATGCATGTTATTATTATTTACTCTTCGAGTCGGAGGCTCAAGCACGATCCCAGTCGTGCGGGGTGAGGTGCTCTGCAGACCTGCACCGAGGGAGAGCCTCTAAATAGGCACAGAAAACAACAAAGGAAGCGCTGCTGCCCCCGGGGAAAGGGGAACGTGAAGGGACACGCGAATCCCCCAAAGCGAGTTCGCAGCAGCAGCAAGAATCAGACGCTTGTGGTCACAGCCCCAATCCAGGCAGCTGCCACTCCTGGAGGTGGCTATCTTTGGATGGTGGAAGTGAGTTTAGCCCCTTGAAAATGAGGTTTTTCATCCGAGCTGCTCGTTCCAGCTGTTTCCACAGTCGGTGGAGACAGGTCGGTGCCTTCAGAGGGTGATTTCAGGGGTAAGGAAGAGGGTTGTGAAACGTTGGAGCAGGTTGTCCAGAGAGGTGGTGGATGCCCCATCCCTGGAAACGTTCAAGGTCAGGTTGGATGGGGCTCTGAGCAGCCTGATCTGATTGAAGCTGTCCCTGCTCATGACAAAGGGGTTGGACAAGATGAACTTTAAAGGACCCTTCCAACCCAAACCATTCCACGATTCAAAAAATTAACGGCATCCTCTGTAGGCAGGATTATCTTCCCAGAGTCTGGGGACAGGTTAATTTGTCCAAAATGAGACTTTACAGCCCTTTGAGATGCCTCGAAGCACCTACAACAGCCAGAAACATTGACAGCCATGGCATTTGTATCAGAGACCCCACGATGATGAACTTGCTGGATGCCAGGAAGGATCCAAAGGCATCTCAAGTGAGCTGAGCCCTGGATGACCAGATAAGACTGGACATTTCTGTAGAGGAGGTGAATCCCAGACCCAGTTCCCATTCCTAAGAGCAGGACCGTAGGGTACAGATGTGTGGGCAGAAGGTGGTAGGAGAAGACATGAGAAGATTGGTGGTCTTGTTATTTAAGGCTGAAATTGCTCACATGAGGTACAAGTTCTGTTTGAAGACATTCAGTAGCACCTTGGCATTGTCTTTTCTTCTGGAGAGTGGGCTTGGAGATCCCTGCTTTCACCCCAGATGCTGATGAAAGCTTCTGCTCAAGGTTAATGTGGTTAACAAGGTTAACTGGCTCGAGGTGGTGCTCTAAGAACCCTGAGGGAAAGAGGCTGCAGAAATGCAAATTCTCCTTGCAAAGTACAACACCAACTAAATATCTCTGCTGTGTGATCATAGACTCAAACACTCACTGCTTCAGCCCTGGTCTGAGGGGATAAATGTCCTTACCTCGATCTCCTCTCCCATCCAGACAGGTGCCAGAGAAAGATTTCAAATGTATTTCTTGTCTGAGTGAGTGTCTCCATTTCTTAGATTAGCAGGACTTGTCAAATGGCCAACTCAGCCTCCTCTAACCTCAGTTGTTCTATGCATTTACGACTGAAGATGGGAATTTTTTGAATGTGGCCTCATCAAAACTGACCCTGGAATCGTGGGACCAGCACTTACATTTCTTGTTTATTGTGATAAATGCTCAAACTTAGGAAGGAGAGACTGAAGGGTTGAAAAGGAAAATGTGCTTGAAAGGTTTTGAGATGGTGGGACTTGTTTCTAGGTAGTAAATGGTCAGTGGTAAATGTCACTGAGAAGGGCCACTGAGAATCTGATGGAGGCAAACCCAGGTCTATTTTTTCTGTTTTGGGCAATCTGTAAATCAAGAATATTTCTTTCTCTCCAGCTTTCTAACACCCCAAGCCTGCCCTTAGTAATTTTATCTCCCCAAACAAGCTGCTCCTTGATAGCAGAGGAGCAGTAAGTTTCTGTCTCTTCTCTAGCTGGACTTTACCTTGTGCCAGTCTGGTCTGAGTGGGTTTGGCAGCTTTCAGCAGGAACTGTTGCTCACCATGGCCCACCAAGGATCAGATCCTGCTCTCCCACACCTCAAGAAACACATTCACTTTGGCTGAGCAGTGTCCCATGTAAAGGATGCCTCCAAGCAGGTGTTTTATGGAGTTCTGCCTAACCCACGAGCAGAGAAAAAGGCAATTAAACTTAACTTTATCCCCACATGTAAAGATTGAAGACAAGAATTACTGGCACTTGAATGGGACTGTTTTTATGAATTGTGAACTGTCAGACCTTAACACTAGAACAACTCCAGGAGAGCTGGAAAATTATAGTCACAGAATCTTCATTTCATCCCATTTGGAAAGAAAAAGCTCATGACCTCCTGTAATTTCCTTCTTCCCATTTATGAGGTTAGTTGAAGGTTCTTAGAGGTTCTCTGTCTATTCCAAGGGAGGATATGATGAGTAGACAAAGTGAAATCACAAAAATGAAAAGTTTCTGAGAGGGCAATTACTTATACAAATCTATAATTCATCATAATGAATCATATCTCCTCTCTGACAGCAAAAACACCCTATTCATGCTGTACTTCAGCAGCTGAATGACTGTGATAAGAACAAGCCAACTAGGGACATCCTTGCAGGGATGTTATATTTAAGATAGAGTTAATTTTGCTTAGGGCAGAGAGATGGAGCTGATTTCTCCAAGCTCCTTCAAGCAAGATTCTCTGTGCCTTTAGAAATGTTTAGAACTCCAAGAATAATAATAATAAAAAAATAACCCTGTACTATCTATGGATTATTTAGGCTTCAAACTCAGGATATTCTATGACACTGCAGCCCATACTGCTGGATATTTTGTTGGGATTGCAAAGAAAAAAATTCAAAGGTGTTAATTTGACTCATTGGTTTAATAGAACAGTGATTGCTGCAGTAAAAGCTGGAAGAGCATAAAATTCCATTGGTAAAAAGCAGCATTTTTACCTTGTCCCAAATCACACACAAACTCGTACACAGTATTATCTCACCCCATGGCTCTCCTGAGCTTTTCCTTGACTTTCCTACAGAACAAGAAAAAATAAGCACACAGGTTGTGTTGAGTTGCCTCCTTACCTTGACCGGTCTTTACAGGTGATCTCCTCCTCCCTTTTCTCATATTTCCTCCTCCTGGTAGCAATTCCCAGCCTTTTATACAAGTGAAACTGGATCTTCTGTGTCCTGCCTGTACTGGTTTGTAGGGTGCAAGAGTGGGGTGGTTTTCTGGGTTATCTGGGCAACCATAATCACCCTTCCTGAGGAGAAGAGGAGTCACAGAGCATTCCTGTGTTGGGACCTCCATGCTCAGAACAAACCTCTGGAGCTGAACAAGCATCTCTTTCACCGAAGGCAGAAATAGTTGGGGTTTTTTCTCATAGTGGGACATTTACTTCCAGCTCTTCAAACATGACCCCAGTGCTGAATTTCACTCCATTGTTGGCATCTTTGTGTCCAGGGAAATCTTTCATTTCACCCAGGTTCCCCCAACCTGAGTTTGTGAACCTGCAAAAACCTACATGGTGACTTTTTTTTCAGTTCCATGCTTGGCTTCCCCATGTGGTGCTCACCTCTGCAAATCTTCTGAAACCCCCAAAATCAGAGATATTCCTGAGAAACATTATGTTGATATTAGAAAACAACAGAGCAGGCAGATGATGGACAAAGGTACCGAACCACAGGGTTTTTAAACCTCTGTTTTATAGTGACATCTCAGTTCTTTGTTAATGAAAATTAGAAAAGAACTGCATATTTTGAGTGAATTGCACTTTTCCTCGGGCCTCAGAACTTCCAGAATGACACTCCAACCAACAAATGGCACAAGCTTGGCTGTTTTTAATGAAGTTGTCATCTTACAGGACTCAGGGAACTGAGACCTGCCCAAGGAAAACACAAATACAAGTCATAAAGTAAAAATTTAGTCCTGCTTGAACAGCTCTGCTACAGTGAAATGGATCCCAAACTTTGTCACTCTGTGTCCTGATTGCTGCAATCATCACTTTCACGTTTCTAGATTTTAAGTCCTCAAATCTGTGGTTAGGGTTTATCTGCCCAAGCATAACCATCTAAGATAAATCAGATAAACTACTCTCTAATGGTGCTTGTTTCTCCCTGTTGACCCTGGGAGGATTCTTGTGTGAGCAGCTCCCATCTGAGTTGAGCTGAGCTGAGCTGAATCCCATCCCCGCTGGCTTGTGCGAGCTTGAACATCGGACTTGTTCAACTCTGTATGATTACATTGTTCCCAGGCACCTGGAATCCACAGATCCCCATCCTAGAAGATTAAATGTATTCCTTAACTCTAGGAATCAGAGTCTGGTTGGTAGGAGCAGAGGTTTCCCTCCCTTGGGTGATGCCACCGGAGGGCTGGTGGCACCCGTGTCCCTCGTGCACGTGCAGCAAATCAGCAGATTCAGAGGAGCAATTTTCTTTTATTTTTTGGCTGAGAAGGCAAGTTTTGCTTCAGGATTACTTATGCAAACAACTCCTTTCTCTGCATGGCTATAAACACTAATTTGGAGACCCACACCAAGCCAAATAGTTGTTGATGAGATGTTTATGAGGCGGAGGCCAAATAGGTGTTTATGAGGCAGTGGTTGTGCCAAAGTCAAACAGCACCTCTGAGCCACGACTGGCACGGGACCATCTCTCCAGGCTCAGCTACAGAGGAAGGTTATTGCATTCACTGGGGCTTCTGATGAGGAGCTCTTCCCAATTAACCCAGTGGTGGAACAGACAGGGAAGAAATTAATTCTTCCCAGGTTCTGGCAGCTGAGCAAGACTCTGTAGAGAAGAAGTGACACTGAACCCTATGGAGACTCAAAGTCCATGGTGTCCTTTCCTCATTTGCTGAAGGGGGAATCTCATTTTAGTTTCCTGTGTAAGTTTTTTTGCTAATTTTGAGGTCCCAGCTGGAGCAGGGGGCTTCCAAGAAGGATCTGATAATGGAGTGACTATGTCCAAACTTCCCCAAATTAGGAATGGTAGATCCTGGCATAGGAGCTGGAAGTGGTGAATGGAAGGAGATTGATGAGGAAGATGAGGAAATGGCATTTCACAGTCTGAGGGGATGTTCTGTCAGCAGGATAAGGCTGCAGGAGCCTTCCCAAGTCCAGGAGGGAGATCCTGGTGGGAACAGGACTGTCAGCTTCTCCAGAGGCAGAGCTCACCTCTTCCTTCCTCTCTCCTCACTAGCACTGACCCTGTGCAGCATGTTCACCAAAAACAGCAGGATCAAAACCCTACTGAAACAAAATTCCCCAACAAACACATCTGTGGAGGAAAGAACAGATCCTACATAAGCCACATTATTTAATTTGGGAAGGGGGCCAGGTACTATAATAAGAATATTTGATAAAAATAAGAATTTTATAAGAAACGTGAATTTAAAAGTGAGCACAGGAAAGAAGAGATGCCAGCTGCTGCCCTGAAATGATACTGCAATTGCAATAAGAAACTTCTTTTATATTGAGTGAACATGCAGATGTCAGCAACAGGGCATCACCCCGGGCTGTTTAGATGCAGGATGTTTATTTACACAGCAAAAAGCCACGTGGGAAGAAGGTGTTTTGTCTGTACTTAATGAAACCTTGTGGCCTGATTTAGAAGAAAGAGATAAACACAGCTGGTGTTGTGGCACAGGAACACGAGACTGAGGGAGAAAAAAAAGGCAAAGATGACGAGCCAGCATCTTCTTAGCCCTTGGTTAGAGGCTGTTGGAGTCATAATTCACTCAAAGGCACAAGAACAAACCCCTAATCGTTCCCTCCCACCACACTAGGATCTGAAAGCCCAGACATTGTGGTGGACACGGCAGGAAATCCTCTGTCAGATGGGGAGATGGAGCTTTTGTTGGGCTGTGGGGACATGTGAGAGGTTGGTGCCTCCATTGCTGCCCTCTGAGCTGCAATTACAGGCTCAGCGTGCCCTTAATAAAACAGAGGTTGGCTCATTATTCCCATAATCACCTGGAAAATGTATTTCTCAGGCTTGTTCTTTGCTGTATCAAAGCCTTGTTTCTGCATCTCTCCCTCTCTGTCCGTTCCCCCCTCCCCTTTGTGCCCCTGTGAAGGGACCAGGGATGTCTTGCAGTGTAGCCCTTGCCTGTGATTAACGTGCTGACCTAGCAATTATTCACATCTGGATGGGCCTTTGTTCTACTTTGAAGTCTCTCAATGACTTCTCTTTCCCCTCACCTGTCTTCATTTTCCCCTCTGTGCCCCCATCCCACCTCCTCCCTCTCCACCTTGTCTATTAGTCCTCAGAAGTGCCAGTGGGCCCAAAATGAAATACAGGACAGGACCAGAAATTCCTCCTTAATGGGCCCAGGTGAGCTTGGAGTGGAAAAGGGAAGGTTCAGACCTTGAAGATGACCTTTCCAAAGTGCTTAAGTCAATAACAGTGTGCAACCCTCCCTAGCCCCTTGTTTATAATTGACAAGGTGGGGATGGACTGGAGGCTCTTTCTTCTCTCCAAGCATGTGAGATCTTTTAATCTTCACCCCCACAAAAAAAAAAAAAAAATAAAAAAAAGAGGGACAGGGGAAAAAGAAGGAGCAAAGAGCTGGATGATGGAAGAGATAGGGTAATTGGTTTACCGCAGAGTGAGGATGGGGAGCTGCAGCTCCTTCTGAGGTCCCTCTGTGGTGGGAGAAGTGCTGGTTGAGCAGCATCTCCTCTCCCAAGACATCTTTTGTATGGGAGAGGAGGAGGGGAACGCTCCCTCTCACACAGTGTTCCATCCAGAAACCGAGGCACATTCACCAGCAACTGGTTAAGAAGGAAGATTAAGGGTTGTGGGGCTCGGGGGAGTGGGAAGTCCCTTTGCTTTGAGGAGATTAACTTTGGAGAGGAGGTGAAACACAAGGCGATAGTCTTTCAAAATTGCCTTCCAGCCGTGACAGGCAATGGTGAGATTAATTAGATTACGAATGCTCTTTTATATTTGGCAGATGGGCTGGGACAAGGTGGGTTGGAATCTGGGACAGAAATGCTTCATTTTTATCTTTTTTTCCCCCAATCCTGCTATTTTTTAATGCAATGCAGGTGTTCCCAGCGTGATGCAACTCCCAGCGGTCAGCAAAAAGCCTCCAGTGGGCTTTGGAAAACGAGACTGGGATAGACACTGCTGCAGGAGGACATGAAGGAAAACTGTCCAAAGGGAGCAGAAAGAACAGATATGAAATGTAAGACATGAAGGTTACATGACCAGTGTTAGATTTTTCTCACTTTAGACAGAAAGTGTATGTGAAATGATTCTGGAAATACACAAGTTCTTGATACACAAAGGAAGATGTGTCCATTTCTAGCACAGAGCATGAAAAGAGTTTCACTGAAAGGTCAGGCTTTTTTTTTTTTTTTAAAATTTTTTTTTTATCTACCTAACCTTGAGAACACCTTTTTTCCAAAGTTTTCTGGAAGTCAGGAGGGGAATCTACAGGCACAGGAAGCAGTGGGGACAGAAAAATGCAGAGGGTGAGGAAACATCTAAAATAGAGAAGAAAAATTTGGGGTTAAGCCACAAATTAACAAATGTCTTGCAAGGGAGACCTGCTGTTCCTGAAGCTTTGCTGTGAACAATTTTACCTCTCTTTAGCTGTCAAAACATTTCACGCCAAATGAGACTCCTTACTCTCCTTTTATACCCAATTGATAGAAGCAGACATCTCTGACCTTTAGATGGGATGATAAACTTCAATTAATTCTTCTTAATTGCCTATGAATGAGGTCAATACGACCAGTTGTCACTATTAAATCCTGAACTACAACTGAACAATCACATTATTTTAATTAATTTCCAACTTTTTGCCAAACTTGAAGATGTTCCCCTCCAAAACATGCTGTCCATTGGGCATGAACTCAGAGGTTTTGCTAATCTTGGTTAACCTTCTAAAATATAGACTGTCCACTGATGCTTTTGTGGAGCTGTAAGGTCATGAGGTGGTTTCCAGTCCCAATCCATGAAATTCAGCATCCAGGACTTGAGTCTCTCTTCAGGCTCAAGGTTGACTGCAATCATCCAGGCTGCTCCTTCCAGTGAGAGCGGCCAGGGCTGGAGGATGCAACATAATATATGGAATTTGATGGGCTGAAATGAGAAATAACTCAGCAACCTCATGAGAACAAGGGGCTTGAGATCCAACTCACCAAACAAGACCTGAAGCTGTAGGGAATGAGCTCTGAATGTTGGCCGAGATATTTGTGACACTGAATACACGTGCTGGGCAAGTGTGAAAACAGCTTGTGCAGCCAAATTAGAGGACATGTCATCCCGTGGAGTAGGGCATAGTATGGATGTTAAGGAATCTGCAGCTTGGAGAACTCGGGACACAGTTGTTGGAGGGCTGTGTCCTGCAGCTGAGCCTCTGGGAGGAGTGAACCCAGCAGGATGAGTTAACCACAAGGAGAACAGGATAATGTTCTCTGGCTTAAGCTCTGTGGGGTTGGAAAAACCTTGTGGAGAAAGACACTGATGGAGACACCTGTCCTCTGTGTGGGAGCCTCTCCAAGGTACAATGTACATGAGAATGGACCATCTCTGCCACCACCACCTGCCCAGACCTTACTGGTCTCTGAGAGGGTGAAGAGATCTCTCAGGAATATCACTCTGGACTAGTTACCAACCTTCCAGAAATATTTGGCATTCCTGCAGGCCACACACTGGTTTTTTTTATTGGTCTCAGGCAGGGAAGAGGGAACTTTAGGAGTAATTCACAGCCAGAAGGTGCATCTCAGGAGCGATGTTGCTCCATGGTGGGGAGGCTGCAGTGTGGAACAAGCCCACCATAGAGCCCCTCTTTGGCTCCATCTCCAATATTCTAGGATGGAGCCAAACTGGAGCTGCCTTTGGAAGGCCTTGGCTTGTTTTCCTCCCACAGTGCAGGAGGTCTGTCCTGATCCCAGCTCCTGGCCAGTCTGTCACTGTCACCTCTCCTGGCTCCCAACCAGTCCCAGGCGGACATCCCATGCTCTGGAGATGACACCAACACCACATGGGCGATAGACTGAGCAACATTTTCATCTTCCATCTCCATTTCCCTCTCATTTTGCCTGTGCTCATTGCAAACACAAGCACAGATGGGCCTTGAAAACTTTTCCTAGTGGTCCAAGGGAATGTTTGCCCATCACAAGGTTCCATCTGCAGCTTCTGAACACTGTTCTTATTTCACAGAATCATAGAACCATTAAGGTTGCAAAACAGCCCCAAGATCATTGAGTCCAATTTTTAATTCAGCCAAAGGCCATCACTAACTCATGTCCCCAAATGCCACATTCACATGTTTTTTGAACACCTTCAGAGATGGTGATTCCACTGTTACCCTGTGTGGGGAATGTGGTGCTGTGATTTAATCCCTCTCAGGACCATACCCTTCATATACTGAATTTTATTCATTCATCTGAGCTGAGAAGTAAATAAAATAAAATAAAATAAAATAAAATAAAATAAAATAAAATAAAATAAAATAAAATAAAATAAAATAAAATAAAATAAATAAGAAAACTATGAATAACAAAGGGTTTTCACTGGGGAACTGAATCTCATGGATGGATGATCCTTCTCTTGGTACTCTTCTCTGGTCAGGGGAACTGACCTGATCATGCACATGGTTTGTTTGAGACTCAACAAGCACCTCCCCATCCCAAACTGGTGTCCAGTGCCAAACCAGCCAAATGGCACAAATTAACAATTAACCTCCAACATGACATCATCAACCAGTTGACTAGGGCTGGATAGATTGTGGTGCTTTTTTTTTTTCCTGATCTCTTGTTTTTAAATTTTTTAATTTTAAATTTTTAATCAGTACTCTGGTATCCCACAATGATATCCCACTGTTCCCTTTTTTCTCTCAGTATGGAGGGATTATCATGGAATTAAAGGCACATTGATAAAGCTTTTAGAAGGAACCTGTGCTCTGTCCATGGAGATGAACTATTCAAATGACTTTTATCTCCCTTCCAACCAATGTAAAAAGCCTCTTTTCTTTTCAGCTTCCAAACCTGCCAGTAAATAACCTGCCTTGAAATAACCCCCTGACCCTCCCTCCTGCCCTCCACACTCCTTCCACCCCGTTTTCTTCCTGTAATAGGTCTGAAAAGGTTGAAAGGTGTTGAACTCTTGTGAGGGGAATTCAGCTTTAAAGACCCTGAACTTTTGGATTCCCTGAGGGGCACAGAGGAGGGGAGGAGGAGGAAGGTTGGGGGAGGTCTTGTGCTTCAACACAGTGACCTAAATGACACATCTCATGTACATGTCATGTCAAATGTCATCTCTAGGGCTGGAATTACTCTGAACAACCTGTCTGGTCACTAGAGGTGAGTGAAAAGTCTTAGCTGCAAGCCATTGCTTTGAGAAAATCTTGCCTCTTATACTTCCTTCTTAATTTATTTATGGGCTGGGGACTTTTTTTTCCCCTGTCCTTGCGCAAGATCCACCAACTGACTTTTTGCTCTGACTGATTGTAGATCTGCTTGATGAACAGCTGCAAAACAGGAAGGAAACAGTGAATCTTTTTTAGTAGGTGTGCTTTTTTGGGGTCAGAAATGAGAAACTGTGTCTGGGAATGACAGCTGAAGGCAGCAGCTTGAACAGCTTCATTCAGCTGGGCTCAGCAGGGACGAGGACACTCAGCTGGGACCCTCCCTCAGAACTTTGGCCCCCATGTCTTGCAAAGCTGAGCAGCAGTGCCAGTGTTATGGCCATTGTCCTTGGGGTGCTGCTTCCATACCCTAATCCCCTTTCTCCCTCCCCTTCTCCTCTTCTTCAGAGCCTCTTACCACCTTCCCTGTGGATTTTCCAAAGGATGCTGTAAAAGGTGCCTTCACTGGAGCCTCCCTGAAAAGTGAGCGCTGCCTGCTCTTCAACCTGCTGGGGAAGCACCCAAGAAAAAAGCAGAGGGAGATAAAAACATGGATTAATACATTAGAAATAAGGCAGAGCTGCCCCAGGAGGATGTTTCAGCCCAGCTGTTTGCCTGTAGCAGCTCAGGAAAGCCTTGTAGGCTTGGATAAATGTCCAAAACTTAAAGAGGTGGTGTTTGGGATGCCATTAAACAGGGAGGCAGAAGATGCTGAAGCCAAGCCTGAGGTCACAAACTGCTGGAAGGGGAATCCTTTGGTTCATGATGTGCTGGAAAGCAGATTGTTTGTCACAGCCCCCCAGTCTGACCTGCAGTTTCCTTTCTTTTACACATCACTCCAAGCTGAGCTTTACTTTGCACTCATCAACGGTAAAATAAATCTCTGCAAAGCAAGGATTGGCGTGTGCCCAGGATGTTCTGCCCTTGGATGAGGAATCAGGACTATTGAAATAGGAATCAATCCAGAGCTGGGTGTTTGAGTCTCAGCATTGAGTTCTGCACCTTTCTAATGGGAAATGCTTGTCTCTATCTCAGCAAAATTTTGATCTATATTGATTATTGGGATTATTCCTTGGCTGGAATGTTTTTCTCTGGGCAGTGGGAACTCAGAACTTGGAAATCAGGCATGTGAACATCATCTCTGGAGCTTAAACCACACCAGAGCGAGAAGGTGGCCAACAGCTGGAATGGCTTTGCCAAGTCTTGTGGACACATCTGAGGGGGTTTTTACTGTAAAAATTTCCCAAAGGTCAGGAAATCTCTTGCAAAACAGCTGCCTGATCCCTGTTCCTCCACACCAGAGATTTCCAAGGGGACACTTTTCCAAACAAAGCGTTGCCTTTTGCCCTTTTAGCAGCAGGATACAATTGATACCTGTGATTTCAAGAGGGAAAGAAAAGTTAGATTAAGCCTTCACAAGAACTCCTATCAAAAATTTGGTTTGGTATGTTTTTGGGGTTTTTTTTTAAGCATAAAAGATTCCATCACATGGTGATGGAATTCCCTTGGCTTTTTGATAAAAGCTTTGCACTTCCAGATGTTCTTGGAAAGAAAAAAAGCATCAAAGACATATCTGCAAAGGTAGTTTTTGTACCTGAGTGGATCAGGGCTGTGTTCTTCTCTTGGGGTGTCTCTATGAGACTGTGTAGAAGGATTGAGGAGTACAAAAGTGTGGCTTCTTCTGGGGATTTGAGAGAATTCCATGGTTTATTTATTCCTTGGTTTGTTCCAAGCTTTATCAAAGATATTTTTCAAGGACCCACAACGTTTCAGTACCAACTGCCCCCCAGCCACGTGCAGAGTTCCTTTGCCAGGTCCTTTCACAACAATGTGAAACAATTAATGTTTCAAAATCCCAAACAACAACCACTTAATTGCTGAGAAAGACAGGCCAAGGATGGCTCTGAAGTTGGGCATTACCTGTGGGTGAAAGAGAGAAGGGAAGAGGTTCTCATGACCCAGGATTTTTGGATAACTTTGGGTGAGTCACTTGCCAACAATTGGTGTCTTAGTTTTAAAAGGTGGACCTGGTGTTGCTTCTTCAGCTCAGAAAGGTTGAACGATGACCAGGTGAGGCTGCAAGGCTCAAACAGGGAGGGTGGAAGGGGTCACCTCACTTGGGTCACTGTGTGAAGACAGTGTTCCCCCTGCAGGGAGCTCACTGCAGCTCCTGAGCCTTCGGTGCCTGTGATTTTCTGGGGGAAGATAGAATTATTTAGGCAGCCAGGAAAGCAGAAGCATGTGATTTATCATGGGAAATATTCTGATGTCATGGCAGAAGCAGGACCTGTAGAAAGCAGCACCTTTTCCTTTTGAAATCAGAGCCTCGGTGGATGTTTCCTGCATGTTGTGACTGGAGATATGAGCTGCCCTTTTTCAATTTTTGATGCTTTTGTTATCTCTCCCCCATCACCCCTTATTTTCCTGAGAAGAAAGTGTTCCTTGCAGACAATCTATAGAAACAAACCCAGGAGATTTAAAAGTTAAAGGGTCTAATTATGCAGATTAATTTCTTTCCAGTTCCAGAGCTGAAGTGACCAGAGGGGAAAGGAGGGACAAACATGTGGGGCTTATAGGAAGAGGGAATATGTTTAGGGATCTGGAGTGAGTCTGAGGAGAGTTTCTAACATTGGATTGAGACCCTTCATCTGAATCGTCACCTCAGAACCATTCTAGTGTCTCCTGCCTTTCTTGGGTCCAGTTTCAGGGAGGTGAGAGCTCAGTGGAGCTGGGTGAATGCACAGCCTGGAACCAGGGCTGGAGAAAAGCTTGGGGTTCACTCATTTTGCCCCTTTTCATAGGAAATGGAGGTAGAGCAATTGGAAATTGCAAGGGGAAGGGAAAAGGGAAAAGGACCCGACTACCCACACACTTACATGATAAATATTCTGACCTGAGAAGGGTTGGAGGATAGAAACACAGAGGAAAGGATGAGAGAGAGGTTGGTGATCCAGCCACTTGATAGGGCTTCCCAAAAGTGCCAGTGACCTCTTGGATATAGGCAGGATCTGCAGATCAGAAAAGACAACCTTAACCTCTCTCTGGAAGAGAAAACCAGGGGTGCATTTATGTGCTTAGGGCACACAAGCCCCTTTTATCCTAAAGAATGTCCAGTTTTGAAGGAAACTTCAAGATTCAGCCTAAATTTTGGGGACTGGGGATGGGGAAAGAGATGGAAGAAGGGTGTCTAAGTTACCTGGGATGCCTGGCTCTTCTCACTGAGCATAGGGAGTGCTCAGTGGATCCAGGAGGTTGGGTCTTAGATGGTGGATTTTGGATCTGACCCCCCAGGTACCGCACAAGTGTGAGAGATCCAGTTGCAAACTTGATGCCTTATGGTGAAACATGGAGGATTCTCTTCATTCAGCAACAGTCCACCCCCAAAACGAGTAAAAAATCCTAAAAAAATGGCTGTGGATCTATGAAAATTAAAAGTGACATTCTTAATCAACTAAATGGGTGGCAAGAAAATGGCTTTGGAGTGATGGAGACAAAGCATTCCTAGTTTTTCCATGCATTTCAAACATCTGGTTGAAGATAAATTATTTTTAAAATGAAAACCATTTTAAATATATTAATATATATTTAACACACACAGATAATATATAGATTATAAATATAAAATATTTACTACTATAAACTTAATATATCAATATTTTTAATTAAGAAAATGGCACTGAGTTATGTTGGAAACCTTCTTCCTTTGCTGAAGTGAAACAGTTCTGTTTCCCTCTCGCCATCCACAGGCAGATTTTTTTTCCTCTACAAAGCAAAACAAAGGGAAAACAAACCCACCCGTTAAACCACCACAGACCTAAAATCCATTTCAGTGGGAAAAAAAGGCGATGGATGAAGAAAAGCAGCTTTGCCAGGTTCTCGTTTGCCCAAAATTATTACCAATGCCTAACCCGAGCCTACCTGAAGGAGAGCAGCTACAAAACCTGCGGGATTGGGGGATTTGCTTTATCTGGGGACACACATCTGGGACGGCACAGCTGCTGCCCGGCATGTCCCGATGCTCCCCAACATCAAAGGCATCACATCCCCCGACCTGGAGTGCGACACATCCCCAGCTTGGGAGAGCAGCTGGAATTTGGGATGTAGAGATATGCAGGAACGCCGTTGCCCTGGGCAGGGAGTTACGGCCGTGGGTCGGGGGGGAGCTGATTGCCCTGGAAGCCGCCCCCCAACCCTTTTATATGGTCATTAGGAGACCCGAATGAGGGAAGGCTGCGGGGGCTTCTCACGCCTCCAGCCCAATCCAGGCAGCAGCTCCTCTCTCAAGTACCTGCTAACAGGTCCCCTGGCCTTTGGTCTCAGTCAGGTCTCAGCGGAGACCAGGCACCATTTCCTAAGCTAATAGGTGTGAGCGGAGCCAAGAATGTCACTCCTTTTTTTAGGGCTTTTCAAGGCAGGCTGTAAACCTCTTGTTTGCCTCCTCCTCCTTCTCTCTGGGGTTGTTTCTCTGCTTCCTCCCCCCTCTTTTCCCAGGTGGTGTTAAAAGTCAACAAGCTCCTTTATCTCGGGGCTGGCCTCGTTGCCCGGGATGCTGGAGCAAACCCACATTGCCGGGGGATATGACAGTCCCACATCCTCCAGGCTTTTCCAGGTCCTGGCAGGGCCCCTTGGCTGTGGCAGAAGGTACCCAGGCTTAGGGCAGGGTCCTAGTTGCAGCCAGACAGGGTTGAAAATCCTCATTTTCCTTCCATTTGCAGCGGTACAGCACAAGAAATGCTGCGTGACTAGAGCTGGACTCAAAGATCTGAGAGTCTTTTCCAGCTTCAGTGATTCTGTGATGAGCTGCAGAGATGCTGAGGACATGTCAGGGGATGGAAGCTGGGATTCCTCCCCTGCCCTGGAATACTTTTGATCTACTGGAGGTTGAACTGGAGGGATCCCAGTTTGTCTTGGAGCTCCTGATTCACCAGTCAAACACCCAGAGCAGCACAACTGGTGAATCAGGAGCCTGGTCGACAGCCTGACATGGGGCTGATTCTGTTCTTTTCCTGCTTATTCCCACTGGAATAAAATAGCTGTGAACTCTTTTTCCAGTTCAGCAGGGACAAAGAGGGATCAGGCCCAAATTTGAGGCTGATTTAGTGGATTTGGCCCAACAGCTTCTTCCTTTTAATTCTAATGTCCCACATCTGAAACACAATTTTCTCCCCTCTCATTGTTAACACTGGAGTGAATATCCTTTGCTGTTACCTTTTCCCCATAGGAATTGCTGGATGGTGTTGAGGAAAGGTTGATTCTTCCTAAACAACTTTGCAAAGACCTTTTCCAGGAATGGGGACTCAACCACTTCCCTGGGACAATGGAGAGATGTTACTCTGATGTCCTATGGAGGCCTTACCCCTGGCCATGGGAAAGAAGGATTTGAAGGTCCATGCACCAGGTAAATGCCTTGGTTTCTCCAACCACCACTGTAAAAAAAAAGAAAGATTTTTATGAGCAATCCCTCAGGTCACTGGGTGGAGGGTGGTTTCAGGAGAGTAAATGTGAGCCATCAGGTTTGTGCCACACAGGTCATCAGGTGTCTGTGCTGGCAAGTCTCCCTGCCTCAGTTTCTCCTCTGGAAAAACTGGGATGGTGAGGAACAGCTCTGAGGTGGACTTTGGGAGCTGCAGTGCAGCTTTATTTTAAAGTTCTCTCCCTTCCTGCATTACACTGCCTTAGGAAGGAATCAGACCTCGAGATATTTTCTATTTCTGGGGGTTTTTTTCATTGCAGACTTGGCTTTTAACTCTTCCATGCACTGTTTTTAATGCTGAGAGGGGGAATGATAGGATGGCATCTTTGCAACCACCATCTCCAGGGCTGCTCCTACTTCTTTCTCATCTTTTGCCCTACTGACAGCACTATTAACCCTCCTTGCCTTGGTGCTGAAACATCAAATCCCCTTCCAGGGGGAGACAATTCCCTCTGTGGTGCTCAGAAAATGTTCTCCTGAGGGACACCCGGAGATGCTTCACAGAATCATGGAATCCTAGAATGGTTGGTGTTCAAAGAGACCTTGAAGATCATCTAGTCCAACCTCCCCATCATGGACAGGGATGCCTCCACATTTCCTTCAGAAAGCCTTAGATATTGTGGAAAAGAGGCAGTGCAAGAGTGGTGAAGAGCTGAAAATATCCCGTTAACAGGGAAACCTGAAGGAATGTCTTTCTGGCCTGGGTAAGGCAGGTCTCAAGATGGCAAGGCCTGGTCTGGGCTTACACAAAACTTGACAGTGTCATTCCTTCTCTGGTCTTTCTTCCCTAGAGGAGAAATGGGGACTTTCCTCTTGACTTCCATTGACTTTTTAGACTGGGAGACCCTCCAAGTGGCTTAGATGCCTCTTGTAGAGGGCAATGCAAGATGATAATTCTGTGGGCACAAAGCTGGGGACGTGTCACTTAAAATCCTTGGAGGATGGACTCTTACAGTGTCTCTAAATTCCCATGTCTGCCAGAGATGAATGATCAGACCCCTCTGTCATGCCTTTGAAGGGTTTGGAAGTGGTGGGGATGGATGTGGACTGGGGGGGTTCTTTGGGAAGTGCCTCCTGGCGTGTGGCGTGCTGGGGGTTAATTGTATCAGAGTGAATACCTGAGGAATTAATAATGATTTGCTGCTCATCAGGCAGCCTTCCTTGAGAAATGTAACACAAGAAAAAACACGTTAGCAAATGCCAGAAAAATGCAGAGAGAAAAAGTAACTGTGGGTGTGTGGGGGTGGTGGTGTGAAGAAGCTGTCCGGGACCTCGGCTGGGCTCGGTGTAGGAGTCACACAAGAAGTCTGGGTGCCTGCTGGATGGAGCCACTCAGCACCCCAGGGCCTTGGTCTGATCTTTGCTCAACTCCACCAGCTCCAGGACGCTGAGGTTTTGGGGGATTTCATGACCTGGCTTGCTGAGGGGCTGCAGCTCCATAAAAGGAGCTTGGGGAAAGAATTCATCTGTTCTGGAAGGAGAGGCACAACTGTGGTATGACAAGCATTCCTGGTGAGGATGGATCACCTGGGTTCCTGTCAGAGTGAAAACCAGGGATGCACGTCCAGTGCAAGCCATGAATAGCTGGTGTGTAATGTCCCCATCAGGATGCTGCTGCTATCAGAGAGAAGAAAGGCATATTAAAAAAAAAAAAAAGGAGAAATAAAGTTATTTAAATAAAGATATTCAGAGGAGTGATACAGGTATCTGAAGGTCTGATTGAGCCTCTGGGGGCTTACAAGTGTTCATGTTCCAGGGTATAGAGAGGTGAAGTAAGAGCATTGGACAACTAACCCTAATTCTGCACAGCCAGGATAACTGTAGGCAGCCAGCTTGGCACAGGAGCATCCCCAAAGCCTGAAATTCCCTGCAGCCATAGGAATGTCCTTGGAGGGATGGCAGTGCTGTAAACCCTGTTTCATGGAGAGGGCAGATGAGGTGCAGGGAGGTGGCTGAGAGATTTGGCATAACACACACAGACAGTCTGTGTCCACCCCAGTCCTGAGCCACATCCCCACAATATCCCACTTATTCCCTCTCTGGGCACTCCTCCAACTTGCCACAAGGATGCCCTGCCAGGAAAGTTGGGGGTCAGAGAGTGGTGGGGGTTGGGAACATGAGACATTCCTGCTTGGCATCCCATTCCCTGAGGGATTGCTCCCGTTCCCCTGTTGCTTTTCTTTGGAGAGTGAAACCCTTCGGTTTTCATTATTCCCACATTGTCTCCCTCGTGCTTGTTGGTTCCCATCACTGGAGCTGGTTCCCACCAGCTTCCCTAAGGTGAGGCTGGTCTTAGCTTGGGATTTGTTTCCTAACAAATATTTTGGCAGAAAAAGGCAAGAGGTTTGTCTTTCACTTCACGATGGGCACTGTTATGGCAGGGAAATGATGAATTTGGGGCTTTTTGGGATACCTACCCTAATTATTAGGCAAACCACCAACATCAGTGCAACCTGCTGCCTGAGTCCTTCTTTCATTCCCATCTTCCCCTTCCCTGACGTGCCAGATCTGTTGGAAACAGCCCAGGTGGGATGTCAGCTCCACCATCAGAGAACTGACACAGCTGTTTTCGGTGTCGAGGTGTATTTTCTGATAACCAAGGGGCTGCTCCCAACTTCCTTGTCTGTCACCTGCTTGGAAGAGGAAGCTCCTCTGGTTTGGAGCCAGCCTGTTGACGGAGTGACGCTGCTGGGAGCTTGTGCTGCTGCCAAAAAGCTGATGAGCTGCTTCTCAGCCATCCCTGCCTCTTGCTATGCATGACTTTAGTCTCGATATCACAGAGTGCAGAGGATGTCTGATATCGAGGAGAAATTTGCAACTGTACTGTGTCCAAAAAACACGACATTGAGAGAGGATATCTGTCTACTTCCCTGACATCTATTGCCTTGATCTTGGTGAGTATTAGAATTCATTTAATATCTAAGAACATTCACCAGGCTTAAAATACAAAGATTGGACCCTGGCTCTTGGATTTTTAGGGCTCATATAATCTTACCTATACGACCTTTCCTGAAAATACCATCCCTGTGAGGAAAGCAGGGGGGGGAAAAAGAAAGAAAGAAAATCAGGACAATTTGTGTCCATTTACAGATCTGTGGTTCAACACCCCAGCTCATTCTCTCCTTTCTAATTGCTGCTTTCTTCTCTTCCCGGGCTCCTTTGTTTCTCTCTGCAAGCAGCCACAGCTTTCAGATGTTTTAGGGTCATTCCTCCATGTGCTGCAATGCTAATTATTTCTCCTGCCCTAATTCAGTTTTACATATCACTCCCAGCCACACAGGCCACGCCACACACACAATTCTCATGATAAACCCTCCCCACACTCAGGACAACACAAAGCCGTAGGATCCCGACCACGGGTTCTGTCGTTCCTTAATTGTGCCGTCTTAATTAGAGGGTTCCCAAAACTAGAAACCTGGTGCTGCCACGTACCAAATTCGCCCCATGAATGCTTTGGGATGATGAAGATGGCATCGATAATGGCCAAGATTCCTTTTCCTGGGGTTTGTTATGGCTTATCCGCAGCATCCAAAATATTTTAAGTGGAAACTGCTCAAAAGACTTCCCGGTTAATGAATGATCAGTGAAAAACTCTTCCAGAAATGCCAGATATAAGGATTGGTGCTGATGTCATGTAACAGCTCCCATTCAGGAAAACCATTGAAAACAGTCCAGATTCCTCTGGACTGTTAAATCTCTTTTAATTTCTCCTCTTTGTGTGGATATAAGCTGTGGGGGTTTTGTTTGTTTGTTTATTTCCCTCTTGCGGAAAGTAAGTTTTAATTTAATTTGCATGTTGGGTTGCTGCTCTTTTTGTGTTGCTTTTAATATATTCAGAGCATCTGGGGAGCCTGAGGTTTGGAGGCAGAGGAGAGTGAGGGTTTTTTTTTTCATTGACGAACGTGGCTTTGAGAAAAGAAATTAAAAAGTTAGGGGAAATAAATTCCACGAGGGAAGAAATGGGAGGATTTTTTCCATGCATTTTTTCCAGGAAAAAATCAGTAAAAAGCCTGCCCTTCTATTTTATTATTTTATTTATTTTATTATTTTATTTATTATTTTATTTTATTTTATTTTATTTTATTTTATTTTATTTTATTTTATTTTATTTATTATTGTATCTATTTTAATAAATAATTGCAGCAATAGCAAGGAAAAAAAAAAGACCTAGCCAGGGATTAAGGTAGATAAATCCCAGGGAAAGATTAATCAGAAGGATGCATGGAGACATGCAGCTCCCATCCAAAAATACCCTGCAAAATGAATATAAAGAGGATTATGCAGAGCTTTCCATGGACAACTTTGGGTCGTGTATATTCAGATGGTGTTTTGCATCCTGAGAACTGTCCATGAGGTTGAGAGTGCATGGGATTGGGATACACGGATGTAACATGTTTGCTGCCATATAAACCACTCTTTCTTCCATATCTCTTCTTTTCCCCTCCCCTTCCCACCTTCAACTTGTTCCTTTGCAAAGTGGCATTTTTAATTTCATGTTTCAGAGCCTGAAATGAGCAACGTGTTACCAGGAGGAGGTTTCCTTCAGGCTGAAGTAGGTGATAATCCCGAGGACTCCTTGCTGAGGACCCTTGTCTCCCTTAAAGAAGGATTTTAGTGTTTTTTCAAGGGGTTTAAAAAAAAAAAAAAGCAGCTCTAGGAAGGTTTTTCGTTGGGCAGGAAAGGGCTGTGGGATCTAATCAGATTTTGCCACCCTGAGCTCCTGAGGTTTGGTGTGGTTAAAACACCTTCCCCATCCCCCCAGCCCCTACTCGCAAACTCTCCGGTTTTTGGGATCGTGTGGCCAAATCCACACTTGCCCGTCGAAATGAAAGAGGAGGGTCCCTAAAAGGGACCTCGAGGACGTTTATTTTTCTCTTTGCTCCCCAAAACTCCCCATTTAGAAAGCGCATCTGCGCGAGGGATGCAGCCGGGGGATGCGAGGACCGGGCGGAGGTGATGCTCGGGGATGCCCCGATGAGGGTAAAACCTCTGCCTATCCCACTTAATGCCATCACTGCTCCGACGGGGATTCCTGGAGACAATGCGAGCCGCCCCCGGCCGATGAAAGGCTCCTGTCCCGGGGAGATAACCCCGACAAAACCCTTCCCCCCGGGAAACCCGAGGATTGTATCCCCCGTGCTTGCAATTCCTGTGTGTGGCACCATTAAGAATTGATATGCTCGATATGAATGGAGATACTTCAAAACGCCTGAATAGACCCCGAGCTCCCCCCACCGCCACCCCCTTCCCCCAAAAAAAAACATTGTTGAAAAAGTCCCCTACTCAGCTTGGGAGGGAAAGTTTGTGTATCAATCTAGTTTTATAATAGTGTAATTTAGTGTCTAGGCCTGGGCTCTGGTGGTGATATTGTGCTGCAATGAATGAGACAGAGGGCTCCAGGCTGAGCAAGAGCTCGAGGACCCGGCTGGTTCTATTCAGGCCAAACTAATCGGCTTCAGCTCCTCTCTCCGCCAAAGCTCCCCTCTCAGTAGTGGGTTTTTCTCTGGGTTTTTGTTACTGTTTCTTAAAGAGCTCAGCTGGCTGCTGAGGCCTGAAAAGAATCAAATTATTAAAGATTTTGTGGAAAATCCAGTGAGAATGGGCCCATGCAAGAATAATAGCATTGTGCCACCGTGGGCCATTCCCAGCTTCCAGTCGGGAGAAATTGTCAACTCTGTCTTTGTTTTCTTAACCCTTTCAATAGAAACAAAATAATATTTAGCTCAGCACAAAATACCTTCTTTTTAATTTCTAATCCTTTCAGATTCTTTTTTTTTTTTTTTCCCTCCTTCCCCCCTTCTCCTCCTCCTCTTCTTCCTCCGTCCCTCCCTCCCTCTCTTTCTCTCTCCCCCTCTCCTTCTTTTTGTTGGCTGTCCTCTGAAATATATTTATATCCCTCATACATTCTCCTATTCCTTGCCAGTTGGCCAGAGGGGCATCTGTTATCAGGAAAGCCCCTTCTTTTTTAAACAGGATGTAAAATGGGTGATTAAATCCTTTATTAACAGTTGCCACCAGAAAAGGGAAACATTTTCTTTCAAGCTTCTATTTTTAACATTTGTTAGCAGTTAATAAATCATTACTGTGTTGTTCAATGGGCTGCCTATACAATGTGTCATGTCTTTTAAATGTCTATATATTTTCAGTTTAGGAAGGTACTTAATTGGCTTATTGTAATGTCTTTAAAGAGCAATAAGGAAATGTCTGTCTGTCTGTCTGTCTGTCTGTCCATCCTCAGTCCACCGGGTTGGATAAAGACAAGCAAATTAATCACTCTCCTCTTTTATTTAGGGACTAAGTAGCTTTTCATGTGTGAGCTGTCTCTTTTCTTGGCTGTTTCTCCTCTGCATGTGCTGATCCTAAATGCATTGAGGAGCAGCATTATCTAGGAGATGGGAGGAAAAGGCTGTCGGACACAGCATGGATTTCGAATCCAGCTGGGCTTCAGGTCTCTCAGGTTGTAGACAAACTGGGTGTGGGGCTGTGTGGTGTATCCCATCTTTGCTGGGGGGAATGAAAACCACAGCTCCTTTGTGTGGGGAAGGCAAAGTTGCTGCCACCTTGTCCAAACTGGGGGATGGAGCAAAAGGAAAAGGGATAAAAAAAATAAAAATTGTCAAAACAAACCCCATCCAGCACCAGAGATGGGGTGACAAAGGTCACTGCTGGATCCTCTCCTGGTGAAAAACTGGTGCCAGCAGAGTTCAGCCAACATAAACCAGATGAGCCTGTAACCCTCTGAGTTATGATGCTGACAGCAAGGCCAGCACTGAGATATGAGGTGAAAATTAAGGGACAAAAGGCTACTCACTGTCCAATTGTGGGAGATGCCTCTAATCAGGATATTCCGCCTCAACTTTGCTCCGCTCTAACCTGCTGACAACAGAACTAGGTCATCCTGGTGAATGGGGTAGATTTTGTGCCGCCTCAGTGTCTTTGAGGCTGGAAGGGATTGTGTGTTCAGTGTTCCAAACAGACCTTCTGTCTTTATGTCCCGACCAGCAGCGCGACGCTGAACAAGGAGAACTGGACCAGCCGTTTTTCCCGTAACAAATGGAGGGTCCCATCCAAGGCGCCCTCGCCAGTTGGCTTTCAGACAGGGGAAGCTTATTCATGTCCTCAGACCTCAGCCAAGTCCAGTCAGGAAGCCTGAGATGTTTTAAACTGGAGGGAAGGCGTGGGTATCCAGGGCTCCTGTGCCAGCTGGGAGGAGGGAGGCGTTGCTTTATCTCCGTGTTTTCTTGAGTTGGGTCTTTTTTGTGTGCGCTCCCAGGGATAGAGTTGTCTCCCTGCCCCTGGCATAATGCTGGCTTGGGAGGGCTTTTATTGTTCTCCTGGCACTCCTCAAGAGGGCAAGTCCACCCCTGCTTGCTTGAATCACCTATGCCAGTGAGAGAAGGATGGAGGATGTGCTCTGAGGTTGCTGGTGGTGATGGATCTCACTCCTGAGTCACCACCGGTGTAGGTGGATACTGCACTGCAGCCCAAGACACTCAAATGACTTGTGATGAGCCAGACACAAAGAAGCTGTCAATTGCCTTTCTTTGGAGAAGATGTTTATTCCACTTCCCACCCTGGGATGTTTCCTCTCCAGCTGTCTGCTCCAGGACAGAGCATCCTCATGTTTTCCATCTGAGATCATGGGGGAATGTCCCAGAAAAACACTTGCACCACCTTTGTGTAATATTGCTCCTGGCCCTTTTCGATTATAAAAACATCCTCAGATCTTTCAGGGCAGATGATAAGAAGATTCTCTTCTAAGGAATCCTGTCCTAGAGATCCTTCAGACATTAGCTCATGGCCTTACACCCATTTTCCTGGTTAGTCAAACCTCATCACCATTACCAGGAAAAAGTGCCTGGTGTCCTGGATCCTTCTCTGCCCATTTTCAGGCATCATACAGAAATGTCACCTATTCCTCACTGAACAGTCACATCCAGTGGATAACTCAGGACAGAACACCCTGCACTGTCCAGCAGGTGCTCCATGATTTTCCCTGCAGTGATCCCCACTCCCAACCCCACAGCCACTCCTCAGCACCCCTTCTGAGGTCAGGATGGAGGAGGAACACCTGGATGAGGCAAAGCAGGAATGACTGATGGAGGTTTTTTTTTGAGTAAAACTTTCTCAAGGCCATGTCTCATCCTGGTAACACTCATCCTTCCTCATCACAAACTTGGAGATCAGACAAAGAAGATCACAGGAGAAGGGATCCTTCTCAAAGTGCCCTGTGTCTTGTGGTCATCCCTAACTATCCTCTTTTTTTGGCTCTTGCAGACAAGTTTTGGAGCTCAGAAGGCTTTTGGTGGATCCATTAGAGCTCCTCCTGAACTGTAGGATGCTCATTGAATTGCTACAGCCCGTGCTGAAGATATTGTAGCACGGGAGACAATGTGTCCTGAACTTGGCTATATGCCTGGATTAGAAATTAAAAGCAAATAAGGCAACCTAAACCCTGGAACTGCATCAAAGGCAAATCCAGGCTAAATGGGAAGGATCCAATTTCACAGTTAAGTTTGTTAAATAGGTGGGTGGTGTTTGCTGGTGGTGCACATGTCCCTTTATTAACAATTTAAAAATGAAAGGTCCCTGCCTGGAGATACCTGGAGCATCAGACCTTTATCTGGCTGCCTTGCCACAAGCAATCCTTGCTCACAAAAGGTTCCTACTAAACTTGACAGAGCTACTCCACACACAAGGAGTGTCCTGGATAAACAGGAAAAGATGATGGCAAAACTGCAAGGACAGTAAGATTAATCTGACCAATCTGCCTCTTTCCTTTTCACTTTTGAGTAATCTGTGAGCAAATAAGTCCCAGAGAGAATTTATTCAACTGTTTGTTCACCCAAACATGTTTTCCATTTGGGACAGCTTCTGAATTTTGCTGGAATCAATTAAACTCCAGCTTGTGCCCCTTGCACTGAGCCTCTGACTGCTGTCCCTGCAGTACATGCTGGTTAAGGATGACAGCTTGCAGAACAGAATTTAACAGATTTTTATTTTTGTAGTAATCTTAATTGCATCATCACTGGATAATCATTGAAGCAAGAGTTGGTAGAGCTTCCACTGGCAGTGTATTTTGCTTGCAGATTGCCCTTTGCAACTTAAAAAAAAAGCTTTGTATGACTTCAGGAAAAGTTTAATAATTTCATTCAAAGACTCTTGCATATGTTTATTTGCAGTGTTCACTGGAAAAGTATTATTAAAGGTGCCTCCTCTACCTGCATCAACACCAGGATGAACAAATATGACTTGCTTTTATTTTTTTTGTATATATTTGTGTGCCCTGTCGAATTATTACCACTATTTGCCTGATTTTTTTCTTCAAATGGTCATTTATGATTACACTGCAGCCCTTTTAAACCTAGACTTTTCCCTGTGTTTTCATCCTCAGCCATGTGACAAATTGGTTGTGAAGAAAACCTCTTCTCTGGGTTTTTTTTTTTGGCTTTTTTTTTTTTTTTTTTTATTTTTACTGCTCAGAACCAGGTTGGAGAAAAATCCCCACAAGGACTCAAAAATTAGAAAATAAATTGCATGAATCCAGCATGAATTATTTCTAAGATGTCATGATTTTTAAATAGATCTGATAATTTCAGCAGGGAAATGCCCAGAGAGGTTGGGCTGCTTGGCAAGGGCAGTGCTGGGATCTGCTACACGAAACGGCCTTGAAAACAAAAGGAGGTAATTAAAATACACTTGCCAGAAAAGAGCCCAGATTTCCCATGCAATGTTCAACACTCGGCACAGCAGAGCTTTTCCTTTCTGTGCTCCCTTCAGCTCCTTGGTTTTATCATGTCTCAGTCAGAGGCAAGCAAGACAATGGACATTCTTTGAGAAATTCACTACAGGGGACACGGTGCTGAGGTCTGTGGTGCCAGTTTTACATCTCCTTAGGACTTGTCTTCTTGGCAAATGTGACCAGAATAGCTATTTTGGAATTAGCTTTCTATGGTGTCACTATTCCAGAGGAAAGAGATTTTATTCCAGATGAATTACCCTGTTGAGGAAAGCACTTGTTGCTTTGCAAGTAAAACACGTACGTGTGGAACAGCTCATGGTAACAGAAAGGGATATCTGATATAAAGAGGGTCAGATGTGATATGGCCACATTAATGCTGTGCCCACATCATGTTCTTATCTGCAGCATTATGTAGCAAAAAATAGTTTTCCCCCTTAAAATGATGTTGCCTAAAATGCATTGTTCAGCATGAGCTGCCCAGCTTGTCTCTCCCATTAATGAGAAGATCCTCTTGAAGGATGTTGGAGTCTCAAGGTGGATGAACTACTTTATGTAAACCTGATAATTGGAAAGGGAGCCAAAATTCAGAGGTTAATCTAGATTTGTGAGAGTGGTGATGAAACCAATCCTTCTTCATGAGACTTCTGTTCTCAGACAGGGGGTGGGACTCATCCCACCAGGTCACATCAGGTGCACGTTGCTTTTTCAGGGTGAATGCACCTAAGAAAAACTTCTGCAGGCCTTGTGATAAAGGCTTAAGGTTCCAACAGGTCCCTGTAGACAAAATCTTTGCACCTGAGTTCAGTTGGATGTCTGGTCTCCTTAGAAATTCCCACGTCATGAATTTCTCCACCCCATTCCCTCTTGCCAAGCACTGTCTCCCACCATCTCCACATTCTGTGCTGGGCTTAATATGTTTTTAAGGGGATCCACTGGCTTTCATTCCCTTGGGAAACTGGCCTCCACTGGTAGTGACCTGTCCATGGTGATGCTTTTTTTTTGTTAGCCATGTATGAGCCATGGGGAATGATAAAATGACACATCATGTTCAGGAAGCACCAGAAAGCATCTCTGAACCACAGAACTTCCATATCAGCTACTCCAAAGGAGAGATGTCTGCATGAGTTTTACATATTTCATGGAAATGAAGTAATCTTGGCTTTTTGGAGGAGGGAAGAGTGAAGATACTCTCCTTTAGTCAAGTATTGTTGGGGAATTTGGTCAAGCCCTCGATCTTGTGGTGAAAAGATGCTCCAGAAATTCAAGGGAAAACCAATGCTACAATGAACACAGGCCACTTAGAGTTTGTGGGGAGGGGGAATATATTTTATTAGGCCATCTCACACAGATGGAGCAGAGAAATGTGCTTCTGGGTACACAAGATCTTCCCCTCATCTAGATTAGTCAAAATTAGGAGAGATCAGACAAATGAAGTAGGTAGATTAGATTGTGCCCCGTGGTGGTAAATGGTTTGCAGCCTCTGAGCTGTGACGTAGGCTGAGCCTTATCTCATCAAGTTATGCTCAGAATGAACCTCGGGGGCCTTTTCCAGCTGCAACCCTTCGTACAGTTTGGCCTCATGGGAGAGGCAGTTCCTGAGGATGGACAGCTCTGGAGAGCACGGGCTGCAGGGTCAGTGTGTTTGCAAGACCCATTTTCTGCCCAATATGTGAATCCAGTGATGGCAAAAAGCATCTTACAAGTGTAATAACTCAATCCCCACGGTCCAAGTGCAACATTGGGGAAGTTTTTTGCTGTGGGACTCTTACTATCTATAAAAAATTAATGTCTAATTCAAGGTACTCTTTCACCTTCTACAGTTAATTGGAGAGTCCTGACTGTCTACAAAGTGATTTATCCCATCCATGTCAGGGACAGAGTGAGGCTTTGAGCTCGAGGTGTGGGAAATCAGCCTCACTTCAGCAGGCTTTGCAGAATGAGACATGTCCATCTGTCTGTCCTGAAGGCAACAAGAGACTCGACACTGCAATTTAGAGGGACCAAAGTCAGGTGAAATGACTTGTCTCATGGCTATCTTGTGTACAAAATAAAGATAAGTGTCCTCTGCTCCATCATAGGGAAGATTTGTCTAGAAATGTATTAAAGACTTGTGGAATTTTTGTAGTGGTGGACAACCACGGACAACTGTTGTCACAGGTGCCCAGCATGACCTCATGAGCAGGTCTGTCCATTGTTGTTCTTACCTATTATTCCATCCTGAGTAGACAATTCCAGATCAAACCCCTGTGCTGGTGACTCTTCAGGTTTAAAATCTGGAGGAATTTAAACCCAGCAAAGGTGTGTCTTGATGGAGAGACATCAATGTCTCAGCTCTAACACCTAAAGACCTTGAGAAGATTTCTGCACTACTCATGCGGTGGAGAAGTAGGAGGAATTTTTGACAGTGCTTCTGTAGGATAACATTCCAGATCCTGGTTTTAGTGCTCTAACTCTTTTCTTGAGTCAGATTTTGCCTTGGAGGACTTCAGGGATTAAACATTCCTGGACCTTTGCTGTCAAGTGCAGAAGAGCTTCTTATGAAGCCTGGCGGGAGAAAACCTTTTTTTTTTGCCCATATTTTGTTCAGAAAAGGAGAAATCAAAATTGGATTGATCACCATCCTTTGGATGAGAAAGGGCTGGGAAGAGATACAGGCTTGAAGCCAGGACTGGAATTGATCAGATTTTACTTGTATTCCCTGTTTCTCTGCAACCTCCCTCTGAAATAGTTTTATTCTGCTGTAAATATATTTCACATTATTTATCCTTCCCATCTGTGTTTGACATCTATGGGGCACAGAATGCCCATCACTATGCACGTGCACAGTTGTGATTGTGTTACAAACGAAATTAAAAAAATGCATTTTCTTGGGACATTCTGGCAGAAAGATTCCTTGGTGCCTTGAGAACCATGGCTTCACAAGGGTTCTAACAGACATGTTCTTCTGGAGACACCCCTCCTTCCAAAAACACACCCCCAAAGACACATTTTCTGCAATTTGCTTGCAGAAAATTGTTTAACCACCAGATGTCTCTCCATGCTCCCCTGGTGAACAAGGAAGACAAAACTGGAACTCAAAACCACATGGAAAAATGCTTATTTACAGCTTTTAACTCTTGTCTTTATTAAACAAAAAGCTTGGAGTTGTTTTTTCACCATCTCAAGAGATACTCTGTTTCAGAGGTGGATTTTGATGTGTCTTTCTGGGTTGAGAAGTCTGGAATAAATGTTCTCTGGAGCTTTTTAAATCGAAGGGTTTTGTCTGCCCATGGCCATACATGGCAGATCCATGGAAAAATTAGTGCTAGGAGGGTCACTTTGGAGGTCAGAGGAGCTTTTTGGAAGAGATGGCCTTCAGTGAAGGGGTTTCAACATGAAGAGTGTCTGAAATGGAGTGGAGTCAAAGAAGAACATCTAACTATGGATTTAGAGCATGGAAAACACACCTACAGAGGAATCAACCTCCACTGTTTCTCCAAAGTGCTGATTCCCAAGCTTTTCATCCTTTGGGTACCCAAGACTCAACCTGGAGACTGAAGCAACTTTTATCTCCTATTTATTTTGAGAAGTTTATAGTTTGATACCATTGTGTCGGCTTGACACTACAGTATTCCAAACAAAAGGGAGGATTGCACATGGAATTGCACATTTATCTGGAATAAGTAAGTGCAACTTCTACTGTCTTTATAAATCCTGGCTTACTCTGGTTACCAATGGGACACATCATTTTATTCTGCTTGTTAGTCAATCCCCTGCAAGCCAGGAATGAAATGTCCCAAAGAACTTTCTGTCTTTTCACACATTTTTCATTAAAACTTTCTGTACAAGCTGAGCTTGTGGCACTGGTGGAGTGAGAGCCCCCTTAAATTTACTCCTCAAAGCCACTCCCAATTTGGATTTACAACCAAATTCTGAATCTGACAGGAAGCCCTTCTCTTGAGAAAGTGAAAGACAACAGCTCTGATGACTTTAGATCTGAAAGAGGGGCCCACTCATCAGCACTGGCATTCTCTGAAAGGCTCAGTGGTAAGCAAGGCTTAGTGCTAAGCAAGGCTTAGCAAAGTGAGCACTAGCTTCGAACACCTTCAAGGTTTGACTCTTCCTTGCAGCCACAGAGTGAAAATCCAGCTGACTCAACTCAAACCTTTTGTGCTTCTTCAGCAGCTGAGTAAAGTGTGTTCAGATTAATCCTATTAAAGATATATTGTTTCACAGTCTGGACGGACATTGAGGCCATTTTTGGTTCAAAAATGAAGTTGTTTTGGTGTCTTCAGCTACAAGTTTCTCCCTAGTTAGAAGTGGCCTCCAGGGTTCAGATCCTGAAATTATTAAGAGGTTTCCCTTCTTATGGAAAGCATTGTAGACATCTCAGGGAGAACTATTTTTTTGGGACAGGAGCTGACCTGTAAACTTGAGGGGTTCAAAGAAATATTAGTGCACAAATTTAATTAGCCCATACAAAAAATATGAAATTATAAGCATTTTTCTTAGCCTTTAAATACCTTTTTTTGGGGGTGCTTTTCCTATGTTCTACCTCACAACTGAAATTCCTGCAAATTTGAGGTGAGGCTTGCAATTTTGGGAAGGTTTCATCAGCCCTAATTTACACTTGTAAAAGTTGGATGCTCAGGTCCAAGTTAGTCAGCCCAGGCTTGCTTTGTGGTCAAGGGAGAGGAGAGTCACCCCCAGGGAGAGATTCATCTCTTAAAACAGATAACCAAGGTTGGTCATGAAAATCACTTGCTGGACGTGTCCCGTTCTCTCTCTTGACTGTCAAGGTTTGTCAGACTTTCAATCTTTTTAAAATGAGGTGAAATGCCCACTGCCTTCGTTTGTTTAGTGAGATTGAGAGAATAAATCACCTTTTTTTTTTTCTGGAAGTCATTCCTGTTTGAAGTGTTGAGAGAGTATTAGTGTCTCCCACGTTTGTTTCATGGACATTTACACGTTGGTGGATATACAATCAGCAGGTTGTGGTGTTCCCATCTCCTGCCTCTGACAGAGGCCAAGAGTAGGTGATTGGGGAAGAGCAGAACAGGACAAACCCAGGGTGAAAATTCCATTGGCATGTGCCCAACTCCCACCACCACCCAGCTGGGATTTCTGATGGAGAAGTTGTACCTTTCAGTGTAAAAACTCCTCACATGTCTTTCTTTGGTGAATATTGTCCCATTGCTTTTTAAATTCAGGTACATTGAAATATCCACAACTCCCCATGGCAGAGATTTCTACTGTCAAACTACGTCCCATAAGAAAAAAACCCCAATTTTTTGTTGTTTTCACCCTGCTAATTGCAGTGGGTGTCTCCCAGGTTTAATATCATGAGAAATGGTGGATGTTTGTTCCATATTCACCGCTCTGCCCTGCTGTCTCCCAAAGCCTGGCTGCCCTAAGGATTTCTTTGGCAGATTATGCCAGCTTGCACCATATACCTGTGCTTACAGAGCAGTTCCCACCTTCTTCATGCCAGCAAGGTCAAACCACATGCTTGATGAGCTAGCAGGATGTTCAGTTTTTTATTGGCTTGTACTAATTGCAACCCACAAGTGGAAAAAAAAAAGTAATTTCCTTGACATTACGTGTTTGATAGACGACGCTCAAAGGTGGACCTGACTTTTCTCTACTTAACCCAGGAATTGTACTGTTAATAATTTGATGTTTTCTCTGCATTTAGATGACTTGCAAGACATCTGCTTGACAAGTACAGCTGTGTGGCCTCCTTGGGTAGGGTTGTTTTACAGAAAAACTGGCTGAGGCAGCTCACACCAATGGTTAGGAGCTGGTTTTATTCATCAGCATCACCATGGATGCAAACAGAGTTAGATAAAACCTGATCACTTGGACTGGAAGTTCTTTAGGACAGGGTCCACCACCTTGCTTTGTATTTGTGCATCACCCACCACGAGGGATGGTCTTCAGCCAAGATGAGCCCAGAGACACCACCACAAGACAAGGATCATCATTATGATCAAGACTATTATAATAATGACACCTGGATCTCACTGTCTTCCCCAGATATCAAAACATCCCAATTAAAGGGGATGAAAAGTAATCGAACCAAGGAGCACAGGCAGCCTTTTGGTGGCATTTTATTCTGTGTTTGGAGTGTCTGCTGCCTTTTAATGTGTAACCATTCTCTCCCTGGCAGGAACAACCTCTGCTGCTGTGCTGAGGTGTGCCGAGCTGTCCCTGCCAGCCTGTAAGAGCAGCTGGGCAGCCAGGGAACTTATCCAGAGCTCTTGAGGACCTCTCAATTATCACTCATTAACAAGCCTAAAGGTTAGTTCCCTGCCAGCCCTCCATGTGCCAAACTCCTCCTGGGTGACTGCAATGCTTGAGGGGTGGTGTTCCCACTCCATGGTTGAACCAGTAACAAGTTCCCTTATTGATTTAGCTGTTCATGTCAGCTAAAGTCCTTCCTTTGCCCACTTCAGGACTATTTACTTGTCCTGCTCTCTCCACTTTGCTGAGACTCCGTATTGTCCCATCTGACACTGTGGAAATCATGGAGAGAAATCCCCTGCTCAGTCCTGCCTGCTCTCCTGGCCTGGGATAGCAATGTGGAAGACAAAACTATCTGTGAGTGTTTGAAGGGGCAGTGTCCCACCATATTATGTGTGCAAATATGTCAGTCCTTGTCAAAAAATTCACCCCATATTCATTCCCATCAACTAGGCAAAGGCTCCTGTGTGGCCTCTACTGAGAACTTGGGTCTAAAGGGTGAGTGGAACTCAAGATAATTCTTTATTTTTGAGAGCACCTGGAATTCAGGTGTCCTGCTTGTGTGAGGAACAGAAATCCCAGAGGAAGCCTTTCTCCTCTGGAAAGCAGCAGTTTGTTGAAACCAGAATTTCAGTGGGGTTGCTCAAGCCCGGGCTGGAGTTATCAGTCACTTGAAGACAGCTGCTGACTCAGTCAGGATATTGGCTGTATGTTCCAGTCTCTGTCTGACAGGGAGGGGAGGCTTGCACTGGGATTTCCATAGGCTGCTGTAAGGGCCTTGCCATTCCCAGGATGAAAGACACTTCCTGCATAAGCCAACTGCATTGATTAGGACAGATCAAACAGGTTCAAGGCTCTCCCTGCATGAAAAAAAAATCTTACTGCAGCAAGTTGGCACCTCATCACTACCAGCACTGTTTCCCACACACAGAATTGAGAATTATGTCACATATTCCAGGAAAAAAATGTCATAGAGACAATTTATTTCTGAGAGCTCAAGGGCTTGGTGAGACATCTCAATGTAGCCTTGCTGTACCTTGTCTCTAACAAAAGAGGGGATGAAATTCAGGGTGTTGGGATGTGCATGAACCAGGGAGAACGGAACAAGGATTCAAAGGGCCAGGTCCAGAGCACAGATCTGTTTTAAATCACTGTTAAAGTCTATTTAACCTTGCTGTCCTTGCATGAAACCAACTTGCAGAGAGACTGAGCTGACCTCACCTTAACACTACCACCAGGTTCATTAGTTAACACTTCACCTGTTGACACTCGCAGGCAAATCCCAGACCGGATTGTAGCCCTGTGGAATGCAAATCTGGCTATGTGCCTCCAAATGACTCTGTGAGGGGGAAAATAACCCTCCACACCTGCAAATAAAAGAGATCAGTAAGCAAATTCCAAAGCCAGGCTGGGTAGCAATGAGATGGCAAAGCCTTTCAGATTTTATTGGGTCACAGAGTCTTTTCTGGCCTGGTTAGCTGCTGGTCTGGAGCTGCTTTCAGCTGGATTTCGCAGCTTCAAAGGATGTTGTATTGGCCTGATTGCTCAAACGGGATTCAACTTGCTGATTAAGACACCTTAATTTAGGTGGCAATACTTAATGTGCTGCCTCCATGTACTCCAAGTCTCTAAGCTCCTGTTGCAGCCAGTGGAGATGGAATTTTCAATGTGCTTGACTAAGCACAGGTGTCCAGCACAGTCTGTGGTATCTTGGTGTAATTCCTCTGGGTAACCCCCTCCCAATCCAGGACATGGACCTCCTAAAGGGTCTGTATGTGCCAAGTCCACGTGACATTGCAGCAGCTCAAGGGGACACTCAGCACTTAGGGTGAAATAAATCCCTCGTTAGACTTCACCTGAAGAACTTGGAGATCAGACCTCAAATTCAGCCAAGTTGGGTTCATTCACTTGTCTAAAGTGTCTAATGCCTGATGACATGTCTTGGGATATGTGAAACACCTTCCTGAAGCTGCCAGGCAAGACAGAGACCTGCAGGAGACCCGTGGTGCTTCTGGAACAGCTCCTGGAGGACAGGCAGAACACTCCAGATGGAAAATGTCCAAAGGGCATCCATATACCTGATTATGGTTCTGTGGGCACCTACACTGGTGTGTGTGTGTGTGAATCCACGAGTTGAATCCCACTCCCTGTAGTCAGTGAAGCCTGTTTGGCAAGGGAGGTCGTGGAGGCTTTGGGTGCCTTGTTCATTTGGAGATTTGTCTGATTGTGAAGTGGTTTGATTCCACCAGACTGGTGCAGAAGGACTCCGAGGGCTTTCAGAAGCTTTGTCCTCGCTCTACATCATCAGGAACTGTAGTGACAGGACCATGGGGAATGGCTTCAAACTGGAAGAGGGGAAATTAGGTTGGATATATGGAAGAAATTTTTCCCTGTGAGGGTGGGGAGGCCCTGGCACAGGTTGCCCAGAGAAGCTGTGGCTGCCCCATCCCTGGATGTGTTCAAGTTCAGGTTGGATGAGACTTGGAGCAACCTGGGATAGTGCCTATGGCAGGGGGTTGGAACTGGGTGATCTTCAAGAACCCTTCCAACCCAAACCACTCTGTGATTCTGTGATCTTTTGCTGGGAACCAAACTTTCAGCCAAGTTCAGTGCACTGAAACTTCTCAAAGGAACATGGAGCTCTCAGCTCTTCTGATTGTCAGGTATCTGATTGTCTCCCTGCATTAAGACCTGTGTGCACATCAATCCTTTAATTATGCTTGGGAAGGAGGTTTGACTCCCAGCTCTGCAAATCAAACAGCTGCCACCTGGCAGCAGAACAGTTTTAGGTGACTTCTGTGATGTGTGTTGTCATAAGCAAAGGTCATTGCCAGGGCTAAATCTGACCAGAGTTTGTGCTGCCTTCCCATGGAGGGGGAAAGGACTAAAAAAACAGAGGCACTTCAACAGTTTCCCTAATAATGAAAAGTTCAGGTCATCAGGCAGCAAAAAGTTATCACCTCTGGATTTCCTTCATTCCTAAAAGGGTTTGTAGGGGTTAATAGCAGGTGTAAAGGGAGAGCAACTGAGATGTCCACTCATTTCTTAGTTTTTCCTATTTAAGTATAAAAAAAAATACCAGAAGGGTCTTGCTCAAACCTGGTAAAGCAGGCAACACAGCTTAACAAATAGGCTTATCTCAAGTGCTCCTTAATAAGAATTTTTATCATTTATTTCTGGAAAATATGCTGAGCCTGGTATGCTGAAAGCTCTCTGTGGTGTTTGACCTGTGTCACTCACAGCCAGGCATGGGGTGTGTGTTTGGAGTGGGGATATTTTGTCTGGGGCATCACAGTGTGCTGCTTCCCTCCCTTCCCATAGGAAAGGTGAGGTTTCGGGTTTTTTTTCATTTGTAAATGTGTTTATTTAGAGTTTCTGAGGAAAAAAAAAATGCTCTGGAAGATGATTCATAAGAATTAAAGGCCATTGGAATGGGCTGCCCAGGGAGGTGGTGGAGTCACAATCCCTGGAAGTGTTTAAACAAAGACTGGATGTGGCACTTAGTGCCATGGTTTAGTTGATGAAGTGGTGTTAGGTCATAGGTTGGACTTGCTGATCTCCAAGGTCTTTTGCAACCTGGTTAATTCTGTGATTCTGTGGTTCTATATTTTCAATAAGCAGGATAAATCTTTGGATGTGTTCAAATCCCTCCAGTGGCTATGAAGGAGTCACCAAGAATGATCTTAGAAGAGATAATTGGTCTATGGGGGATAAAGTTGGGTGGCTTGGATCTCTCCTAAGTAAAGGCCACAAGAAGACCGGTGGGATCTGATCTTTTTCTGAGTGGGGTGGGAGATGAACACTCACAGAGACCTTAGAAATGATGACCTGTCTCACTGCAGCTGTTTCTGTTGCAGAAAACCCATCATCTCTACAGCCAGTCTGCCACCTCTACAGCCAACCCACCCCCTCTGCAACCAACCCATCACTTCTACATCCAACCCATCACCTCTGCAGCCAATCCAGTCCCACTAAAAGTTCCAAAGAGATGCTGTGTTTCTTTCTAAGTCAATGAGCCCACTGCATGAGGATGCCTTTCCTCACTATGGCCAGAGGAATGGGAAAGGCTCTTACAGGGCTCCTTTGGGGAGCAGATTTCTCTGTACACAGCCCATGGCAGGTGCAGTGGAAGGCCAGCCATGGTAGGTTCCAGTGGAAGGAACAACATGGTTTTCCCTATTTTGCCTGCTGAAAGGGTCTTCTCCTAATTGTATCCTGATGCTCCTTCCCTGCAATCTATTACAGTCTTGGTGGTTGCAGAACTGTCTGACAGCTCCCAGCCTGATGTACCAACAGAGGAAGAAAATGATTGGAGTTTGCAAAACCACCACAAAATTTC
Source organism: Serilophus lunatus (assembly GCA_013399895.1). Classification (NCBI taxonomy): domain Eukaryota; kingdom Metazoa; phylum Chordata; class Aves; order Passeriformes; family Eurylaimidae; genus Serilophus; species Serilophus lunatus. The sequence goes on along the minus strand of VXBA01005771.1, from coordinate 465,698 downwards.
TTAGGGCCTTCCAGGGATATTGTGAAAAGTCATGTCTTTCCCACGCTGGGCTTTCATTCCTCTGGAGAAAGAAACTGGGTCCCTGTTTTAGTGATTGTCAGCTGAGAAATGGACTTGTGGCAGTTTAAGTGTACCTTTTACTCATAATGGGGTTGTCACTTGCCACAGCAGCTGCCAGTGGGTTAAATGGTGTCAAATCTGGTGGCACCTCTTCTTCCACAGCACACAACTCCTGTCCCACAAATTTTGCTTCCCTATTTCTCCCCAGCTGTTATTTCAGTCCCCATGAAATACCATCCCATCAAAAACTGTGTGTGTGTGGGGAGGAAAAATTCTCAAACACAGGTTCAAAACGATGCTTTTTTTTTTTTTAATTTTCATTATAAAGTTAACACATCTATCAAACTTAACTGGTAACAAAAAACAGTTACAAGACATCGCTAGTGTGCTGTCAGTAGAAAATAGGGTAAAAGCCAATGAGGTCACAAGCACAACAGCAGAGCAACAACACTGTCCCGATGAGTTATTTCCGCAAATATATACTCTTACTAATATATACATTTATTCATAAAATAAATAATCATAAAAAAATCATCAGACTTAACAAAATACTGGGGGAGCAGGGGGGAAAAAGAAGGTGACAACTCTACTTTGTACAATAGCTTTGGAATTTCAGGTTGTATCATACATGCAATCTGTACAAAGGGGTGCTCGGGTGGGGTGAGGGCAGGGGCAGGCTGGGGAAGGGTTACAGACAGTGATGTAGCTTTGAAGAAGGCGATGTAATCAGGCAGACAGTCTGTGGGAAGGGAAAGCAACAGTGAAAAAACCCACTCACAAGAAAATACTTGTCCTTGACTGCCGGACAAGCATGTTTTGTACCATGGGGGAATCCCCTGGGGTGCTACAGGTTTGTGTTTTATGTCTTCTACACTGCTGGTGGGCTTGTCAGATAGGCCAAAGCTACGACAGGTCTTGTTTGGGCAAGTTTTGTCCTGGGAGTGACAGAAAGTGATGCCAGTAGAGAGAGATCGAGTGGGTCTGAGATTAAGCAGCTCAAGGCTGAGCTCGGGGCTAGGTTAGCAGTGGGATATCCAGGAGGAACACACACCAGTGGGAACCAGGGGATTTTGTCATGTGCAGGAGGATTTTGGAGATTTTGGGAGCCTGAATTGAAAAGACTCAGGCCTCTTGTGCTTTCCAAGTGGTAGCAGAGGGTGGCAAGTGTGTGTTGGGAAGGAGCTCTGACATGGTGGTGCCATCCGTCAAAAACATGGGTGATACTCTGCTGCTTCTTAGCCCATGCCTGTAGCTGACATGCCTTCAGGGTTTTTGGTGGAGTGGAATGAATGGTGAGAAATAAATAAATACTAATAAATAATAAGAAGAAACTTGGAAAAGAAAGAAAAACAGAGAAAGCATCTCCCCACACTTTCCTAGCTCTCCACTTCCATGCAGGGCTATCCAAGACCTCCCTTGGTCCACAGAACATGTGTAAGAAAAGGTCTACAGACACAGAGGAGGAGACCAAATCATGTGGAAAAGACTCTGCTGGCTGCTGGGCATCAGGAGCTTTCCCTTTCTGAGTGGTGTTCACACAACAGCAGGATTTTGCCTTTGGATGAGTTGGTGGGACCTGTCCCTTTTCATCATGTGCTCACCAACAGGCAAAAGCAGAGGTGCTCCCTTGGGGTCAAACTCATGACACAACAGGCAGTAAAGTGGATTCAAATAAGTATTCTTACAGAGTAGGTCCATCCTCTGCTCCCTTTGATACACTTGTACCTGATTAATAGCAATTTAAATGAGAGGAGAATTGAGACCATACACAGTTTTCCATCTTAGAGTCTCTAAAGACATGAGATTTAGGAATCTGGAGTGGGATCCAACTCACAGATAGATGTCCACAAGCCTGTGTCTCTGTGTGAGCTGGACATTTAAACACCCATATCTGATGGAGAAGCATCTGCATGGATCTACCAGATAAGCCATGAGATTTGAGGGAAGCCCATATTCCTCCAGAGCAACTTCTAGAAGCCAGTGGGATACCCTCGAGCATTCCAACTGGCTCTAGATACCCATTTCAATAATTTAGTTCTTTCCTAGTTGCTAAGTTTAGGCAAATGGAGCCCTTGTATGGGAGTTTAAGCACCCAGCTCACATGTAAATTCCTGCCTTTAAGCATCTCACTTTATATTCCAAATCCCACTCTAGGTGCCACTGCCTGGGAATTAACTCCTGTGCTTGAGAAAATCCACTCCAAAGTGAAGATGCACCAGAGACACCTTCAGAAACTGCACCAAAGTGGAAAAAGAATGACATGTCCAAGTCCATGAAGACACTGGAAGTGCCAGGAATGAGGACTAAACATCCCTTTCTCAAAACAGAGGCCAGAGAACCCTCTATTTCCTATAAAATTAAGGACCAGCACCCCCAGCTATTAAAAAAGGCCTGAATCAGGGGATGATGTACTGCACATCAGTAAATTTTGTTGGAGCACACAGGAGAGGGCGAGGAAGGAAGGGGTAAGCCATGAATAAAACAATTCAGTCACATCCCACCACTCTTCCCTGAGAGAAGGGAAATCTAGGAAAGAGATACTCCCATGCTAAGAAGTCCCTACTGAAATAAACAGAAAGATTTAGTTTGGAAAGAGGTAGAAAAAAGGGGACATACAGGTAAAAAGAAGAGATGAGACCTCATCCTGCCCAGCCCATCTTCTCACCCATCACCTAATGCTCTCCCTGCAGCTTCTCATCCCAACAGCTGCTTGGGCACAGGAATGGCAGATCCAAGCAAACACCCCCACTCACTCACTCACTCCACCACTGACAGCAGAGCGTTGCCTTCCCAGCAATCCCAACCCTGGAGCAGGTCTCTGGTAGAGCCAGGAGTTGTTTTCCTATGGGCAGCCTATTTAACCAGGTGCAATGGCCAATATCTGCAGGGCAGTTTGATTGGATGCCTTTTTATGGCCCTGTTTCATCTTCCCAAAGCAATTTCATTAAAGCATCAAGGGAAGGCTGGAGTAATTTCCATAGTGCAGATCCTAGCAGTGGATTCACAACTCCTGGCTCCTGCACAGTGCTCATAACTATAACCCTGAATATCCCCAAGAACGTCAAACACAGGATTTTCAGCACTGAAACCAATCTTTGAAGCTAAAAATGAAAGTAACCCAAAGCTCAGAGTGTTTCTCTTGCATACGAATTTAAGGATGGGGGCATGACAAGCATATGAACACACATGACAAATACAATATAATCCATGGACATCTCTGTAGCAAAGTATCTGAATGCATTGAAAACACCAAAAATATTTTGGACTGAGAGGCAGAAGAAATTGCTTTCTGAGGTTTGCTAATACAGAAATCCTGCAATGCTCAGCTAAGACAACAGCACTTCTGTTTGCAGGGCTGGTGTGGTCGGTGCTGACTCGGGGATTTCTGGCCATATTGCATTTTGTGGTGAGGTTGTCACTGCAATCTCCTCCAAAAATTAAATCCTGACTGCTTTAGTTCTGAACATGAAGCCCCTCCTAAGGAGTGGAAACAATTCTGGAGACTTCAAAATGCTTTGGAGAAGAATGTCAGTGCTGGGCATGGCACTGAGCCAAGGGGTCAAGGAACAGAAAATGTCATGCATTTCCCTCCCCGTATTTTCATTTTCTCTGAGAAAGAGAAGCCCCCAAATTCTAAAACTAAACCAAACCAAGAAAAAAAACTCCTAAACTTTCCATTTCTTTCATAGAAAGAAAAGAGATGAGGCCAATTTTACCCCTCACAGGTAACTCCACTGTCTTTAATGAGGTTGGGTGTGGAACTGGTGGGGCCTGTGCAATCCATCTGTTCAGCTAAAGGGAAGGTTGGATAGCAGCATGTAAGAGGATGGAATTATGTTCCCTTTGTATTTTTACTTGTTACATCTGTTTTACTTGGTTGGATGATATCATCTCCCTTTTTCCTGGTACTGCCAGACACATTCCTGATACAAACCATCTGCCTGAGGACAAACCTCATCAGAAGTGGATTCTGAAGGGAAGGACACTGTGGATCAGGGAGGTTGGGTTGGCCAGCTCCCATCTGTGGAAAATGAATGATTTTTTCCTTTTGACTATGGACTGGAGCACTACCCATCTCGACTGAGCTGGGGGGGGGGGGAAGTTTTGACAGAAAACCACTTCCATAGAAGTGCACAATCCAGCCACCTACAAAGACATCTCGTGTCATTTTGGATACCCAGGTTTAAGACTTTAGTGAGCCTTATGCCATTGAAACAACATTTGGATGCCAACAGGATATTGTAGGGCACCTAAAAGGTCACCAGATGCTCGTATTATTGAGTGAAATCCTAAGTGCCCTCCATGAGGAAAGCCTTACCTGAGGCAGGAGGGCTCAGGGTTGTATTTAGACCATCTCCTTAATAACCCTGAATGGAGGTGGGATGATGTGTCGGGAGGGATGGCACCTCACCCATCACTGTCTCAATCTTTCACACCAGCACAGTGGAAACCCTGACTTGAGATGTCTCGTGTAGGCAGTGGAGTGGGGTCCTAGTTTTCCAAAGACACTTCCTGAATTCATGTGTATGAGGGAGCGATGGCCCAAGGCCCTTCTCCAAAGCCATGGGGTCTATCCTGTACACTCAGCATGCTCCCAGACCCATCCCAGGCCATCTTCCCTCCTCACGGATGGGCAGAGTTAGACCCGACACTAGAACTCTTGGATGCACTTGGGGTGATTAACAGAACTCACACAAGATTTTTTTCATTGACTTTAGAAGCAGCTGCTCAACCCCTTGTGTTATATCATCACAGTGGATGATTCATTACATAACAAACCCAAACAACTATGCAGAGGCTTCGTTAAAAACCCCCTGGAGCAGGCGGAATTCCCCAACCACTGAGCTGTTTCCAGCCTGACCCCAGCTTTAAGTGAAGAAGCACAATTTCCAGCCCATCTCAGCTGACGATCAGATCGTAGCTTCACCTCCTTGACTCATGGTGGACTTCACATCACCAGTCTGTACCCATTGAAAAGCCTCATCATCTACTTACTATGAGCTCACCAGCTGAAGTCAGAGGTACACCCAGAGGGCAGTTTACCAAACACAGCCCAGGAACCACCCCAGGTATATAATGGATCACTTGCTGGACTTGTTTGTTTCTTGCTATTGGTCCTAGCAGAAAACTAGATAAATAGCTTAGACCAGGTGAAATAAATTCCACTGTTGCAGTCAAAAATCTGTTTTTTTCACCTTGAGAGGGAATTGCTCAGCAAATGCCTAATTTCAACTTTCCCTCCTCCCTGCTTCCCAAAGAGCTTCACCTGCTGCTGATGTTGGGCTTGTTCTGGTGCAAAAGCAGAAATGGTGGATGTGAACAGGCTGTGGATGGGCTGAGGTACAGTCCAGCTCCCACATATGGGAGCCAAATCCTTCAACCCATTTCTTTACTGGAATGGTAAAAGAAGCAGGTTGAAACCACTTTGCTTAAAAATCTTAGGTAAAATAAGTTGTGGGTGTGATTTTGCTGAAGTCAATAGATTGAAGGGACCTTGACCTGCAATATTTTGCACTTTCACTGTCAGGTCACCATTTATTGATAGAAGTACCTGGTAGGACATGTCTAGCATCTCTTGTTGTGGCTGCTTCCACTGCATTACATTGAGTAAATCAGACTTATCCTCTCTCATCCCATCTTCTCCAATTCATCAATGTCTTCCACCCCGTATGTGGTTTTGCTCAGTGTTTGGTTACTTGACTGCCTGTGTTTGAATGTTGGTTATTGTGGCAATTTCCCCCTGCAGTGGCTTCTTTCTTTGTTTTCCATAACGATTAGGTTTTCCCTTTCTCCAAGACTTCATTACAAAAATCCCTCATGTGTCCATTAATTGGTCCATCTTTCAACTTTCAGTGATCTATTGCTTTCTCCCAGTTGATGTGTGGGCATCCACTGGGGGCAATGTTTACTTGTGCAGATTGGTTTTCTCTCCATAGTTGCCTTTGCCTCTCTTGATCTCCTCTCTCTCCCTTCTGTGTCTCTGCTCTCATTTCATTGCAGCTTTTTTTTTTTTTTTTTTTTTTTTTAATGGCAAAGCACTGATAGAAGTGCCTCCATCAATAAGCAAATCTTGCTTGTGCCCTTGGGCATAGCCCTGAGACAAATGAGTGATGCATAAACTGCATCACCTTAGGAGTAGTCCCAGGAGACGCCATGACTCAGAGTCAGCCCATCATTTCCTCCTGTCTTCTCTCCAATGGGATTAAGGTCTGTTTGTTCCCTTCTGGTTCTGCCTTTGGTTCCCTGGAATAAGATAATATGCAGGGAGGGAAAGAGCTCTCTGATTTCTCTATGTAGACATCCAGGTATGAACCAGCCTACAGCCATGATCACATTGCCATGGAAAGAACTCTGGCAGTTGGCTTGTGCCTGTTTCCCTTCCTGTACTGAAGAGAAAGAGTAAACACCAAAACACTGTCCTTTTTCTAGGACAGGAATCCAAAAGTATGGATGATGCAAAGAGGACACAGCACCTCTGAGGCTAAACATGCTGGATTCACCACTCATTTATGCCAGTATAGATCAGGATAACTCAAGGGTTTGAGTGGTGCAAATACCAAAGTGATGGGCTGAGTTCATCCCTGATACCCACAGGGCTGCAGGAAGTCCTGGTGCCCACGGAGGAGGTGAGACCTGTTTCAGTAAACCAACGATCCTGATCCGGAATCAGAAGTAGAGCAGCATGGAAAGATAGGGATTCAGAGGTGAGCAGCAGAGATGGGCCAGCACTGCAAAGCTGGGATTTGGCTCTCTGTCCAAATTTACCCACACTCTGGGCTGGGTCAGAGTGTGAGGTTTGTCCATTTTGTACTGTGCCACTTTTATAGGTGGGGATGGTTGTGGAAATGAGGTGTGGAACAAAATTTGGCTTGAATCTGAGACGGTTCCAGCTTGAGGGGTGTGGAGGGGATGGTGAGTTGGTTCACCGTCATGTAAATTAATGAGTGACAGTCAGTCCTTCAGAGCAGTGTTCCAGACAGACTTGTGGTCTAAGGCTGTTCCTAAGTGCCCAGGGGAAGCCTGCAGGAGGTGCAGAGAGCAGATGGACTAAGTGCACTTTCCACTGTTGGTGGTGCATTCTCTAACAAGATGGGAAGGGTAAACACTTTCCCTTTCCTCCTCAGCTGGGATGCCGAGGAGACGGATGTCCTACACCCAGCAGTGAGTGTCCAAACCCAGGAGACTCACTCTGCACTGCATGTTTCCAAGGAAGACTTGTTGCCTGAGCCATGTTCCAGGCCATAGTTTGAGAAACATTCCAATTTGTGGGACTGTCTCCTTCTCAACACACACACTGAATCCTCTTCTCTTCACATAGTGAACTTTTCCGTACCGTGCACGTCACCTGTGTGCCAACAGGGCATTGGCAGGAAGCCATCAGCAGTTGTCTCTCTCCCTCTTCTTCTCTCTCCTTCCCTTTCTACAGATGTCACTGAATCCTATGCCAAATCTGGCAGAAGCATCTACACTAAAAAGTTCACACAAAGACCCTGCCCACTCTACAGCTTTATTATACATTTGTAGACTTCTCTGGTACCAGGGCAAAAGTAAAGTAGCAATCATGTTCTTTTTTCAAAAAAAATAATGAATTTATCTGCTTTTCTTTTTTTTTTTGCAGTTGTTGTTGCTCATATGACACACGGAGTGTGGCCGTTTGGGTATGGAGATGGATCTCTTGGAATGCTCAGTCCTGCTGTCCAGCACAGCCTCTGCCTGGCTGAGGGAAAAGGAGATGCTTAGGAAGATGCAAGTCTTTCAAAGGACACTTAATCACACGAGTCACTTAGGGCGGGTGAGAGCAAATCCATGCTTTTGCCAATGCTCTTCTTCCCAGCTCTGTGTTGTTGGCTGGTTGAAAAGCCGCTCTCCCACTGGAGGCATCAACGTTTGGGGCTTAACTTGTGTGGCTGCCAGATGCACCTCAGGATAGCCCAGAAGTCCTTAGACCTATTCTATTCAACCAGTTTTAGCCTTTTTAAATTTTTTTTTCCAGTTTTTATTCTTTTAATATCAAAAAAGTAGACTTCTCTCACATCTGCAACCTCAGAGGAAGTAGGCTCAAATCCGTTTCTCCACTTGGAGCCCAGTGAAGGGTCTTTTGGCTGCTTTATTTGCACGTGTGGACATCGTAGACTCGTATGCACTCCTGGCACCGGACGTAGCAGCACCAGTGGAAGATACAGTGACACTTCTCTTTCCGTTTCTCAGTCCTCGTGTTGTGCCCGCGGCCGCAGCACAAAAGGTCGCAGCCGTCAATCCCGTGGGAAGTGACATTACAGATCCTGTCACGGGTCCCAAAGGAGCCTGTCTCAGGGTTGGGCTCACAAAAGTTTGGTGAGTTCTCGTAGTAAACCAGGTCCTTCTCAGTGGGGGCCTTGAAGAAGTTGTATTTGGGCCTGAGGGTCTCAACCCAGCCGCGGGATTCCCGGTGCTTCTCCACCACCATCTCCGAGGCGCTGTCGTACTTGTCCTTGAGGTAGTCCCCGATGACCCTGAAGTCTGGCTGAGACCACCAGCACGTCTTCACTTCACAGCTGCCCGAGAGCCCGTGACACTTGCACTTGAGATGCATGAGCTCAATAATAGACTGGAAAAGAGGAGAAAGGCAAAGAAGAAGGAAAGACATTAACCTATAATCCAAACATTGATGACATTCTGCTATTCAGCCATGGCTTTCTAGAGAGTTATGAATGATTTCACAGATATATTTGCATGCTTATGAACAAAAAATCACCTTATTCCCCAGTCAATGCCTTGCTCAAATGCTGGGTCTAAGGCATATAAAACTTCTTTTAGCTTCTTTTTTTTATTAATGTGACTAATTCTACTTCCTACCTCAAATTTAAACATCTACCCAGAGACTTCACCAAGGGCTGAAGAGATTTCTGAGCATATGAACTCCTGTCTTATCAATGTTCATGGGGGAATGTTGCAGTACTCTCACCCAAGAATTAAGACACATCTGGGCAGAGAAGTGAAGAGCATACAAAAAATACTCAGACAATGTCTTCCTAAATAAAATAGGCAGCTATTCCATTGGAAATTAAAGGAATATGAAATGTCCCAACTATCTAGAACAGAATTCCATCTCTTACATATGTTTCATGTTTACCTAAGCACACAATGTTGTAGCCTTGCTGTGGCTACAACTCAGAAACCAAAATATTGTTTAGTTCTATTTTCAGACCAAGGTTATAACTTTTCTAAAACCCTTCCAAAAGGAAAAAAAATAGGAGCCCAACTTTTGATTTTGAAAGGCTTGGACTTCAACATAAACCACTATCCTGGAGTGAATGCAAAGGTGATTATTGATCCCAGAAGTTTGCTATTTGTTTTTTACCTCTTATGAAATTGCTTTAAACATTTCTAGAGGTGTTGCCCTCCAGGATTCTGAGGTGGGAGATGGCCTTATGCAACTGCCTTGATAATCTGCATTTTCAGACTGATCAGCAAATTTCTGGGTACGTGAACAGACTCGTGCCAACCTGAGCCCAAGAGATTTGCCATGAATCAGCACCTTGGTGCTCACCAGGTGCTTTCCTGTGTTATTTACGGAGTATCACCCTCCACAAAGGAGGTTGTAATTAGTGATGAGAGAGAACCACAACATGTTTGGTTCATATAATCACCCTGAACTTAATCAAAACTTCTGGCAGAGTGGCGGGGTTGGGGTTCACATGGGAACTAAGATGAAACATTGCCCATGGCTCAGGTTTAGCTGGAAACACTTGAATATGGAGGCCTGGAAGAGCTACTCCAGGAGTGCTGGAATGGTGAGAGTGGAAAAGTGCTTTATAAAACAGGAGGATTTCAGATCGTTGTGTGGCATCTCCTTCTAAACTTTGACACCTGTAAAATGTGCTAAAATAACTCAGTGTTGAAGAATGGGATTTAGAGTAAAAAGTCCTCTGCAGGCCTATGATTATAGAAATGGTTTTTTTCAAAGCTCATTTTCCAAGGATTCTCACTTTAAGGCAAATCTCTCCTTTTGACTCTCTGCAGCTTCTCCACAGTCCTCTTTGTCCCATTATCTATAACAGCAACTTCTACCAGCTGAATGACACCTGTGGGTACCGGGATAATTTAGGCCAGAGCTGGAGTAAACCACTTGTTGCTTATGGTTGCCTCCACTGGAGACAATTTTGGTTTCTGGTGGTATTTCATGTTCAAAAGTTGCATTCCAACAGCTCTGCCGTGTGTGAGGTGGGATAATTCCACCAGGATTTGATGGTATCCACTTGAAGCTCACACCAAAGTCTTAGTCCTCCTGAGGACAGTTGTTTTCTAGCACAGCAAAAGGACCTCCTAGACATGTGCAAGACCTTCTGCTGAGGAAATAAGACCATATTAACCTGTTCTGTTATCTCAGAAAAGCTGCATCGTCGTCTCCATTAGAAAGAGCTTTGTGGTTCAGTTTCACCAATTTTTTTCCCACACCAATTTTTTTCCTCTGGCATTTATGGACTATTCTTGAGATTAAAAGGGGAATATCTTTTTACTGGATTTATTCCACCCAGGGGAAAGATTCACTGAGTATGAGCCAGCCACTGTAACAAGGGAAAGATTCTGTGCTTTCTTTTCCCTTATACATTTTGTTCCATCATTGTTTGAAGTAAAAACAGCTTTAGGGCATAGTCCAAGTTTAATCAGGAGGCCCCAGAGTCATATTGCCTCTAATTTTCAAGTATTTCCTGGGAAATTGAACAGCGTTGAGAAGAGTGGTGGTGGGAAATGGTCTCCTGCTCTTTTCCTCCCTCAAGGCTACAAAGCATAGAGTTTATCTAAGATGTATGGACATGAATCAACAGAAATGGATACTTGCATTCAAACTAAGATTCAGTTTACCAAACACATGAACCTCATGCCATTTTAGAGTGCCAAAGTTATCAGAAGGCATTAGTTGGAATAGATGATCTCCAGAGATTCCATCCAACCCAAACCCTTCTGTGACTCTGTGATCCGTCCCAGGATAGCAGAGGATCTGCAGGAGATACACTGTCTTTCGCACTAGCAGTCCAAGGACAAGCTGGATATTTCAGGATATCTCAGTTTATACTAAAATGCATTTGCTTAAGCAGCTCCAAGCCCTCTAAACCCTGGTCCATCTCAACTCCAGATGTCCTACAGCCAGTGGAAGGGAACAGGTACAGTTAGGGCATTATAACTGAATCAAAAATTCTAATAATGGAATCACAGAATCATTTGAGTTGGAAGGGACCTTAAAGATCATTCAGTTCCAACACCCCCTGGCAAGGGCAGGGACACTTTCCACCAGACGAGGTTGCTGAAAGCCTTAGATGGAGCAACCACAACTCAGTGATGGAATGAAATCCCATCCTAGGCTTGTCTTGATCCATTCTCTATAAAAGAGCTCTGGGCAACTGATTCCAAGGCAAATATTTACATCTGAGTGGATGAATTTACTTAGAGCTTATTTTACTTAACGACCTCCCTGAAAAAGGTCTAGGACAGGTACCACCATTTTTTGATGTAAATATGCCCAGATTTACATTTGGTTATCCCACTCCATTCCATTAAGAGCAGGTAATACAATAATAACAGGAGATTGAGAAAGGTGAAGCCAAATGTCCTTACGGTCCTTCCAGCCTCGTTGTTGTGCCTGTTCATGGCCGAGCGAGCGTCGGGCCTGTTCTCCCGGGCGTCCGCAAACTCCCGGGACACCATGCTCCCAAACTCCACGTCCTCACTGCAGCCTCCCCATTTCCAGCCTTCCCCAGGAGAGCCCTTGTGGCGAGTGTCACAGCCACAGATGGTGGCAGAGCCCTCGGCGCAGGATCTGGTCACGGCGAAAGCCACTCCGGCAGAGGCGATGGCGTGGACGAAGGCCGATTCCCTGGTGGCTGTGGGAGAGAGAAATCAGTGAATAATGGCCAGTGAGGGGACCACGCACGGGTTTGATCAGTCCCTTCTCTCGAGGGCATGGCAGGAGGCCAGAAAAACTCTCCTCTTCCCTGTGGCCTGGCTTGGACCTGCTCCAAAGACGTTTTCTTTTACTAGGAAATAAGCTCCCGCGTAGGCAGGACCAGGCTTGATTCAAGGCCATTGAGGTCAGCCAAGAAGTTCAGACTCAGGTCATGCTAAGGTCTCAGGACAGGGTTATAGCACAGCAAAAAAGTTGTGGAAACCTGGGTTTCAGGGGGCGCGTGGGACATTCCTCGTGGCACTTCACAGGCAATGCGCCACACAGCCATACCCTGAGCTGTGGTCTTGGCTTCAGATGCACAGAATTTGGATATGTTCCCACAACATGGAAAATGCAGGTCTACACTTAACAGCAGCCTCCACCCTTAGTGGTGGCACCAGCACCAGGCCAAGCCTCTCTTCCTGGCTTGGGAGAGCTGCTCTTGGCTGGAAAGCAGGAAAATGCCAGGATGGCTAGAGAGTCCTCAGTCCTCACTGTGCAAACCAAACATTGTCCCCACCCTCCATCCTGAGATCACCTTTTTTTCCATAGGCTGTGGAGCTCACAGTGACACTGACCCAAAGTTGTCCTCACTTGCCTAATTAAGGCCCCTGCCAAAAGGACTGGAAACTTTCCTTTTCTGCCCGTTGCCTCAGGCTGGTGGGTGGGAGCAGCCAGAGAATTTCATGGCTAAGGGCTGAGGAGTTTTAGTCTTTGTGAAGAGTTTCCATCACAGCCTTTCATCCCAGGGGAGGCAGGGCAGGGAAGGGGAGGTCAGCATTGACCTGGCTTTCCTGGATGCCAGTGCTCTTTCTACACCGTGCCAAAAGGAAAACCAAACATTTCAAACTGAGGGATATCCCAAAAGATCAGGTTTTATTCTCCCTCTTTCCTCCACTTTTGGTTTCTCCACTCACAAGGAATGACCCTGGAATTCAACACCACACCTCAGAAGGCACCACTGCTTTTTGACTTCAGTAAAATGGCATTTTTACCATAAGCAGGGCTATTCTCAAACCACTTAGGAAATTCCAAGCAGACACAACAATTCTGATAACTGGTCTCCCTTCACCTCTACACCATTCCCCACATGAGCTCACCTTGTGCCTATAGACCAGTTATTCAAGAAATCATGTTGTTCTGACACCTTTCAGATGACCTCTCTAGGACAATGTTGAAATATGAATGGATCCAAAAAGGCACAAGGTTACATTTTCAATTGATGTATCTTCACCAGCTTCTACTGAGCTTTGTATCAGCTGACTACTCAAAACCACTCAAACCTCCTCTGCACCATATTTTGCTGATCTGAGCTTTCCCTGGGCCTTTTGGCTCTTTACCCTCTAGATGCTTCCAGGTTTTACTAATGCAGAGTTTAATACAACAAGACAAAAAGTCAACATGTTTTTGGGAGCAATCAAAACTGCAAAGCAGTCCCGGCTGGATTGAAGGCTTAAGCAAGAACTTAAGCTTTGCTTTGGGAAGACTACCAAATACAACAGTATGCAAATCAAACAACCAGCATGAACTTACAAGCTGAAGGTATGAGCAATGTCCTGGAACATGTTTGTCAATGCACATGGTGAGGTTAATAAGTCACCGAGGGCTAGAACCCAAAAACAAAAAGGAAAATGAAGGAACCCTCAGGTCCCCAGTGTGATTTTGAAAAGCTCTTGTTCAGCATCTGTCCAGCCTGGAGGATCCCGGCATCCTGCAAGTGATGACCATGCAGTTCATGACTGAAAACTCAGCCTGGAGCATGAACACATGAGTCCAGTTCTAACAGGATTTGGGACTTTACATCTTGCACTTGCCTAAGTCCAGGTGGGATTCAGAACCCAAATTTTGGGGGTGGAGTGCTTCATATGACCACTCCATGGACACTGACAACCATGTCTAGGGTCTTTGAAAAGCAAAGGCTTCTCATAGAAGCCAGTCAGATAACTGGCTGTTTGAATGCCATTACAATCTGAAAGGGTGTCCATAGTGCCTGAGCATGGAAGAGCTGACACACCTTCCACCTCCTCTCACTGTGGCTTAAGTAATCTTGAAACTTTTTCATAGAATCACAGAATGGTTGAGTTGGAAGGTACCTTAAAGACCATCTAGTTCCAAAATTCCCAAGCCTTCCTGCTCAGGGCTGCTCTCAATCCATTCTCCACCCAGACTGTGTTTGTGCTTGGGATTGACCCGACCCACGTGCAGGACCTTGTACTTGGCCTTGTTGAACTTCCTGGAGTTCACAGAAACCCATATCTCAAGCCTGTCCAGGTCCCTCTGGATGGCATCCCTTCCCTCCAGCTCAGTGTAACCAGCAAACCTGCTGAGGGTGCATCAATGCCACTGTCCACGTCAGCAACAAACAGTGCCAGTCCCAAAAACAACCCCTAAGAAACACCACTTGCCACTGGTCCCCCCTTGGACATCGAGCTGTTGACAGAATATCTTTGAGTGAGACCATCCAGCCAATTCCATGTCCACCAAGGGGTCCATTTATCAAATCCAGGTGTCTCCAGTTTAGAAACGTGGATATTGTGCTTGCATCTGACACTGTAGTGGCTAAAGCACGTTGCTTGAGCAGCTCAGCTCTCATCTCTTGGGAATCACCCTTCCCTATGCTCAGGAGAGACCTGATCCAGGCCTTTGGCACATTGATGCTATAGGTGCTGAACTGATGTTTTCAGATGCCATGGAGATCCCCCTGTGCCTTGCCAAGCTGGAACTGAAGAGAAAGTGTCTACAGCCACGGTGTTTGTGCAGAAAACCTTCTCCTGCATGGGTATGAGAGGATTGCCCTGTCTTAGGAGCTTGTAGGTCGTGGATCTGATTTTGGACTCAGCAGGAGCCATTAGCTCAGTACAGAGGTGTTTCTCTGTGCATTCCCCTCACTATAAGAGACACTGAGGGGCTGGAGAGTGTCCAGAGAAGGCCAGTGGACTGGGGAAATGGCTGAGGGAGCTGAGAGTGTTTAACCTGGAGAAAAGGAGGCTCAGAGGGGATCTTACTGCTCTCTACAGCTCCCTGACAAGAGGTTCCAGCCAGGTGGAGGTCAGCCTCTTCTCCCATGTAGCAACTGACAGATGGAGAGGAAATGGCCCCAAACTGCGCCAGGGATTGGATACCAGGGAAAACTGGATATCTGGGTTGGATATCAGGGAAAACGACCTCACACACTACCCAGGGCAGAGGTGGAGTCACCAACGCTGTAAGCATTTAAAAATCATGTAGATGTGGTACTTAAGGACAGGGTTTACTGGTAAGATGTGGCAGCTCTGGATTGAAGTTTAGACTCAGTGATCATAGAGGTCTTTTCCCACCTTAGGGATTCGATGATTCCACGATTCTGTACAGGTGCAGAGCTCACCAAACCCCAGGGAGCTTCAGGCATTTGCCAGGACGTGGTGACAGGTGAACACACCATTCCAGGAACACGGTTCTGGTTGTAGATACCGAACCCTAAATCCCACGTCTGTTACCTAAACTCTCCACTGGTTTTAGCCCTTACCAAAAAAGCTTATGGTGCCAGGAGGGTATGGATAGGATTTGCCTCAAGAAGCACCAGTTATACTCAGCGCTCTTCTCAGAAGCAGCCCAGTGCCTTTTACAGCCTGTGCAGGACGTAATCACTCCCCTGCTTTTGAAATGCAGCCACCACTTAACAGCACACAACAGGAAGCAAAGAGAGTTGTATCTGATCGCAACTACCTGGGGAATGCAGGGAGGCAGGGCAAAGGAGCTGGGATAGGGCCCCGGGGCACTGAGCAGAGGAGTTTGTCTCCCGAGAAAGTCGCAGCACGATCTCTTAATGACTTTACGCAATTAGGGCCCTGGGTTGACATCTCCCCCTAACTTAAGGCACCGAGTTCAATATTGACGCAGATGGAGCAGTGCCATCCCGTGAATCACGTCCTGCCACCTCCTGAGTTATGGGACTGTCCTGCCATTACTAAGCAGGAGCTCTGGAGGGCTCCCCAGCTTGTAGCCGGAGGTGGTGTGGCTGCAGGAATGGAGAAGGAGTGGATAGACACAGAGATAAGCAGAAGGAAAGCATGCACTTGTAATGGAAATGAGGGGTTATTAAGGTGCCATATAAAAATGCGAGAGATTTAGCAAAGATAACAGGAAAGTGCCGTGTATTTGTCAGGTCTCCTCATTCCTCTCTGGGTGGTTCTGGTAGCAGGAGACATTCTGCTCCTTATGACTTGAAGGGAGCTTCAGGAAAGTCATCTGGCAAGAAAAGGTTAATAGGGACTAATATCTCATGGGGATGTTGACTTAAGAGCATTTCAGTAGAGCACAAGGTCACTCAAGCTCTGGCTTCAGCTTGTTAATTCCTGAGTTTCCCTACAGGGCTTAGAGATCTGGATTGAACAGTTGGTGCTTCCAGGTACTTTTTATGGACCCTTTTGGAGAGGTTGAATATCAGTAAAAAAGGTCCTGAGACTCACAGAGTGCCTTTATGGATGAACCTTAATGCAGAGGTCTCCGAGCTGCTGGTCCCTTCTGGGAATTGTTTCCTAAGGAGCCCAGTCTGTGAATATGAGATCCTAAATGTCCCTCGAATATCCTGTGCAGAACACCTCTGACTACCCTGCCTCAGCAATAAAATCATCTTGGGGTGCAAAAACACACAGTTGAGCAGCATCAATATGAAAATACAGAGGCCTGAGGACGAGGTGACCTAAGATTTGCTTCTCTGCTGCCACAGGGCTGGTTTATGTGACTTTGGGCAAATCCTTTTGTCAACCTGTGCTTCTGTTTCCTTATCTGTACACCTAAGGACAAATCCTGCTTATCTGCTCTGGAGACAGCAATGCTAAATTCAGTGATGTCTTCAGAATTGAAGGCAGAAGGTGTGGGAGCCAAGCAGAGGGTCATCAAGTTGTGGGTGAGGAAGGCAAATGAATAACTGTTTAAACATCTCAATTGTCCGATAAATGAAACCTGCTCCCCAGACAGTGACTTCTTTTCCCTGCATCCTTCTCTGAATGACTAAATGATTAACTCCAGCTCAGGTAAATATCCCAGATACGTGGGAAAAAGGAATCTGGTGATGTAGGAGGATGAATATAACAGTTTCTTTTGCTCTTTGAAAGCTTAAAAGTCCCTTTTTACCACACTTGTACCATAGTATGTAAGTCTTGTCCCCATTCCTGGCATCCTAAATCTTTCCTTCCTGCCTGCACAGTAGGGAAGGAGGGAAGGAAGGAGGGAAGAGAGAGGCCAAAAATGGAGTAAAGTGGGGGAAATGGTATATCTACTTAGCAGGACTGTGGGGAGGAGCTGTGCTGAGTTTCCTTTGTCAAAGCTGAAAGACAACTGAAAGGTACCTATTGCCCCAGAGACACCCATCTCTCAGGGGTGGAAGATGTAAAGACTTTACAATATTTTTATGCAGGGCATATACCAAGTGAATGTGGAAAAGGGTTTCCAGCCCCACCTTGGCTCGAGGGTTTAAAAACTCACAGCCGTCAGTCAGGATTTGAACAACAGTTGACAGTGCATTGACTGTGGATTAAAAATCTGTACGAAACAAACTAAATAAACCCCAAGAAACTGAAAATAATTCTGGGGGTAGACTGGTGCTGATGATATTTGGAGCAAGAAAAACTGGGGGCCTGAAAAAAAAGCTCAATTTTCCCTGATTACTGTGGTTGGGCTCATTCTTGCACATATGGATTGCAGGGGAGAAAGGGGTTGTCCAATGAAGAAAGGTGGTGAGCAATCTGTGAAGCGAACTTTGAGAGTTTGGGAAGCCCAGTCTTTGACTCAGGTGAGGCTGATTTTGGTTTTGACTGTACCATAAAGTTGTGTAGGATAATGCAACTGTTATCAGCACACTGGGGTTTCCTCCTTGAGTCCATCAAGGGAGACACCTTCCCTAGATGTGGGAGGAGAGCTGTTGCCATTCCCTTGTGGGGAGGGTCACCCATAAACACTTCCATGGTGTAAGATAAACCAGAAGGGCTTGAATGAAAGGTTGTGTTGCACCACTTTGGATGAAAGAGAGAAGTACTCGGAAAAGATTCATCCCAAATGCACCTCATCAGTTGCTAAGTAGATGGTGACCCCTGGGAGAAGTAGGTTTCTTTAGGCTCTGACAGCCTTGCAGGCACAGCAGGACTGAAATCCAATGGGACCGGTGAGTCAGAGCTCACAGGATTTGGAAATGTATTTACAGGAAACACTAAGGGCTTATAGGAACTGAATGATGTTGCTGCTTCCCCCAAAACCCATGTGCAGGATGAGCAGTGCAGCCTTAACTGTCCCAGATACCAGCAGAGGATACTCCAATCTCTCAGCCCAGCTGGTCTCTGTGATAAACCTGATGACCAAAGGCAAAAACTGAGGGTTCAGGATTGGAGGATGAAGACCCTGACCTTCCTATGTTATTTAGGGGCTGAGAAGAAAGATAGGAACAGACATTTTAGCAGGGTCTGTTGAGAAAGGACAAGGGGTAATGGTTTTAAACTGAAAAAATGTGGATTCAGACTTGATATAAGGAATAAATTTGTTATGCTGAGGTGGTAAAACACTGGAAGGGGTTGCTCAGAGAGGTGGTGGGTGCCCCATCCCTGTAAACATTCAAGGTGAGGTTGGGATGGGGCTTTGACCAACACGACCTAAGGGAAGATATCCCTGTTCCTCGCAGGGGAGTTGGACTAGAGGAACTTTAAAGATCTCATCCAGCCCAAACCATTCTGTGCTTCTAAGCAATGAAGGATCACCTCTTCATAGAACATATTTCTCCTCAGGGAAAGGAGTGAAGGTGGAGGAAAAAATGTTAAAATGCTTTTTTTTTTTTTTTTTAAACGATCACAAAGAAGGAAATCATTTGCCAATCAGAACTATTAAATATTGGCACAGCACCAGGGGAAGGCAGGGAACAGGGAAATCCTTGGCACATGCCAGCTGACAGATCATCCACGCTGCAGAGACAGTGCCCAAGTGCTGGAGGGGAACAAGAATTGTTCCCATGGTGGAGGAGGAGGAGGAGGAAGAGGTGGATCACAGAGGTGTCACAGCTGCTGTGAGCCTGGCATTGCTCACGGGGAAAATATTGGGAACATTGGAAACAAAATATTGGCTCTCGCAGCCTTGGAGGAAGAAGAGCTTCAGCTTCACCACAGTCCTCTTAATTGTAGCAAGAGGATCCCGAGTCAGATAAACCAACTGAAAGGTTTTACATAAGCTATCTGCCTCAGCCTCAAGTTCTTCCCTCAGCTTCTCCCTGGACAGGTCCCTGTTTCCAGTGTTCATATTTCCCCTGACTCACCCTCACCATCCATAACCTGTTGGTCCCCTGCAGCGTCATGTCCTGGCCTGACCCCTCCTCAATTACCCCTTTACCCTTTAAAAGGGGATATTTGTATCCCACTTGCTGTTTGCTTTCAAAAATACACCTTCCACCCATTAGGAAAGGTGAAGAGGAGGAAGATGTGGCCTTGGATGTGCTCAACACAAAGATTATAAAAGGAGGGGACAAATCAGGCTTCCTGGTGGGAAGGAGAATCATTCCACAGAGCACATTCTCAAATTCTACAGCACATGCTGTGTTCATCCTACTTATATTGGGAAATACTTTCCTAAGTGAAACATTTAGGAGGAAATCCTCAGCTTCTTTAAAGCTTTTGTTTCTTGGTGTCACTCCCAAGCCTAAACCACCACGCAGCAAAGGGCCCTGACCCTGATTTTTTGCAGCCACAGAAGCATCAATCAGGAAGTTCTTGTGGTTACTCTGAGAAGATTCCAGAGCCTGGGATCTGCCTCACTCAGTGGGATACATTTGCTGTACAAGGTGCCTCTCTGGACACGAGCGACTCCAAAACTCTGCTTTAGTGTTCCCAGTTACAAAGAAATGGACAGAAAGCTCAACTTGCACTCTCTGGCCTGAGGTTTGTGCACCCTTTCAACCTCCAACACTGCAGAGGAGAGGGGAAAAAGGGACAACTTTTCTCCTCACCCAGTGTGCCATGATGCCTTATTACCTGATGCTTATGCTTGGAACACTCTTTATCTATGAGGCTTTCCATGAGAGCTCAGTACCTGGAGCTGCCTCCTGCTGACCTGTGTGAAGGCTGAGTACACCCTCATCACCAAATTGCAGAGGGGTTGGACAAATGACCTTTAAAGGTCCCTTCCAACCCAAATTTTGTATGATTCTATGACATGGAGACTTTCTAATCAGCACCCCATCTGGACTTAGACTCATTACAGGTCTTGGCAGCAGCTCCAGGACTTTCCAGAGTGGGTCCGTGTTGCACAGAGAAGATGTGTCCAGAACTGTATAAATCCCATCATTCTTGTCCAAAAGAGCCTGATTGCATGGGAACCTTTGGACAGGAGCAGAACCTAAATGACTGCCTGGGGTGCCTTGGATGCAGAAGGATCACCAAGTCCATTCCTCAAAGACCTGTTTGTACGACTGGAATCAGAGAATTATAGAATCACAGAATGGTTTGGCTTGAAAGGGACCTTAAAATAATCTCATTCCAACACCTTGCTATGAGCAGGGACATCTCTCACTAGACCAAGTTACTCAGAGCCCCATCCAACATGGCCTTGAACACTTCCAGAGATGGGAAATCCACATCACCAGGATGCCAAGCAGGAGCTGCCCCACGGATCCATCCCAGGCTCTGCATGACACCACAGCCTGTCCCCTTCATAGAGAGCTATGCCAGCTCCATGCCCAGCTGATTCTGCACAGTTTCTCATCAAAATCCAGCTCCAGGGTTTGTTTGACTTTTCTATCCATTTAAAAATCAGGCCCCTAAATGCAAAGACTTATGCAAATGCATAATAACAAGAAGTTAACCACACTTTTGCATATCTTGAAGGAAAGGTTAGGTTTGGGTCCCATCTGTGTTTTGAACAGAGTTCTGATTGAGTTCTTGTTTCCTCTGAACCAGCTGTACTAGTGTCAACACATCCCTGGGAAGATGAAAGGCCCTAAAAAGACATTTGATCAGATTAGCTGTGATTCAGCTCATTGGAGGGAAATTATTAAATGGGCAATTCCTGCCAGGGAACATGAAGGCAATACAGATAAGAGGGAATGTTGGATTGAAGGAGGTTGGATTAACACAGCTTGTAAAATCCTGAAGGCCAAGTTTCCCTAAAACATCTGAATGATGGGGTTTTTCTTAGTTGTTTTTTTTTCTTTCCTTCTGTTGGTTCCTCATGGTTATTGTTGCACTGAGCACAACAGAGCTGCAATCTCCAGCTTGGTGCTTACACTTCCAAACCTTTCTTGCACTTCCAAAACTTTCAGGCTCTACCTGAGATAGGTAGAGCCAGATTATCAGATGCCAGAGCAGCCTGGAAGCCTCGTGCATGGTTCTGGGAGCATGTCTGAGCCCTCATGTGAGCCTGAGCCGAGGGGAGGTTGTAGGCTGGAATGCTTTCCCTAATTAGCCACTGTCAAAACAATCCCAGGTGATCACAGGTAAGCAGAGCCCCAGACAAAACAGCAGGATGGTCTGGTATCAGTAACTCAGGTCTGATACCTGCAAAGCAAAGCCCCTTCTATCTCTCCCTCCATCGCCCTATCTCTCTGTTGATCTCATCATTACCATGGATGTCTACCTACCCACCCTCTTTAATGCAAGCACGTTTTATCTGTCTTTCTGTTGGTTTGGTCATGTGTGAAACACTCGGTGGCGTCTTGATCTCGCCCTCCTGCCATCCCACAAATGCCTTCTTCTGAATATTTTATCATCCTCAAACAGCACAGTCCTCTTCGAACCGCCCCAAATTACCCCGACCCCTCGTCTCCCCAACAGCCGCTGTCCCTGGGAGGCTCCAGACAAAAGGAAGCTGTGTGCCAATTGGGGGTTATTAGCAGAGATACAGGGCGTTCATTGTGGCAGGACAGAGTCCTTAATGGAAGGGGAAGGCAGGAAAGGAGCCAGGAAGGACTGGGGCGAAATTCTCTGGGGCGCCTTCCAGGTTAAAGGATCATTGGGGTCCCTTAAAAAAAAAAAAAAGGCAAGAAAAAGAAGGCAAGCACCCAAGACTGCTATGCAAAACAGCCCCAACAGTCAGTAGGGTACAGGGAAGCAAAACAGAAAAAGAGAATATAATTGTATTCTGTTATCAGAAGCAACATGGTCGAACAAAAGGATCGCCTTCGCCCACCTGAGAATGGAATGTGAGGCTCCATTTCGCTGCTCTGATCGTATTTGACAGCCCCCCTCGAGACTGCCTGGTTGGTATGGCAAATCGTCCTTATTACCTGCTGGGGTGAATGAATCCCCCTTTGTGCTGCCACTGTCACGCTGCATTAGGTTGACAATGGCCCGAGATATTTTATATGAAATTTGCCCTCACTTGTGATTAGCCAGCACCAACTAAGTCATAGCAACCTAGAACTATGCATTGGCCGGGCCCCGTTGTCGGCCGAAAGGGAAATCCCTATTCAAATGGTTTAATAAAACAATCTAAAGGGCGTGTGAATCGTGAAAAGCATTTTCACTTTTCTCTTTAGCTTAATCTCATGGTCGCTGGGATATTGTGCTCTGAGCAGACCCCAGCAGGGTGTGGGCTAAGGTCCCCCATCAACTTCTTTTACAGCCTCCTTTTCTGCGAGTTAATGATATACCGGTGTGATTGCCTCCCGCAGCAAGAAGAAACACGCATTTGATGAAAAGGATGGACCTCCTAACACATCCTAAATGGCAACAATTTCTCATCCAAAGGTCACAGGTCATAACCTGGATTTTGAATCACCACCCAGATCTTTTTCAAAGCCCTGCTAAAGCCGGGGGATTCTGCGAGGCCGTTTTACACACAGACACACACACACACACAGACACCGCGTTATCTCCAGAGGTTCCTGCTCCGCTTGAGTCCTGAGCTTAGTGGTTGCAAACAATTGGATTTTTCCCTGGGTTTGGGCTGCAGTTTGCTGCCTTTCACATCCTCTCAACCCTGAGTTGTGATGCAGGGAAAGCACAAGACAGAGGTGGTCAATGTGCAAGGCACCTCCCGAGCATCCCTGAGGGTCACCCGGAGCACAAAAAACACCCTTGCTGACAGCACCCATCAGCAGCTTGCTGTTCACCCAAAACCTGCCCTGAACATCACATTCAGCAAGGCTTTGAGGTCTCAATACTCTCCCCACTCGCTTGCAGGTGTGGAAAAGCTCCCCCAGTGCTGACCCCTCAATAATCAAGATCTCCCACACACGGGCAAGAAGCAGCCACAGAGATTTGGCAGTGGACTAAGGTGGGAGGAGGGAGAAGGAGAAGCACAGGGATCCTCTTCTCCATTTTCACTCCACTTCCTCACTCAGGATGGAAGGAGGCATCTCTGCAAGGCTAGTGCTCATCTTAACATCCATCTGAACAGAGGAAAGCTTTGCCTCTGCAGGATGAGGCTGGAAATCCCCAGGGAAACAAGCTCCCTCACGAACCTCCAAGCACAAACCAAAGGCGAAGGGGAAAGCAGCATGGGAACCTGCTCTGTTTACCCCACTTTTCTTTCCTCTTCTTTATTCACCCCCTTCCCATCACAAAGCTTTGAGCCAGGTGGGGTGTTCCTCTCCTGATTGTACATCAGTGTTCTCCCTCAATTTTTTTCCCACTGGAGCTCAGCAAACGGAGTGGGGTTACAGAGAGCAGCTCCACTCCCGGGAGGGACCCTTTTGGCTTTCAAAATCCACATTAACCTCTCCTTAAAGGTGTTCACACGAGCTGTGGTATGTTTCCACTGCAGCTCTCCACATAATTGCAAACTATCTGGGGCAAGGAATGATTTCGTTATTATGTGCTTGTACACTGTTTAGCACAATGGGGCCCTGATCTCTGCTTGGGGCCTCAGAGTCTACTGTAATACAAATAATTAACCATAATAGAGCTGGGAAAATATCTTAATAAAACCATGGAATCAATTTGAGGCAATTAAGCAATTTTTCGGCTTGCAGAAGTTTTTGCTTTACAGGCTCTATTTGGAGAAGGGAGGGGGTTTAGATGCTGGAGGAGGAACTGCTCACCTCCCTGCAGCAGACTTGGGCAATCTGTTTTGTTGTTTTTTTTCTCCTGTGGGTTTCAGTTTCACCCAGTTGGGGAAGCAGAAAAATTTTATGCAGCTCCCAAAATGTAAAAGCCACTTTTTATAAATAGCTTGTGAGAGGAAGCATGGTTTGGAGGCTGGATCTGTGGTTCCTGAGGGAGAAGGGGCTCAGTCCTACAAAACATGACACACAGACAGCTCCTCTGCCCTGCCTCTGCCCCAGTTGCCCACCTGTGAGATGGAGATGGATCATTATCTTCCCACTTTCTAATCCCAAACACTTGAGGACACTGCTGGGGAATTACAGATCTATTTAGATACAGAGGAATAAGGAAATTGCAAAGCCCCGGACACAGCCTGGATGATTTACCAGCAATTATAAGTCAGCAGATAAGCTTTGGATGACAGATATTATGATTATAGTTGGAGCTCTTGTATAATTTTCAAGTGGAAAGGGGAGCTAAATATATTGAACAGTTGTCTGAAGCTGTGAACTTGTCCATCACAGAGGGAGTGCATGTGAGGACACTACTCAAAGAGCTCATCTTCTGAAGGTGGGCAAACTAACAAATCTACTGCCTCACCCAACCAAAAAAGTAGCCCCAGGACCTGGACTGCAGCATCCCTTTTGGAAGGAAATAACTATACTTTCCATAAACACGTCTGCTGGCCAAGTGGATGCAGACCCAGGTCTTTCTCATGCATAGATATTTATGGTCGGGTCTTAGCAGGAACACTTACCAGAGAATCATAGGATGGTTAAGGTGCAAAGGGACATCAAAGGTCTGATTTCAATGCTCCTGCCATGGGCAGGGACATCTCCCACTATCCCAGGTTGCTCCAACCTGGCCTTGGACACTTCCAGGGATGGGGCAGCCACAGTTTTTCTGCCCAACCTGTCCAGGGCCTCACCACCCTCCCAGCCAGGAATTTCTTCCTGATATCCAATATAAACCTGCTCTCTGTCAGTACAAAGTCATTCCCCCTTGTCCATTGCCCACATTGGTATTACGACCAACAGTCATAATTCCAACAGGCATTCCCTTAAATCTTTCAATCCTAAGAATAATTAGAACACCAGCAATGAACAAATTAAATTTCCTCCATACATCAATGTGCATTGACAGGATGGCTGGGACAAGCCTGTGAACTGGTGATCAGCCTGTTGTTGGTCCCAGATATGGAGAAATGGAGAAATATTGCTCAAAAACTGAAGGAAAGGGTCTGTTCCACAGTGCTTTCAAAGTACACCCAACCCTCTACTGCATCTATGTCCTAGCAATAGTCCATTTCAGACACCACAAGGAGTGAGCCTGTCATCCTGCTGGGCTCAAAACATCATTGGTTTGATTTCAGAAGCTGAGCAGAAGCTTGCAAGGTGAACACTTGGCTAAGAGACCACGTGGCCATCTGTCACACCCAGAATAAGACTAAGAGCTTGATGAACGTAACACCACAGAAATGAGATCAACGGAAGTTTTCCATTGGCTTCACTGACAAAGGATACACAGGGGGTTTATAATAATAAAACAGCCATAACTTGTATTTACTTGTGATTTAAAACAATAAAAGTCTCACACAGAGTGTCTGCCTTGCCCCCACCAACGTGGAGGGGCTACTTGTCATGGGCAAGTGTCCACACCCATTCCTGTGCCCACACTGGTGAGAAGGAGGACGTACAGTTCTCATCCTGAGGTGGGCAAGTGCCACATGCTCTTAATGCAGGGACAAGGACCTCAAGGATTGAGCTTCAACTGGAACATCCAGCCTGGGTTAGGAGAATGGTCTGGGTTCTTGGATGAACACCAAGAAACTCTTAGACATGATGATTTCTGTTCCTCACTGAGCTATAGATGTTTGAACCAGTGACTCTAAAACTATTTTGGAACTGTGGATGGACGATGTCAAGACCCAGTTCTGCTGCTGCTGTGTGATCATTCCCATTATCAGAACTGGAGGACAGCTGGAATAGCATGAGATACTAACTTGACCTCAAAAGAAACCCCCAAAATAAAATAACCTGCTGTAGGAGCAGAGGAAACCAAACACCTCCAGACAACTTTCTCAACCAGTCGTCATTTGGATTCACAAGACCCAACTTCATTAATCTCATGCTTACCTTGTCTTGCCCAGGCTTCTTAAACTCGAATAATTCCACCTCCCTAATTAGAGATGTTGTTTTCTCTCCCTAGAATCGTGCAGAGATGCTTTCTCCTATGGGATAATCTCTTCCAGCCTGAACTGCACATGGGTTTTGCCCTCCCAGGCAAGGAAAATGACAGGTACCTAGAATGTGAATAACCTCCAGGTAGGGATTGGAGTCTCTCTGAAGAGACAGGGGCCGTGAGCAAGAGGGAAGAAGAGGCAGGTGCTGTGGGGTTTGATCCAGCTTCAATCTCTGTCTCTGGGTTCACCCATTTTAAGCCAAATGATAACAGATCCTTTGATGAAGCATTCCCTTCCCCAGGCTATATGTCATTACAGTTTTTTCACTACTTTCACATTGTGAAGCTTTTCCAGAGCTTCGCCAACCTGATTGCAAGAAAACTTGCAATTCCAGCTTGTGCTTCTTATTCTTGCTGCTATTAATTCACCAGTCTGCCCTTATATTGGCCCTGCCTTCATGTTTGAGGACTGGACGAGATTTTAATGTTCTGCTACAGGTTCTTGAAGAGCATCCACACCTCACAGCAACAGAGTTGGTGGAAACAACTCGTGGCTCCTTATTCAGAATATTAACTTGGAGGGAAGGAAAGGTTCTCCCTACACTGTCTTTGGTGACTTTAGTGGGAGTGAAAGGCATTTGCCAAACTGCTGGGAGAACCCAGAACCTTAAGGGTTTACTGACAGTGCACAGTGCTTTCATCCCTGCCTATCTTACAGCAAGAAAATCAAAGCTCCACATCCTGCAGTCTCTTGGGGTGGGAATTGCTAAAGATTCCTCTCTTGCTGCTAAATGTGAGCTCCCTTGGTGGCAACGCTGCTGCTGCCCTATGTAATGAGTGGGAGATAGATGACATGTGAAGTGCAAAAAATAATTGAAAAAAGAAACCAAGACCCCTTTGGAAATGTCTATGCAAATGAGTAACTGAATAAATCGAGTTAAGTAAAAATATATATTTTGGCCATCAGCAGAAAAACATGAGGCCTGATTCTCCTCTTGGCCTGGTGTAAATCAGAATAACTAATAACTTATGCAGTGGAAGTGACAGAAAAGTTAAGCCACTGTAATCAGTGGGGCATCTTGGTATTAAAATACTTATTTTCCTATGAAAGACTCGCTTTTTTAATGAGACCCCTCACTTCTTGTTATTTTGCATGACACTGGTATCTGAATACACTGGCAGGCTCAGCCCCTGCTCCACAAGTCCTTAAAACCATAGATATCAGGCTTGGACCTCGCACCCTTCTGCCCAGAGGCAAGATCCACTCTGCCCAAACTCTGCCTGACAGATGTTTGTCTAACCCGTTCTCCAAAACCTCCCAGGTCGGAGCTCCCACCCCCTTCCCCAGGCGATCCATCCTCACGCTTCACTACCCTCCCCGTTACCCCGCTCTTCCTAAACGGGCTGTGCCTGAGCTGGACCTGGAGGAGAACTTGTCAAATTAACCTGGGCAAACGCAGGGAGGGGGTGGGAGCGCAGGGAAGAGGGAAAGGAAGCGATGCTGTTGTGTAACAGATCGGAGGCAGAGCTGGGAAGCAGAGCTCAGGTCCCTCGACTCCACGACTTACGCCTGCGTAAGCAAGGGAGTCCTTACCTCCCAATTCCACTGGGAACCTCGCCTTTCTCCCGGCCTTTTTTAATATGTTCCCTCTCCACACTCGCTCCCATCTCTCATGCTAATTTCCTTTGCCTCTCAGCATCTCACATGTGCCCTCAGAGGGAGAGGCTGTTGTAACACACGCAGCCCTCGACTGAATCATCCCTTTGGTTATACATGACTAACGCTCCTGCTATTTGTGTAACTATTCCGATTGATGCACATTTAATATGTAAAAATTTAATTAAAGTGTTATTCATAAAAAAGTATCTGGGCCAATTTAATATTTTTTTTTTCAGATACCCAAAGGGAATATTTCAATTAGGGACTAAATGCCAGAAAACACTGTCAGNACCCTCCATCTCTAATAAAAGCATCAAGTCTTGATATTATAAAGAAAAAGCCACTAAAACCACAACACTCTTTACAGGAATTCACTCTGCAGGTGCAGAGATCAATCCTGAGAGAAGCTGAGAACTTCCAGCTCTCGGTGGAAACCAGTGGAAGTTACTCTGAGGAGAAGCCAACTGCATACCCAGAGCCAGCTCCTTCCCTAGTGGATCTGTGCTAATGCTGTGATTGGAGAACCTGCTGAATCTTTCTAATCAGTTTGGTCCTGCAACCTTTAATCATGCAAATGGCTCACGTCTTCCGTGCAGTTCCAGACTTGCCAGCAAAGGCTTGCAGGACTGAAATTGGGATTTGTGCTGGCACAACAGAGTTTCTGATGGCTACAGGCCGGAAAATGCATCCCTCCAAGTGGATGCTTCTCCCGAGTTTGCTGGGAGGGGTAAAAACTCTTGGGCTTGCACATTACATGGCTCAACAAGTCTTTTCAGTGAGCAATGTCATTGGGGAGCTTAGTGGATATATTAGGATTTCATAGAATCAGAGAATTGTAGAATGGTTTAGGTTGGAAGGGAACTTGATGATCATCAAGTTTCACCCCCTGCCATGGGCAGGGACACCTCCCACTATCCCAGGTTGCTCCAACCTGGCCTTGGACACTCCCAGGGATGAGACAGCCTGGGAAACCAGTGTCTTGCCACCCTTACAGTAAAGAATTTCTTCCTAATATGTAATTCAAACCTGTTCTCCTTCAGCTTAAAGCCATTACCACTTAGCCTGTGAATGCCCCATCACCTGCAGGTGACTCTAAAAGCCGACAACCAAAGCATCTATAGATCATGACTTCTGTAGATATGTAGAAGAAATTGTTCCCTGTGAGGATGGGGAGGCCCTGGCACAGGTTGCCAAGAGAAACTGTGGCTGCTCCATCTCTGGAAGTGTTCAAGGCCAGGTTGGATGGGGCTTGGAGCAACCTGGGGTAGTAGAAGGTGTCCCTGCCCATGGCAGGAGGGTGGAATGAGATGAGCTTTAGGTCCCTTCTAACCCAAACCATTCTGGGATTCCATGATTCTATGAAATCTGGAAATTTTCCTCAAATTGGATGCCTATGTCCTACCTACACCAAGGAAGTAACAGCTGCCATGCCATGTGTCACATACAAGGAGCAGTCCCCAAACTCAACAGGAGGATGGGTCATGAGATTCATTCTGCAGGAAGATCTCCAAGGCCATTTAACCCAAGTCTTCAGTGCAGGAATTTTTATGAGGTGATTGCAAAGGCTTCAGAGGGAGATAGTGGGGTACCTAAAGAAGGTGTTGGGATGTGATTTACCTCCATGGAGCAGCAGCCTTGCAGTGCTCACGTAGGAGCTGTTGGATATGCTAATATGGGAGCACAGGCCTCATCTTGAAATCTTAAGAGGGGATTAGGAGAGATGAGTCCTCGTTTAGTTTTCCAGAACAACAGCAGTGATAAATCTGGCTGTTCCTTTGGAGGGTGTTAAGGAGGATTTCCTGGTAGGTGGGTCTCCTCAGTGGGGTATTATTGTACTGGCAGTGGGGCGGGAAGGAATGGATTAAGCAACTGGGGATGGGATATGGAGCCTTTGCTTGTGCTGACAATGGATGTAAGATGGGGAGGGTAGAAAGCTGTCAGTGGGCTTTAGGAAATCAGCCTTGGTTCCTGGCTTTTTCCTAGAGACCACACTGCTGCTCTTGAGCTGAGAAGTACTCTTCAGAAATTCAGCCACGGCTCTGCTGGACCTCCTGGAGTGGGAGGCAGCCAGAGAGCTGGAGCTGTTGAGTTTGGGTCACTCATACACTGCCCAATCCTATCCTGCAGGGGAGCAATGCCAATACTGACAAGAAATGTCACCTCCTGCCCATAAATCACTCTCAGGCCCCACCGTCCTCTTGGCTTTCTTGAATGTGTGCAATTTTTCTGCTGCATTGCTTGGCTGTGGTGGAAATTTTGGCATGTTTTCCTTCCAGTCTGCATGTTTGGTCTTCTATTGTGGATAAACACAGCTGCTGTGGGCACCACCACCAACTTTGGTGCTGATTTGGGGGATTGGTGGAAGTCTACAGAGAGTTCAGGAGCTGAGAGCACAGCTGAGCAAAGCAGAGCTGAGAGAGGGTTACCACTCCACCCTGGAGATGCCATTTTATCTAGAGAGGGGAGATTTTGGTGAGGGACTGTAGGGATTCCTCAAATTTCAGGGCCTGAGTTTGCCCTTATTTTAATGCTGAGTGCAACATGCAGTCACTGAGGGTCAGATGCTGTTGAATAAATACATTTAAGAAGCAAAATGCCCACAATCTGCAGATTCTCGCCGTTCTACAGAGTTGCTTAGAGATCAAGCACAGAAATCAAGTGCTCCCAGAGGGTAAGTCCTATACAAAGAAGATGCATCTTTCACCCAGGCTGGTTGACCTCAGTTGGGTTCAATCAGTTTTTCTGGCACAGCAGTTTGTGTACTTGTTCAGGTGAGTAGCTTCAGTTTAAGGCAGGTTTGAGTATTACCTTGGGTGAGGAGCTAAAGTTCAAGCTGTTAAGGCAGGAATGACTGCCCAGCAGCTCCTGGAACACTTGTGGCTCTCCATTGTTTTTCTTATGGTTTTGGCACGTGGTTGGTGAGCAGCAGGGCTGTGCTCTGTGGGGGTTTGAAGCCCAGCATCACTGGGCTGTGTTAGTCTGGGATGTGGCTTGGTTTATCTGGACAGGCCAGCTCCTGAGGAGCCACCATCATCCCCTGAGCAGTCCTGGCACACCACTACCCTGGACTTTCTGATGTGCATCGCAGGTGTCTCACAGAGGGAAGCAGATCCACCATTCCACACTGAGGTTCATCCCCAGCTGTCTGATCCCAGTCAATACCGAGTTTAGTTCTTCTGTCATTTTAAGCCAAGCTAATTAACTTAGTTGTCCAGTATGAATTAAGAACACTTTTCTTATTCTGGCAGGGCTGATGGAGCCAAATAAAAGTCTACAACGCCAGGAGTCACAAACCTCACAAAAGAAGGTGCAGCCCTGGATTAACAAACCAGCAGAGAGCTCCAAGCCTCTTAAATATCAGAAGACACATCCCTAACAAGAAAAGCCCAGTGTACTTCCAGCTTTTAGTCAACCACTTTAGTGGTCAACCCCATAAAATGTAGTTAATAGTTCTGAGTGTTTGACGCAGTGACCTCACGGAGTTACAACACTGCTGATGACAGGCCCTTTGCCAGCACACCTGTAATGCTGATACATATGTTTTTAAATTGCATTTACCCCACTCTCCAGACTTCCAGTAACTATTATTTTGTAGCCAGCACAAATGTCTGAGGCTTGTGCCAGGGTTCTAATGGTGAGTGTGGCTCTCACAGCAAAGCATACTCCATTTATAAAGTAACTACTTTAAAAGGTCAAACATGGAAATATATTTGGATTCCTTGAAAATGACAAACAAACCCACAAAAATAAACATCTTTTTCACTTTTTCTTTTTTGTTTTTTATGAAAAAAAAACCCGTTGGCTTTAAAGCAGGTCGATTTAAATATTTTGGGGATGTCACAATAGCTGTAACCTGTTCTGGAAACATCCAAGGTCAAGTTGAACTGCCTGGTTTAGGGGAAAGTGTCCCTGCTCATGGCAGGAGGTTGGACTAGATGACCTTTAAAGATTTCTTCCAACTCAAACCATTCTATGATTCTACGAATGAATAAAGAAATGATGACTGAGGGGACAGGCACATTCTGAAGGTTAGTGGCTGGCTTTGGTTCAAGTGAGATTTTTTAAGTGAAGTTTTTAACTCTTAAATTTGTTGTACAGTAGTTGGAAATAGATGATCTTCAAGGTCCCTTCCAACCCAAATCATTCTGTGATTCTATTACTTGTTTATTCTTGCATATTGATTATTGATTACTTGATATAGTTACTGAGTCCTTGGGAAAAAAAACGCTGGAAACCTGGAAGTGAAAACTGAAATGGTGCTTTTCTGCTGGCTGAGAAGTTCAGAAGTTCTGTCCTCTTGAGAATCAACACCAAAAGACAAGACCCATTGTCTTTCCCAAAGGAATAAAGAATTTTATGATAAAACTTTTAGATCCTCTTTAACCCTTTCCTTCTCCACAGAGATCAGTGACATGATATCAGGGTGTGTTTGGACCAGGGTTGTAACTAATAAAGCCATAAACAGAACTTTACAAAACCTAATATTTGCCTTCAGAATCTCTAAGTCATCTCTGATGTGTTCAAGTGCAAGTGATGGGAACAGTAATTTTGATTGAGGAGACACGGTGTTCAGGTGAACAAAACACAGGGAATGTCCTTAATTTCAGATGCTGGGCACAGGTTTTAATTCTAATATAAATCTCACCAGAGAACAGCTGTGCTGGGCACAGACTGAATATCTCACACAGAAAGGCCATGCTCCACAGAGCAACCATCCACCCTCTCAGGATAAATCTATTTCTTCAAATTCATCTCTCAAGGAATCTACATCTGAAATACAGTTAGGAAAGGAGACTGAAAATGTTGGATGAACAGAAATACCTTTCTCCACCAGAACTAACAGCACTAAAATAAGTTTCCATCTTTTATTTCTTCTCCAAGAAAAATCTGTGCAGTTTCCTGCTGAAGCATCCTTGCGACAGGATTCAGCATTTATAACAGGGGGGAATAAGCCACAGATTTGGGGCTGATCTGTTCCAGCTCTCATTTTATAGAGCTGTGAGGCTGCTTTATGGATTTAGAGGGGCACTGCTGATACTTTGTTCTGGATTTCAGCAGCCTTGTCAGAACGGAGAGGTTTGGAGATCATGTCATGCCTAAGCTTAGTAATGAGGGACAAAAAAAAAATTACCATATTATGGGAAATTCTGAGTGTTTTTTTTTATTTATGACTTGAAAATCAGAGGGACAGTGTAGGAGTCTGAATTTTTAGGCTGTTAAGGTGCTTTGTTAATGTCAGAGTTACTCATTAAAACAATTCAGCCTCAATAATATAAAAACGACTCCAATATTCTATAAAATATTAAAGGTACAACTGTGTGCTTCTAGTCTACTGATAGTTCAATGATTTTCTATTTTGGCATAAGATCACATTCAAGCTATAAAGAAATAAAATGCTTTCTTTCCAATAACTCAAGTTATCTTAAAAGTGCAAAAAAGAAAAAAATCAAGAAAGGCAAACTTGTGCATTTTTTTATCTTGAAATAAAGGGGAGCCTACAGAACATCTCCATTTTGATGCAGCTTCTTTTTCTGATGGAGAACTGGCTCAGAAAAAAATAAATAAATGCATTTTTGACAAGATATAATATCTCCTAGGCTGAATCCTGCCTAGCCTAAGGGGTCTCCAAGATTTTATGGCTCCAGGTGAACAGAAACATCTCCTCGTGCCCTCCCCACCCATTCACACTCCCACAACATCCCTGTGGCAACAGCTTCCCTGGGAAAGTAGCATGATTAGGAAAGGATAAACTATAATTATTAGCTATCATTTAATGTGATTTAGCACCTGGAAATAATGGAGAGGAAATTGTGCCAGATGCTTAGTCAACAAACCTACCAGGAAGGTGTTCCATGAAGCTTTACTGCCCTGTCGATCAAACTTGAGAGAAACAGTCATAAGTAGGCCAATAAAACTACCTAAATTATCTTGCAAGAGCTACAGGGCTCTGGGTATGACCTACTTTGGTATCACTCTCTATGGTATCCAGTCAGTTCTGTGGTGGACTCCATAGGAAATGGAGGTGTAGAGGGAGGAAGACCTGCTCCCTTGTCTCCAGAACCAGAACCAGAAACTCCCTTTTCTGCCTTGCTGCCCATCACTAGTCCAGGCTGGGTTATGAATGCTTTGTCAACTTTTTTTTTTTCTGTAGGAAGGATGAGATGAAATAAAAAGTGAAAGAGATTCTCCACTCCTCCAGTCAGGACCTGTACCCAGGTCTTGAGGACAGCTCTGTATTTCCCAGGATCTGGAGGGCTTTGTGGCTTTCTGCCTCTGCTTTAATAGAATCCTGGAATAGTTTGAGTTGGGAGTCACGTTGAAAATCATCTTCCACAAGACCAGGTTGCCCCATTCAACATGGCCTTGGACACTTCCAGGGATGGGACACCCACAACCTCTCTGAGCAGCCTATGCCAGGGCCTCATCACCCTCTGAGTAAATTTCTTCCTAAAACCAATAGAATCATGTCCTATAGATGGCTTTGCCGTCAGATTTTATGGTCCACTTCAGCCAAAGGTCCAGAGTTTCCCCCAGGTTCACTATGACACTTTCTGCCTCCTTAAAAAGCCTGTCCAAAGCAAAACAAAACCACAGCAGTTTTCTTCAAGCCCTTCCCTAGAGCATGTCCATAGTGAACATCCCTCTTTTCTGGGTCCACCTTACAGTGGTCTGCTGTAGGCAACACTCTCCAGAAGTATCTCTCTGACCCACAGGAACACATTGAAGGTGAGGAGGAAAGAGTGCAGCACACAACTCCCTACTTAATGTCTTGGAGTCTACTTCAGCGAGCCCTCGGCTACCTCAGCTTCACCCATTTTGTGTCGTTTGTCCAAAAAACGCCACTTCTGTGCAGCACCTCTGCCTACCCTGGCACAGGGAAAGCCCCTGTGTCAGTTGAGTGCTGCCTCTCTTGAAGTTCTCCATGACTTTGCATCCCCCAAGACTCCGAAGCCCCCCCAAACCTGCTCTCCTCTTGCTCCTGCTTTGTCCTCCCCTCTCAGGATCAAGCCCTTCCTAAAACCACATCGTTCACAGAAATCCAGAGTCACAGCACTCCTTTTGAACCATTCCCTCTCCTGTTGGCTGATCCCTGCCACTTAACAGTATGGATCTTCTTGGATGATGAGTCCTTCCTTTGAAGAAGGTGCTCCCAGAAAGACAGGGCTGAGGAAGGAAGGAAGGAGAGGTTGATCCATAAGGCACATGCTTCCTCCTGGAGTAGATCTTAGCAGGGAGCATGTTAACCTCTCTCCTGCCTAAAAATGCCTTGGCTGCCTGTCGTGCCTGCTCTGCAGGAGACATCCCCATTCCCCTGCTGTGCAATCCCACTGCAGGAAGAAACATGCAGTGCATTTTATATGCCCTGTTTTTCCTTTTTGCTGCCCTGTCACATCTGCTCGGAGAGGGACAAGAGGAAATTCTCTGCTTGCTATACAGGAATCCAAGCAGATGATCCCACAGCCCCTTCTGGCCTTAAAATCCCCGTGTCTATTCAGCACTGCCAGCTCATAGAGCATCTCACGGGGAAGAAAGGCCACATTCACAGGCTTGGATCCCTCTTTGTCAGAAGACTTTGCTTGTTCGGGCTGTTCCGTGCAGAGAAGGGCAGGAAGACACGTTCATCCTCATCCCACCGAGAGGACGGAGCATCCCGGCTCAGGACCCATCCCAAAGGAAAACACACCGAAAGGATGGTGCAACCCGGCTCAGGACCCATCCCAAAGGAAAACCCACCGTGTCCCCCTTCCCCCAGCGCCCGGGTGAAGGCGATCAAGCCTCTGCCGTCCCCGTTTCCCTCCTTGGCTCCCGTCCATGCGTGTGTGTGTGTGTGTGTGTGTTTGTGCCTCCCGTTGTGCGCCAAGGGCCCATTTGGGGCTGGAATTCTCCCGGGACAAAGGGATGCTAATCAGCTCCCTCTACTGTTCCCTTTTGTCTAGGACTAGCTCCCACGCTTGGACTTGGCACTCTTGGGATGCGGCAGAGGGAGCTCCTTGTTGCAACCAACCTGAGCCCAGTTTGGGGAATGCAATGCACCCAGCAGGGAAAGGGGGAAAAGGGGAGGGGAGGGGGAAGGAAATAAATCCATATCCACACAGCCTGCTCCCTGCCAGCCCGTCGCATTGTGCCCGAGGCAGAAGTTTCCAGTGCCTCCCGCCGCCGGGAGAGACGCCACCGGTTTTGTAGCCACGGGCTGTCTTGTTCCTTCTCCCCTCCCTGATCCCTCGTCTAATGTTTTAGTCGCCAGAAAAAAAAACAAAAAAAAAAAAAAAAAAAAAAGAAAGAAAAAGGCATGTCAGGGTTGACAGATGAGGGCTGGTGCAGTGGGAGGTGGAGGGAGCGCAGGAAGCAAACGGGATCGGGTCCTGGAATTGCTGCCATTTCCTTTCACCATCACTCCTCTCCCGGGTTTGCAGCCTGTGTCTGTCTGGGTGTTGGCTGTTTACAGCTGTTTACACGAGCTGTCTCATCTCCAGATGCACAGGAGCCAGATCTTTATCCCGGGATCCCTTTGCAGGTAGAGAGGTGATGAGGTCAGAGCCTCTAAGAAACCCCAAAAACACTTGAGACCATGGAACCCAGGCCACACAGTGCACTCTGGTTGCACTGGGCATGGAGAGGGAAATGCAGCCAGATGTGATGTTAACCACTGTCTTCTGGGTGCCATCCTTGCCCTTGAACGCTCTTGAACTCACAAGAGGTTGGAGGGACCCTTCTGATGGTCACCTGGCCCTACCTGGCTCCAGCAGTAAGAGAAGGAGCTCCTCAGCCACCTCACTGATATCCTGCTCCCAAAGGCTGAGGGGTATCTCCTTGGCACCTTTCCTCACATCTCTCCTTGCTGCCACTGCAACCTGCAACTCTTGCCAAGGCTCAGTGGAAGCTGCTGATCTCCCAGAACGATGTGAGCTGCAGACCAGGGATGTGGCTACAGCTCACCTAGACCTCCCCAAGCTGCTTGCCCCTCCAATGCTGCTGCCTGTACTGTGTTAGCTGCACAACCCCCAGCTCAGGAATGCTGAATATGGGTGAATACAGGCTGTCCTGTACCTGTGGGCTGGAATGTGGACTCAGGGATGTGCTGCCTCATCCCCTGCAGGAATTCCCAGCTCCAAGCTCAATTTACACAAACACAACTGATCCTCCTGTCCTGAGCCAGGATCTGCCAGTCTTTTTCTCAGCAGCGCTGCAGAACCTCTGGCCTGCAGTATTTATGCATCTTGACGGCTGAGCGGAGCTTGCCTAGTCACATTTTCAATCCTGATCCTTCCAGTTTCCTTCCCCATAGTTACAGGGCAGAGTTTGTAGATCTCCGTTGTTGATACCAGGGCAGCTGCCCAAATTGCCATTAGCGGAGAGGTAGACGGGGTGTGGTTGGAAATCAGATCCTCTTGGGAAGAGTTTCATGAGAGAGCAGAGAGTACCTCCTACATGTAACTAACCTCCTGGATGGATCAGTATCTTGTGGCTTTCTGCTCATGCCTTACTTTATTGCAGAAATGGAGGAGTCTGATCTAGAGCAGGGAAAGAGGGGGGGAAGCATTTGGCACGGAGACAACTGAGATGCCAGAATGCCACCAGAAAAATATGATGAGGTCTGCTGAACATATTTTAAATCATTATGAGATGTTATTATGTCTTAAATAGCAAGAGACTGCCTGTATTCAGTGGTCCAGGAGATCCTTTACAGTGCCATGTTGTCCCATTATTAAAATGGCCTCTCCAAGCACGACTGGATGTCAGGATTGCTTTCTGACAGGAGAAAGATGAGGGGTGGGAACTATTTGCCCCCAAACTGGGCCTCTAAGAAGCACACATGGAAGTCTGAGCCTGTAGCCCTAGGCTCCCTCTATAGTCAATGGAGAGAAATAAACATCTTGGTATGATTCATGTTATCCTGAGATAGGTGTCTAAGATAGGTCAGATGAATTGCTCTCTGGAGATGCCGATTGCTCTCCACTGGCTACAAAGGGAGCCTGGGGTGACTAGCTCAGACTTTGACATCTAACTTTGGAAGATGAGATCAGGCCTCTCAGAGAGCCTGTGGAGAGATACTGTTATGACACAGCAAGAAAAAAACAACAGAGGAGACTCGTGTCTCCGAGGGATTATAATTGAATTTGGAAGTCTTGCTCCATTCTTGCTAAACCTGGGGAAAAACTCACATGGATTTCACCAGACACAAGTGGTAACAGGGACGAAAGAGTCAACCCTTGAACACAGATTTGTTTTGTCTTTCTTGACAAATACAAGACATGAGGCTTATACCCAAAAAGCCCAGAGTCCATAAAAAGCCTGACTTCAAAATAAGTGTAGTCCAAAATCAGCCCAGATGCAAAAAGTAACAGTGCCCAGCGTTCCACACGAAACTGGATGTGATTTGAATCCCACATCTCTCAGGAGCTAGACAAATGCCTGCTCTGCCCTTCATGTAGTCCCTGGGAGCAAGAGTCTTCTCATCAAGAGCCGGTCTCCCTGGATTCCCTCAGTGATTGATGGAGAGATGCAGAAACTTCAGGGAGTGAATAATTTAATCCTAACTGTCTAGAACACATGAGATGAATCATGCCCTGGAGGACCCCAGCAAGAAATGGAGCTCCTTCAACCTATCTCACTGTCTGGTCTAATGACCCAAACTTTTGCTGACCCACTGCTCTTCTGCATACTCCAGTTTTAACTTTTTAGAAACTCTAAGTAGAAAAGAAAGTGGTCAGTTCTAGAAGAGTTTTTCTGAGTCTAGCAAAGGAAAATAGAGTGGCTTGCTGTCAACAACAGAGCAGTAGAGTAGACTTGTAAAATAGGAGACTGTCTCTTGGTGATATGTCAAGGCAAGATGTCCTTTGGGAAGAGATGTTGTAGTCAAATTCAGATTTTGGTTTCATTCCAGAAGTCTGGAGGGGAAATTCTCCAGCCTGCTTGGATAATCTGACAGTCCTGTCAGGCTGTAAACATGCATTAGGTGCTCTACTGTGGGAAGGAATGAAGCATTTGAGATCCAGAGCTCTCAGATCTCTACCTATAAGACACTATTATTGCTACCCCTTTCTACTGTCAAGTGACCTTCCAAGGGATTATTTGGTGCCATTTCCTGATGGACACTTTGAATGTTTATAAATCAGTGTCATCTGCAGGAACATCAGGAAGGAAGGTAATAGTAATTTTTTAGGCTTCATGGTCTCTCTGAATAATATGAGAGGGAGATACCAACCTCCCCCATTCCATCCCACCTCGATTTGAGATGGAAGTGATGGAAGGCGAGACATCAACCCAGTTGAATAACAAAACAACTGAGTGGTCTTGAACATTCCTTATTTCATTCCTCGCTCATCCCGGTGACTGCACAAACAGGAGCTACACCAAAAAGAACATCTCTCTGCTGGACAGGGACAGGATTAACCCGGGGAGGGGGGGGGGGAGGTACGAGCAGTGGGTCACCACACCGCTGTTGTGACTCCTGACATTTTCCTTCTCGCAGGGTCGACGGCCAGCCGTTGTTTCCGGAATGAATTTGTGCCTCCGAGCCTCAGCATCACCCACCGGGCTCTCCCTCTCGTCTGTCCGGCGGGGAGTTCCATCTATGTCCTCGCAGAGGATGGGTGCGGGCGCTTGGCGGAGCAAAGCGGACACACACCCCTGCCCGGGCTCCGTCCTGCGCCGGCAAACAACCCGACCTACAAAAAGGGACGGAGCGGCTTCCCAAGGTTGCGCGAGTGTTAAAGCCTAATAAACAAGCCCCGCCGGCCAAAGCTGAAAGAATCCGAGCCCTCCCCAACAAAGCATTTAATCCAGTTTGGCGTAACCTTTGACATTATTAGGGATCGCAGTGACCCTAATCCAATCAGATTGATTAACTAAAGCGGAGACCCCATAAGCTGACCCCCCTCTGGCCTCTGCTATTTAGTCCTGGCCAAACAGTGGGAGAGACGTGCCGTATTTACACCACAATGGGGCCGCGCTGAGAACCTGTTTCATTACAGAGCGACTTAAACTCCCATTACTCCATCAATGTATCATTCTTCAATAGTTCATTAAAAGCTGCTCCTCCACAATAACTATTAACCATTTCTCAGTCCAGCTGGCAGGTTTAAAGCCCCGGCCAGTCTTTAGCAGAAGGAGGTGGGAGTGAGTGAAAGAAATAGATAGACAAGGGCTCCCTTTTTAAATTTAAACGAACTGGGGGCTTAAATAGTTGGAAGTAATTTACTTTTATTGAATGGGGGGTGTGTGTGTGGGGGGGGGAAGAGAGAGAGGAAACTTTTATTTTGACTTAATTATGTGGTGAGATCCTTTAAAGAGACAGGAGCATGATAAGCTTTTATTGTATTACTTCTCTTGAGTTTGGTTCATATTTCTGCCCAGAAGAGATAAAAAGGGGGACTTTAAAATGCACCACAACTGAACAGCCTCTTCAGTCCACAAAAGCCAAAATAAAGTCAAAAAGCACAATTCCCAACACATGGCACTTCAGCTGGAGATGGAAAATGCCTGTTAGGTTGCACTGTTCACTTCCTCTTGTCAGTGATGGAATGTTCCTCTCCTAAATCCACCAAAGTTTTATCCTGTGTATTTTTACAGGCAACTAAAAATATCTTTCCTTGTCCTTGGTAAACAGAAAGGTGCAACAAGTGCCAGAACTGCCAAACCTCTCAGGTAAGTTGGTGGGCATGAGCTGTATCTGAGGTGATATTGTAAGGTCATGTGGTTATGGCCATGTTTTTTCATGGTTTTTTATACAATACAGATGAAGAAACACATGAGAACATTTTTTTTTCCTTTAGAAATTACTGTTAGAAAAGTTCAAGTGAGGGGTTCTTTACCAGCAGTTGAGATTTGAAGTTCTAATAGACTACAAATTGCACAAAATATAATTATTTTTGTATTAGAGGTGATAAACAGATGATTCAGTTTAGGTTGAGGGAAGAAGAACATACTCAGTTCCATGTACAGGCATCCTGCTCTTTGCATTCCCAATAGTCTAGGCTACCCAAGACACGTATTCCCTAGGGATTAGCAAGGAAGACCCAACAGTGGCACCTGACTATTTCTCCACAGCTGTCCATACACTTCCAAGATCATGAAGGAAGGGAAAAAACTCTTTTTCATCAGTCCTGACACAATTTCACCTTTATTAATTCCTGAATCATTCCCTGTTCAAGTAGCACAGGGAGAAAGGTGACTCTGTTCCCTTTGAATAGACCCATAGAATCATAAAATCAAAGAATTGGGTTGGAAGGGATGTTTAGAAGACCATCTCGTTCCACATCCTGCCATGGACAGGGACACTTTCCACTATCCCAAATTGCCCCAGGCCTCATCCAACCTTGCCTTGAACACTTTCAGGGATGGGGAGTCCACAACCACCCTGGACAACCTGAATAGGGAATGTTTATTCCATATCAAGGGCCTGCAAACAGAGTAGTCAAATAGGTGGGTGGGATGGGGGATTTCTGCTCCTCCTATGTCCTGAGTGACCTATGAGGATTTTGAGGGTCAAGATTGTCAAGTGTTGCCTTAAAAAGCAGCAGATCTGGATCCCCTGAAGATCACTAATCCCCCATTGCCAAGTCATTAGTGCCATTCCTGTTTAATATGTGATTCATTACAGGATCACAGAATTGGTAGGGTTGGAAGGGATCTCTGGAAATTAGGCCTGGCTTAAAAAAAAAAAATATATATATATACATATAATAAAACATTTGGGATTTTTTTTTTCCTTCTATAAAAAGGATCGTGGGGAAAAAAAGTCAGGTTTTAGATGACGTATCAGAATATGGTTTTTAAGAGGACCATAGCCTGGTGACAGTTTGGCACTGCTGAATCACAGCTCAGGTCTAGCCCTAAATGAGCAATGAGATACCACAGCAGCCAGAGCAGCCCAGACAGCGAGGCAGCCTCAGTGAGATTTGGCCTGGAAAGGATTTCCTGAAGGCATTAAAATCAGTCCTTTTCAGTGAAAAAAGTACAGATAGTGTGTGAGGCAAAGGGGACATGCTTTAGGAGCTACACTGGTTTGTGCTGAGGAGGATGGGGTCCCCATTGGCTCAAAGGAGAAATTGCACTTGCATCTTAGGTGACTTAAAATCCATGCTGGAAAACAAATTCTCACTTTCTTTCTCTCTCTCCTTTTCTCCTTCACTCTTTCTGGGTAGAAGCTCAAATATGTTCCTACCCTGGGGGATCTGCTGCACAAGAATGTGACTGAGCTGTTTTTTTTTCTCCCCCCTCCTGCTGTAGGTGAAGCAAAACTGAAGGGTGGTTTGATTCTCCCTCAAGGAACAACATTCTTCAGTTATGAAATAGTCCCAGTCTCCTCTCCCTCCCTGAGCCTGGCTATTGAAATCCTGAAATCTCAAGCAGGGACAGACCCTTCGTGTCGACACCGTTGTGAGATAAGAGAGTTTGGCAGTTTGTAGGATTGGGGATCCTTTGGTCAGCAAGGAGTGAGGACCTCTGTTCACATGCACAGGTATTATTGCTACACGAGATGGGGGATGTCTCCTCTGAGACTCTCTGCATCATGAGGGGCTCGATGTTTCCCAGTGAAATCATGGACTCCCAATCCTTGTAAGTGTTGGACAGGGCTTATCCAGGGATAGTGGATAAGGGGTGAAATGAGATAATCTTAAGGTCCCCTCCAACCCAAACCATTCCATGATTCTGTGCGTCCTTGAGGACATCCAGGCACGTGATGAGGTACATTGGGTTATCTGGTTCACTTCTTGCCTGTACCCAGTGGATGTTCCTGGGAAGTCATGTTGTGTGTGGGAAAAATATCCATTTGGCTGTGCTGGCTTAATTCAACTATAGTCACCCAGGAGTGAGGTTGCCAGAACAGCACTTGATTTGCATGAAAAATGTTGTGGTATGAGACTTTCACAGGGGCTGGAGTGCACCATCCTGTGGGTCTTACACAGATGTATTGATTTATTAATTGTTTTGGGATGGTTTCTCACTGCTAAACCCAGAATTAAACACAGAATCACAGAATGGTTTGGGTTGGAAGGAACCTTAAGGATCATCTCGTTCCACCCCCCTGCCATGGGCAGGACACCTTCCACTATCCCAGGTTGCTCCAAGCTCCATCCAACCTGGCCTTGGATACTTTCAGGGATGGGGAATCCACTTCTCTGGGCAAGCTGTGGTTAGTGCCTCAGCTCCCCAGCCCTAATGGGGTAACCACATCAACTGAAACCAGCCCTGCTCCTGCTGAGTGCATGTGAAACACCTATTCTGGCTGGTGGAGACCCTGCCATGGTACAAATCAAGGCTTTTCTCTTGCTTGGCTGACTTCTTTTTCAAAATTCGCACAAGATGAAATGCCCAAATCTCTTCTGAGTAATGCAGCAGGGGAAAAACCAATAACATTCCCCTAAGGGAAAGGCAGACCTTGACCCAGACTTAGACCAGCAGGAGCTGGACTTCAAAAGGCATACAAGGGCAAAGAAGGATAAACCATTCTTTATATGCTAAAATAGGCTCCTACCAATTTGTA
Source organism: Serilophus lunatus (assembly GCA_013399895.1). Classification (NCBI taxonomy): domain Eukaryota; kingdom Metazoa; phylum Chordata; class Aves; order Passeriformes; family Eurylaimidae; genus Serilophus; species Serilophus lunatus. The sequence goes on along the minus strand of VXBA01005771.1, from coordinate 422,385 downwards.
AAGGAAAAGACCAGATACTCAGACTTAGCCTAGGGCTTAAATCTCACAGCATTCACCAACTTAGGACAACTCATTTCTAAGAGCTCCCATTCTATCAGTTGGTGCAGAAATGGTTGCCTGAATTTGTACCTCGTCCTAATTTGCCATGTTCATAACGAATGAAAGCAAAGCCGTGAATTGGTGGTGATTCCCCCACGCCTTTGATCTTCATTGTGTTCCATTTCAGTATCAAAACTGATGTTAACTGGTAAGTCCAGCCCCTAGAACCAGCCCCATCAGCCCATCATTTCCCCTCTGCCATCGTCAAGAAAGCTGAAACGCCATGGAGTCGGAAAAGGAGCCAGAGGTCCACCTTGACGACAGGCAGACACAAAAGTCCTTTGTGTTCCTTCCAAGGGGCAAAAGACTCAATTATCCAATGGGATAATTCATATTGAAAGGGATGCTGGGAGAGTCTGGGAGTCCAACCTCTTGCTCCAAGAAGGGTTAGAGATGATCCCACTCTTTGTGGGCACTTCCCAGCTCTCTGGGTCACCTGTACAGTCCAAGAAGAGGTTTGAGGTAGAAGTAGTGGTTACCTGAGTGTGAATGCTGGCTGTACAATGGAGGTGGTGGCTGACCACCCTTCTGACACTGGGGAGGCGCACAGGTACTTGCTACCCTATGGGAAAGCTTAATTATCTTCTTGTCTCTACAAAACACCTTCTGTGCCAGGTTTGAGATGCTTGCATGGGGTTGTGGGCCAACAAAATTTTCCCTGCTTATATCACACATCTCCTTTATCCAGCTCAAGCCCCATCTCCTGCAGCCCATTTTACACAACATTTTTCAGAAGGAAATGAATTCACTGCAGGTTTCTCAAGGTTTCTCTGCCGCTACTCCACCGTGGAAGTTGCTCTTCCCGAACCTGTAGCACTGCACTCACCTTTATCCAGCACGGGCCCAAAGATGGCTAAGCTGTCATTGACGGTCGTGCAGTTCCACCTCCTCCCTCGAAATTGGTGCTGGCACTCCTGGATCCCAATCTTTACACCTTCTGCCACGCTGGGCATGATCTCCACGTAGTTCCGACAGAAGCGCAGCTGCTTCGGTACCAGGCCTGGGATGCTCCCACAGAGGATGGGCTGAGTCCCCAGGGAGGAATATTGGTGACCAATTGCCAAGGACCTGGGTGAAAAAAATGAGGAAAAAAGAGATCCTGTCAGGCTGGTTTTCACCTTGTTACTTGATTCTCAAGAATGAAGGCAGAAAATCAAAATCTTCATTCCACTCACCAGAAAATGTTGTTTTCACTGGCATCCCTCCCCAGCACAGAATAACACAGAATAAACAAGGTTGGAAAAGAACGCAGAGATCATCAAGCCCAACCTTTTACCTAACTTAATAACCTATCCAACACCAATCTAGCATCTAAATCATCTAAACCATGTCACTAAGACACGACTTTTCTCCTGAAATTCACTACAGGCCCAACAAGGCAAGAAACCCTACTTTTTATGTCTTTGCTCCCTTTTCTTCGTCCTCTCAAAGCCTTAATCCATCTTTGTGCTGCTTCTTCCCCAAGATGTTCAGCTCATATTGATACTTTCCTTTGCAACCAACGGGTCAAACCTGTATTTCTTTCTTTGAGAGCCAAGCACAGCTGTACAAGATGTTTTATAGGAAATCTTGGCAGCTGAGGGAGCCCAGAGAATAACCAGTAAAAAGCACTTTCAAAGCTACACAAAGTAATAACACCAGCAGCAGAAGACACCAGTTTTTGGAAGGGGAACACCAACAATTTGGGAAGGGGAGCACCATCATTCTGTGGTGCTTTGGTTGAAACGAGGAGAGTGAAATTAAAGCCAAATTAAACCAAAAATAACAACCAAAAATATCCCAATTAAACTCGAGTGCAAATTCTGTGCTCAGCCCAATGGAAGTCCTGAAAGGAGTGTCCATGAACCATTATGTTGGTGAAGCCTTGAAGACAAACAAGTCAGCTCTGCAGAGAGATCAACAGATATGTAGCTAATTAGATAGATTTTTAAAGTGTTTTTACTGGTGCTTCTAATAATAACCTTGATTACTAAAACTGAAGGGATTTTTAGAGCATAATTTCCTTTTCTTCTAATTAAATCTCTTGATTGTCTTTTCTGCCCCGAATTAATGACAAAGAGAAACCTGCCTGGGCAGTGTGGATTTCTGTTTACATTCATTTTTGCTGTGTGGTTTTCATTTGGGAACAGCCTGGTGTGTTTGAATTATCAACAGGGCCATCAGCGAATATGCCTTTTGCATTGACTAAATAAAAGTAGAAGAATTCTATCACTGCTGAAAATTAGCTTGACTTTAGCACTTCTCTAGGCTAGGAAAAAAAATGTTTTTTCAGTGTCTGTCCTTTTCATGGGAGAAGGGTCCTTGCAGGCAGTTAAATCCCCTCCTGGTGGGGATCTGCTCAAGAGAGGACCACGGAAAGATGGACATTCGCATGGTCAGGTGCCACATCCCTATGGCCTTGCTGGCAGTAGACTAAACTTTACAGATCAGTCCTTTCCAGGTAAGTGATACACAGGGACACCCATTTCTGGATCCCAAATGATGCCAGGTAGGAGTCTAAACCCAGGATAATCATCCCAGCCAAGAATGTGTCCTCCAGCAAACAAACCTTAGGTGGACAAGGTAGGAGGTGCCTGGGAAAGCAAAGAATTTTCAGCTGATTTCCTAAACTTAGATGTCTATTCCCACCTCAGCTGCATTTTTAGATTAATCCCATTTAACATCAGAGGACTATTCATCCTGCCCAAGGGTGGGAAGTGATGAACTGCCATCCAGAAGTGCCTCTCTTCTCCATTGCATTAAAAAAGGAAGAAGGGCAGCCCACACTGGCCAGAAAATGTGCTCGTGTCACCCACCTTCTGCTGTCTGTGACATGAACTTGCCCAGCCGACCCACTCACCCCAGCCTGCTTTTGTAATCAGTCAGATGAGAGAAACAGACACTTCTACGTCACAATTCCTCTGCCCATTTCAGGTGTTTGCTCTGGGCTGAGGTGAATCATGGCCTTGCCCCCACTGGGTGGGTTGGCCAGACTGTCAGGACAGCCTGGGTGGCTGGTTGAGTGGGGTATGTCTGCATTGTAAAAGTCTCCAGATGAGTCATGCCACGATACCTGACAACTAGGATGGACAAGTCCCTTGGAAAAGACCCACCCAGGAAAGCTGTGTGGAAGTCCAGCTGTAGGAAGGAGGCAAGTTCCTGCAAGAGCTTGTAGAAACCCACAGGAGAAGACCAAGGAAAGGACTCATTAAACTCATTTTCCCTATGACACAGGGGTTTTTTTCTTGAGCTTTAGATTCATTCAGGGTACAACTATTGGCAGAAAAACATCTGTGGAAGGAAGCTTATGCCAAGTGTACATTTGTGTTTCATTGTTAAGTATTATATAAAATATTGGGCCACAGTTTCTGGACTAAAGATACCTAAAACATTTTTTCAGGCTTCAGATTGTGTTGACTTTGTGGCCCCGTTTGGAATGGAGTTTTAAGGTGCCACAAATCCAAACTTCAATCCATTGAACCTCCCAGGGACTGGACTCAGAGGTATTGGCAACTTTAGGATTGGGAGCCAGGTGGTCCTGTCTCTGTAAACAGTGTGGAGAGATGCCTTCACTGAACTCTCCAGAGAAAGACACTAATGTAGCACTAATTTGCTCTGACTTATCCTCCAGATAACAGTCCACTGACTACACAGAGCCCAGAATATGGACACTTTCCAGTGTCTTAAGTTAACTTTGGTGGAAACATCTGTCGAGTTGGTTTCCACGTTCACTGCAGTCACCAACTTCCTTCCCCAAGCTTTCAAAAGACTCCTATCCATTTCCCAACAAAGATAAAGTATCCACTGAGATACAATCAACCTCTTGCAAGCTCCATCCATCATGTTGGGAAGACAGGAGGACTTTTTTTGAGCTATTTCAGTAGGACCTAGATGAAGTTTTAGGATTCCAGCCCCATAAACCTTAATCATGTGAATAGCCAAACTCATGCCTGTCTGTTTTTTGGTGGTTACTACAGTGGTAGAATGAAAATACCAGTCATAGGAAAAGAGTTTATAGGTTGGTGCCCTCAAATATTCATTTCCGTTGCTGGGAAGATCATTTCAGATAAAAAAGAAAAGAATAAAAACATGTAGAAATACCTCTAATTGCTTTTTCACACTTCTCCCTCCTCAGTACAGTAAGGAAACAGTCACACCTTGCTTTGATCTGTGTTACAGTCTGGGAAGTTTAATCTGCAAAAGACAATCTCCAGCAACAGTCTTGTTCTCAAGGTGTCATCAGGCACTGAGAAGGTAATGCAAAGCTGGGGTGTCAGGAAGGAGTTTGTTGTCACTTGACTTTCAGCTGAAGTCACAAGGTGGAATCTCAAAACATCTGTCCATGAGCACAGGACAGCACAGAACTGAGCACAGGCCTCCTCCTGGCTCATCTGCACTCTCTGGAGTGTGATACCATCTCTCTGAGCACCCTCTTTTGGTTTCTACTTTCCTTCCAAGTGTAAACACTTTCTCCCTCTGTAAAGTCAATTTATCTTTTGGAGAACCCGGTTCTTTCAGCTCCCTGTCATTATTATTGATCATCAGGTATGAACCTTATGAAACTCCCAACCTTCTCCTCCACCCAAAAAAACAACCCCAAACAAGAACCCAACAACCAAAACCTTTAGAAAAAGATTGGGAAAGTCTATAAAGATCAGAATCTTGTTCCAGTGTTACTCAATTCTCTAGTAGCTCCCATCATTCATTTTTTTTCTCACTGTTTCCAATGATTAAACCTGTCATTTGCATTTTTCCCACTCTCCCTCTAAACTATCTTCTGCATGTGGGTAATTTTGAAAATTTGGTGTCGAGAAATAGGTCAAGCGTTGCCTGTTGTGGTCTCACCAAAGCATTACCTCCAAAATTCTTAAGCTCCACAGTTCCTGGATGTGTTGACACCAACCTCGTCTTTTCCGCTGGAAAATTCCTGAAGCAGGAATTTTACAAACACACTCATCCCCAGAACAGGCACTGCTCAAGTCTGAACCAAGGGAAAGGGTCAAAGAGCTGCTCCCTTCAAACCAATTAGGCTTTTCTTCCCATTAGCACAGGAGGAGCCATGAAAACACTATTTTGTGTGTCCACAGCCAAAGTTCTTGGCTTATCTTTAAGCCTTGCATGCCCTGAAGTGTTTAATTCAACCTCCAGTGAGCATTTTTCTTTGCCAACACACCTAGAGAGCTCTTCATTTCCCTTATCTCAATCTATCTGCTCCTTCAGCAGAGCTGTTGTAAATAAGAACCTGGCCACCTTCTTAATAAATTACATGTACCCTCCCTCCTGGAATGGATACCCCAGCCAGGTTATGAGGAAGAAATATGCAGGAAATACCTGCTCAGAGCTTTTTCAGAAAAAGGAAAAACTTCAGTTCTGGATGACCTGGCTGTACAGCACCACTCCACTGGCTTTTTAAGGTCACCACCTTCTCAGCACAGCTGTCAAAAGTCCTTGACACATCAGGAGCAGCATGTAAAGACTCAGACACCTGCTTCTTCCTGAATTCTGTTATTCTCAAACTCTCTAGGAGCTGCTTTGTTATTCACCTTGGAGAGGCCTTTTGCTGGCTCCAAGTGCTGCTGAGAGCTTCCTCAGTGAATGACACAGGTAAAATAACTTCATTTATTAGTGCTGAACAGCAAGGGTGTAACTTGCTTAATGACCCAGGATAAGACCCAGAGAGATCTTAAATCCCCACCAAATATTGAGAACTGAGCACCAGCAGTGACTTTGCTCCTTTTGCCTTACACAGATGCAAGGTGGCCCTGCTGAAGTTCAGGCAAAGGATGTCCATCTGCTCATAATAGAGGGGGTTTAAATTCTCTTGTGCTTCTCCCTTTGCCTGGGATCCCCCAATAGCAAGATCTCTCACCTCCTCTAAATCCTTTCTTATAATCCATTCAATTTTCCAAAGGTTCATCTCACTCTCTGTTCCTTCCTCACTCATTTTGGCTGCATCTCTGTGCTGCCACATCCCTTGGAAGATGAATCTCAGCCAGATGATGGAGGAGAGGACAAGTTGTGCAGAGAGGTCTAAAAAAAAGATGCATTTTCACAACACGCCCTTGGCGTAATGACCCTAAAATATTGAAATTAAGAAGGTGTCTGGAGGAGTCTCCACAGGTTGTGACAAGCTGTAAAGAAAAACCATCAATAGGAATAGGAGATGTTCCTGGTGGTGTTGATAGTTGAGCCTATTTGTCTTTTACACTCTGACAGCAAACATCAAATCTCCATGAAACTCCTCTGGAAGGACATGGTCCTGTTGGAGGCAGTCCAAAGGAAGGACACCAAGGGGATTGGTGGCCAGGTGGGTGGTCAGACCAGAAGAAAATACTTCTACTTTCACTCAATAGCATTATTTTTCACAGAAAAATGCCAATATTCAAGCAGATGTTGTGATTATTTTTCTCTTTTCCTACAAAAACAAAACCTTGAGAAATTTTAGAATGAATAGAAAGGAGCTGGAACTTGTCACACCCCATCATTTTAAGAGGAAAAGGAAATCATTCTGCTAACTATCTTGGATGGAAGTAATTTCTTTCTATGACATTAAAACTATCCCAAATTCAAGCAATTCCAAAATGTGGACATTAACAAAAATTTTAATTGATGTTTTTAGTTGAAAACTTGAAAACCACCTTAGCATGGATCAGCAAAATGATAGTTTCTTACCTGAATTAAATAACTGATTCTCATGAAAAACACTGGAGTGTGGTGGCTTTTTTGTTATGTGTTCCTCTCTAATAATCCAATCTAAGCCTAAGAAGTCTAATGACAGAAGGGACACGTTTTCATTCAGAAATTACGAGTCTCTGCAACATTGGTAGCAATGACATCTTCAGCTTTTGGTCTCTGAGCATCTACCTGGATACTGACAGTCTATTCCTAAGAGGTTCACAAAAAGAATTAAGAAATCTAAGCCTATTAGAGAGATTAAATTCACTCTGCAGGTGTCTGTACTTCCAGAATTTTTCCCTTCCAGCCTGGAAAACAAAAAGACTGCAACCTACTGGATGAACTGCTCTCGTTAGACACCTCTTTGTTCATCCCAAAGCACAGCACAAGAGCTATATTTAAATCCTTTTTCTCTTCTAACCCAGAAAGTATGTGCCTAATTTTTGTGGCTGGGTTGGATCCTGCAAACACGCAGGCATGGAGGTAACTTTTCTCCCATAATAATTCCCTCACCCTTGCCCTGTATTAATAACAACGATGGTGATGATGATGCAGCTTTGTGTTTCACCTTTCATCAGAGGATCTCTGAGCGTGGGACTCATCTCACCTGACTTTGACCATTTAAAAGTCAGGCTTCTCGGCCAAGTTTGCTGTCTACCAGAGTCCATGGAGCAAGATCAGCATCTCCAGAGGGCAGTTCAGCCCATCCTAAGAGAGATGCCTTAGATAGATGGGCTGAATCACTGGAGATGCCCAAGAGGCACCATTGGCTGTGGAAAAACGATGAGCATAAACTGGACACCTTTTTTTTTTTACAAGCTGAAGGTAGAAACCAGAAATTTCACCCTATTTTTTTTTTCTTGAATCTCAGAAATCCTTGGAGAGCTGTAAGAGGAGGCCAAGGGAAGTCTTTGCTGAGAGATGGATGGCAGCTCTCTCTAAGGTGGACCACGGCAGTTTATTTAGTGTAGTTTGAGTCTGGATTTGGAAAATAACCTGCTCAGTGGCAACTTCAAGTGGATGCTAAGAAAGCAAAATGCAATTATCTGAGTTGAGGTTTGGCCAGGACAGTGAATTCCCACAGGAACTAAGGCACCGACCGCAACACTCAGCACCTTCCACTCTAAGTGCAAGAGACTTTGTCTTCCCTTAGGATCTACAGAACAGGATAGAAGAGGAGAGAGTACAAGTATTAACAGCCCAGTTCCTTGGAAAAAAGTCTTTGGAACCCTTTAATTACCCAAGGCAATTAACTCCTTTGCTATATGTGTCATCTGAAAAACAACCCATCCAGCAGAATAATGGCCCCTCAAACCATGTTTTCAAACCTGGATCCAGGTCACAGTGACCCTGATGTTGTTTCCATACCACATCCTACATCTGGGGCTTCTCCCTGGAGGTCTCCCTGCTGGGATCCACCTCCTTCCAGCCCCATTTATCTTCCAAGATGTGCCAGGATGGCAGTGCAGGGTATTAGAGATGTAAAAGCCTTAACATTTTAATCTGCCACCTACACTGCAGTTTATGAGCGCTGTAAATCTCGTGGTTATAATGAACTCATCTAATGATATTGCTGATGGATAAATTTACCTGGGCTGAGGAACAACAGTTACTTGCAAATGAAAGGAGAGTAATTTAAAGTTTCATGTAAACACCTTTGCTGCCTTACTTCTGAGTTCTCCCAGCCTAACCCCTCTCAGGGTTTCATGACAAATGGAAAATATGTACATACGTGTGTTTGTGAGGCAATTACTGGCTGGCCTGGAAGAGAACCTGTCTCCTTCTGCCCAGCTTATATAACTTGGGCATTGGAATGACGTTTTAGGTGAAAATAGATCTAATTTTCTGGGTCAGGTGTGCTAAATTAGGGGAATGGAGGGAAGAAATAAAGCAATGTATCAGGCAATGAAAAATGCCTACGCCATGTAAAGATATTTTGACTCCTGCTATGAATTTCAATAATAATTAGGAGTGTGGCTGGTTTTAATGCTCCTAGTTCCCCCCTCCATCCCCAAAGCATCCCAACTTGAACCTTTTTTAAATGCTCAGCAATATAAAGTACATATTGTGGTTTCAACCCTCTCATTAACGCTCATCCCCCTGCACTGAGGTCTGGTCTGGGCTATGTCAGTGCTAAATACCTGGGAGGACTGGGCTCAGAGACCTCAGATCTCTGCAAAGATTGGATTTGGACTTCTAAATTGCTTAAGTGCTTAAGTGCTCGGGGGAATTCTATCCTGAGACTCCTTAGTGCTGGAGCCAGTTCTGAGATGAGAACCACGGATGGAAAGCCCTGCCATTGTGTTTAGGTAAGAGCAGCAGGGTTTTCAGTGTCCACTGCTCTAATACAGCAAGTTAATCATAATTCCTCACCCTTTCCTTCAAGAACATGTTCTGAATATGCATTTGGTTGTGCTAAACACACACATCCCCCGGCTCAGTTGTGCACACACACACACACACAGGTCTGTGAGTTCCTCCTCTGGCTTTCACTGAGTCATCGGGCTCACCAAATGTGTGAACTCACGCTATAATGTTCTCCCAGAAAAATAACAAATTGATTTCATTTTTACAGGCTACAGCATGCTGTATAATTGGAGACACTGCCTTGTCAACTCAGACCGGTCTGACCCGACCAGAGACATTGCTTACAGCTGTTTACGGAGCCATAAAGTTTCCTCCTCTTTGTTTTTCCTTCCTTTTGCACTCTCTCTCTCTCTCTCATATTTTTTTTTTCTTTTCCCTCTAATGAATCCTACAAGTACTTTTTGTTCTGGTCATAAAATGCCGTTAAGGAAAATGCAGGAAACCTTGATTTAGAAAAGCCCTTCAGTCGGTGCTTCATGTTAACACTGCAATCAATGGGACTTAAGCACTTATTTAAAACTGAGCATGTGTTTAAAGACTTTTATTGCACCCAGACAGTCAATAAGGGACTTGCTGCTACACTTGCATGTGCTTTTTTTTTTTTAATTTAATTATCGATACCAAATTAGAGGGTTTGATTGAGCAATCTAGGGATTGTTTCCTTCATAGACCCACAGCACAGCTCCAGTTCCATCAGGAATTTTGCCATTTCTCACTGTCACTGTGTCCAAACCCTGATGATCAGAAGAACAGCAAACTCCTACACTGGTTTATCTACTCTACTGAAACTCCCAGTTAGGACTGGGCACAACTTTTTTGCATTACAAACACCCCCACCATGAGATCTTCCAAGTATTTTTCCCATATTTGCGTAGTTTGCCACATTTGCCAAGCTCTCAGAATAATCTTAATGTTTCTGACCATTGTAAAAATGCAATTTTATAGAGAGTGGGTTTGCAAACAATTTTAATTTGTATAAGATTCTTATAGGTTTATCTTAAAATACTCAGAACCTCAAAACTGAAGTGAAATAGAGCCTCGAAAATTAAGTGAAAGATTTTGATTTCCGTGGAAAACGAGATCATATGCTTGATTTTCCTACCATGAAAAAGTTGCTTTACTTTGAACTACTGAACTGAAGAAAAAAAAAATCTCAAACCAAATAGGGCTTTTCATTTAGTTGCACTGTCCATCAAAATATCTTCTAAGTACTTTGCAATAAATTATGGTTGTGCTTCCTTTCATATCTTTCATTCATCTTGGAATCTGCTCCTCCTTTGGTCTGAAATGTCACAACACTCATCTCATTCAACCCCTCTGAAAGGCTCAGGGACTAATAAATACTGAATCAGCTGTTACAGGGTCACAAACAGATATAAATACATCTTACACCCTCTTTGAAGACCATTTCTGTACACAGGGTGGACTTAGGACTAAGGGCAATATTCGTCTGGATCTTGGTCCAAAAACGTCTGGGAAAAGAACATGAGTTAGGGAACAAAAACTTCCCTCCAAAAATACATTGAAGCTTTTCAGGTCCATATTTTAGAAAAATATGGAAAGCAGCAGAGGATAGACACTTCCTTATCTTCTCCTTCCTTCTTTGATGACAAAGAGTCCACATGGAGGAAGGTCATGAGGAACAACTCAGCCCAAATGGAAATCAACTCTTATTTAGTACTGGAACAGCAACAAAACTGTCATAAGACAGCTCCAACTTCTTTACTGCTTATAAAACTATTTTTTTTCAAATGAAACAGCAATTTCTACTGCAACAGAACAACTGGGTTGTTGTTTTTTGTTTTTTTTTTGCAAAGAAAATGCTTTGCATGGGAAAAAAATCCTCATGGCTCCTTGACATGTTTCAGCTAGATCTCAGTAAAATTAAGGAGGTACAGACTGATGAGTCGCTCAAAGGTACAGGAAAAATGCCAGTGGATGTCCTGGCATTTGTATCCACTTTGAGAGAGAGAAAAATTCCCTCTCAAAGATCATCTCTCACAACTGAAAGAATAACAACAGCAATAAAACCTGATGCAGAGCAAGAAGAGAAAGATTTCACTTCCTTTACAGCACTGATTTTACAGCACTGTCTACTGAAGTGGGTGTATTGGGGCTCCTTCAGCCCAAAATTCATCCTGGTGTGAAGGGAACTGGCAGGGATGTTTCAGCCATAAGTCAGATTAATTTTCTTGGGTTGCTAAGCAAAACCCTACAACTTCATACATTTATGGCAATGACCTAATGTTAAGTCAAGGTTTTATAATCTGGATTTGAGATAGAAAGCCATATATATATATATTTAGTTTAGGTGTTAGGAAGAAATTCTTCCCTGTGAGGGTGATGAGTGATTGGAATGGATTTCCCAGAGAAGCTGTGGCTGCCCCATCCCTGGAAGTGTCCAAGGCCAGGTTGGAGCAATTTGGGATAGTGGAAGGTGTCCCTGCCCGTGGCAGGGGGTGGAATGAGGTGTATTTAAGGTCCTTTCCAAGCCAAACCATTCCAAGATTCTATGACTCTTAAGTAACAGGCCACTCACTCTCCAAGGGTTTCCATGTCTCTCAGCTGAAAAAAGGTGATTTGTGTGAAAAGCTCTTCCAGTCTTTTGAGTGATCAAGCAACAGCCTTGGTCTAAATTCCAGCACCACAGCTGGGAAACTATGGCATCATGTACAGAAGGACCAAACTTTCTTCTCAGGCCCCTCTCCCTAAACTTGCTGGAGTCTGGTGTTCTCACACCGGGAGCTGTGGCTCAAAAGGTTTTCTTCTTCAAGTGACCCAGCAGATGTGGTGCCTTGAGGAACAAAACTGTTCTCCAGCACAGCAGCTTCTGAGGGTGGTTAGAGAGCCAGGGCCTGGCTGGAAAAAAGTTGGGGTTGGTCAGGCTGATGAATGGCAAAGAAACTGGAGTGAGAGAGGAAGAATCAGGGAATCATGAATGGTTTGGTTGGAAGGGACCTTAAAGATCGTTAAATTTCAACCCCCTGCCCTGGGCAGGGACACCTCCCACTGTCCCAGGCTGCTCCAACCTGGCCTTGGACACTTCCAGGGATGGGGCAGCCACAGCTTCTCTGGGCAACCTGTGCCAGGGTCTCCCCACCCTCACAGGGAAGAATTTCTTCTCAATATCCCATCTAACCCTTCTCTCTGTAAGTTTGAAGCCATTCCCCCTTGTCTTGTCCCTCCAGTACTTTATAGATAGTCCCTCTCCATCATTCTTGTAGCTCCTTCAAGTCCTAGAAGGCCACAATTAGGTCACCCCAAGCCCTTCTCTTTTCCAGGCTGAACAATCCCAATTGCAGGTAAGAGGAGAAGGATTCTGAGGAAGAAAAAAAAAAAAAAGTGGGCAAGGAGTTGTCTTTGGAGCAGAAGAAACTAACCCAAAGCTCTGAGCTGGAGGATGAAATGACCCCCCAGTGCTGGAAGCACGGAAACTCCCACAGAAGGACCAGGAATCTTTCAGGGAGACAGGAGCAGGAGCAGCACCTGCAGATCTCTCTGTGCAGCTTTGGAGCCTTAATGATTTCTTTCTGAAAGTGGCTGTGGAGCTGCAGACAGGCTGCCAGATAGTGATCAGCTCGTGGAGGGGAGATCACTATTAGGCAAAGGTACCAGCTTTGACATGCAGCGAGGGAAGCGGCCAAGAATTTGGGAAAGCAATCCCAGCTTTCTGCTGCACGTTCCTCTGCCAAGATACCTCCTGTGTTTACTTTAGAAACCAGAGACGAGCCCTCCTCTTCATAATAATAATAACAAAGCTGCAGGGTCACTCAGCTTAGCAGATGGATTCCTTCCAGCTTGGATTTCTCCTGGTTACCTGCAGAACTGATGCATCTGGGGGATTATGCAATGGTAATAATTCGGTTTCACAGGAGATCTGAATGGTGACAATGCGAGGCTGTGGGAAGGAATCTCCACTGGAAAAAATCACGGATTTCACAAGGTCTTTGCTAGGGTTTGAGGAGCCTGAGGAGCCACAGGGGCCACGCAGCCTCTGCAGAAGTAGCTCTGTCTCAAAAAGCTGCAGGAGGAATCCAGCAGCTGCTCTCTGTCTAGTTTTCAGCTTTTCCATGCTCCTAAACCCTAAATATGGAATAATAGAATCATGGAATGGTCTGCGTAGAAAGGGACCTTAAAGCTCAGCTCATTCCACCCTCTGCCATGGGCCAGGATACCTTCCATTAGACCAGATTGCTCCATCCAACCTGACCTTGGATGTATCCAGAGATAGGATTCCACAACTTCTCTGGGCAACCTGTGCCAGTGCCTCACCACCCTCATCATAAAAAGTACCTTCATGCATCAGAGTACTGAAGAGTAGGAGCCTAAAGGAGATACTTTGACTGGCCAGAAATATTAACTGAACACATCACTCAGGATTTTAGCAACTTTTTTTTTTTTTTTGATTAAGAAATAAAGGAATTTCTAATTGTCTGTACAACCTGGAACAGAGAAAGTTTAGTTTTCAGGATTTTTACAGGAACAACGTACTAAATGGTATAGAGATGGTGTAACTAATAACTGACAGGGCCCTGCACAACCCTGGGTTTTATTACAATGCTGAACTAATTAATGAATGGAACTCAATTTCACAAGTTACCATCAAGGTTCAGAGGAATAGAAAGGGATTTAGCAGGAATAAGGAAAGACTATTTTGCACCAAGCAGGAACACCTGGAGATTTGACAGCACAAAAATCCCAGTGTTTTAAAGTTTTCTAAGCACTTGGCCAACAGGACATCAGCACATTTATAACCAACTAGGACAGTAAAGAGGAAGCAACTGTTGCTTAACTGCAAGGCTGAAAATGGTAGTGGAAGCAAAACCATGAACACAAGAACATGTTTACCCTTGATGCCACCATCAGATGTTCTCTGCCTTCTGTTCCCTTCCCTTCTGTGTGTACCCACGCACAGACACACCTATTGACACATCCCTGTCTGTGGAGGCACCATTTAAAATTTCTCTGCTCTAGTGCACCAAAGCATCCACCAGAAAAGTCAAGTGCCCTCAAGGAGCTCTTTCTTACACCTCCTTTTCCTACTAGTAGTGACTAATAATATTTGGAAATCAGAAGCTCAGAACTAGGTGGATCAAGTCTCCAAAACCTGATGAGGCATCTCAAGACATGGGAGGGTCGCTTTGGTTGACTGCACATGAACATCTCACATCCTTGATTTTTAAGGTCCTTTCCAACCCAAACCATTCAGTGACTCTGTGGATTACAGACAGGTTAGATGTTCAGTGAGATGAATCCCAGCTGGAGCTCAGGATCTTCTGGTCAGGTGGCAACAGGTTTGTGTTGACCTGTACCAAACCCTTTGGCCAAAGATCTGGTTCTGGGCGAGCTCCAAAGAGACTTGCTGAAAGGAAGATGGGTGTTGCAGTGGGGTAGAAATCCCCTCCATGGGAATTTTAAGAAATACAAGAGCAAAGACCCAAATCCAGACCACACCAGGACAGGGACATTCTCACTAGGACACAAAATTCTGCACTGAAGATTCAGCACAATTCCATTCAGTCGCCTCCTGCGAGATAGCTTTCCTCACTTGGGGCAGGGGAACTGGTGAGAGGCAATCTCAAAATTTTAGGAATTCTGCCTACTTCCTTTTCAACATTATTGTAATCTTCTTAATTCATCATCATTTATAGTTTCCAAGCTGGACCATCCATTAGCTCGTCTCCTCTACACCACTGGCCATTGGTGAACCACCTCCTTCGGAAAGGTGCCCACTCTTGATCCAGAGATATCCAGAGATGGTGAATCTACCAGTTTCCCTGGGGATGTGCTAACCATCTTCCCTGGAATAGCTGCTAGAGCTGCTGAAGCCAATCTCTTGTGGCACTGATGGCAATCACAGACCACAGTGCAGGGACTTGTACAAAAGGACTGTGGCTTTCCAGGCATGGTGCTAATTTTGGCTCCACCGGAATCAGTGAGACCTGAATCCTGTCTAGAATAGGAAGCAAAAGGAGGAAGACAGTCAGTCCCCCATAATTTTTAATCTGCTTTTGGTTTATGCCCTTAAAAACAGTAATTAGAGGCTTCACCCACTCCCTACAAAAGATCATTTATTCCTTCTGCTGTAAAAAGGAGGTTGTAAGCAAATGTGTTGGACCTGTCCTGGAAGTGCTTCTGCTGGGTACTCTCTTTAATGAGGGTGATCTCACCAACCCAAGAGGGAGTTGGTGGTGGGAGGAGGGGAAGGTTTGTGGTGTTTAAGGAGGCTCATGGGGGAGGATGGGGACCTGCCTCCCCTCCACCCCGTGCTGCTTTCCCTGGGCTCCCCACCACGCTCACCTCCTTTTCCTTTCTGAGCAGCAAACTGCTGCTCTCGTGTTATTGACACATATTTCAAACAAGCCCGTGCAAGGGACTCGAGACACATTACATTGCACATGGTGCCCCGGGCCACAGATTCGCCTCCTTACACCGACAGCACGTTTTGCTTCATAAAGAATGTGCAGGCCTTCACCTCGAGCTATTTATCTGCTGTGCTCAGAAGAAATCAGAGAGAGGGAGGAAGCCCTACATGCCCACGTCGGTTGTTAACCCCGTACTACAAACCCCAGAAGTGGCCAAACGTTGACCTCTCCCTGCATGAGGTCTGGGCCACTGCCTGCTGATGGACTTGGATGGATGCCTGCAGCCCACTCCCCATCTTCCTGAGCACCTGTATTTAGGAAAACAGCTTCTTCCACCTCTTTGTAACCTCACTGACCCATTCATCCAGCTCCCAGCACACGCACAACCAGAGCTCCCAGACTCTCATCTCATCCCACCCTGGAAGAGGAGGACTATCTACTGATCCAAAGTTGCTGATACACACCTCTTTCCAGGATCAGGATAATTTTCCCTGGCTGTTAGCAACAATTTTTCCCCCCTGCTTTCTCTAAATCTTTCCATCATTGTTATTATAATGATAATAACAATAATTATTACTATTATGCCTTGAACCTGAGTCTGAGATTAGGGCTCCCACTGTGATGGAGAAATTTCAAGGAGACAATTCCTTCTGTAGAAAGCTCATTTTCTGCATTCAGGCAGGACATGAAGGGGTGAAAGAAGCAGAGAAAAGGGGCCAGGAATGAGGTAGGATGAGAGGCAGCAGTAAGTAGAAAATGAAGAGCAGTCAGCAGAATAGCAGGAGTCAGCACTGGTGCCTTGCCTAAGCAAACCCCACTCCTTGTCTGTGTCCACACATGTCAAATCTCGACAGGGAGAAGGGGAATGCTCCCTTGAATTTCCCAGCTGCAGAAATGTGGATTTTTTTTTTAATTATTTTTTTTTTTTTTGACACAGCAGTAGGAGAAGCCTTCAGCAGCTGCACACAGGTCTGAGCAGTGCCATTTGCTCTTCACTGATAGAGCCAAATATGCCAAATATCCAAAGAAAATCCCCTTCTTCTGGGGCAAAATCAGGGTGGAGAGCTTTCCACCACAAGATCCCTACCTTGCTCTTACCTTGAGAAGAGTTACCTGCACTCATGTCCCTTTTGGGGGCTGGAAAGGTGCCAGGGATCCAGGGCAAGGAGTTGCTAACATGGTGCCACACTAAGAATTCTTGATTTCACCCACCTTCTTTTCTGTCTCTTCAGATTAGATTTGAAGTGCTTCAGGGCAGGGACTGTCTCTTACTATGTGCACATAAGGTGCTTAGGACAAGGAACCTTCCCATTTCCTTGGAACTGGCAAGTGTTGATGAATAACAAGAAAGATCTTGGAAGGTGAGGTGCAAAACGACAACAGAGAGACTGAGAGGGGTTGGGAGGGTTCTAAAATTTTTTGAAAGCTTTCTGGTGTGGTAAGTGATAAATTAAAAAAATGTACAATTTTCTTGGCTCTAAGAAATTAATGCCTCTACCTGTGGTACATGAGCACTGAAGCAGAGTCTGGATCAGAGAGGGCAAGAGAAAAGTCTGTCCCAGTGGAGTAACAAGAGAAGTTTAGGGAAAATGAATATAATTCCTTAAGGGAACACCTCAGCTTTTACCAAAAACAAAATGGCAAAGTAGGTGAAATCCCTTGGGATAGTTTAAAATCATCCATCAGCTCCCAGCACTGCCCATGAATTTCATGCTCACTCCATTTCTACTCAAAATCCATGTGAGTGGGAAATTTGGAATACAAATGAGGATTCAATAAGAAAGAAAAGTGATAAAGGAAGCTGAAGCCCTCAGTGAATAATCATGATTAGCAGTGCTAAGAACCTGAGAATGACCAATAAATAATTGTTTAATGTGTTGTTAGGGAACATACAGAGATATTCACACATATTCATTTATAGTCTCTAATAATCTTATGTAGATAAACAAGGAGATAAAGAATGAAGGGAATCTCGGATATTTCTGGAAAACTACTGTTAACATTTGTAATAAATCTCCAAGTGATGATGGAAAACAAGAGAATGCCAGATAGGTTAGGAATTCACTGAGTTGTTAAAGAGCAAATGGATAACTGTAAATCTGTTATCTGGCCCAAAAGGGAAATGGATGATAGAAGACTGAACCCACAGAGAATGGAAAAGCTGTTTTATAATTAGTGGCAGTAACCACAGTTCTATGGAAAACTAATTTCATGTAATTTTTAAATGGGATTGTTAACACAGGTGATAAAAGTGAAGGTTTTTTGTCAGAATATAAAGAAAAAGAGTGAATAAAGAATTTTAAATGGGCATATATAGGATCACTACACAAGAAGTAGAAGCAGAGCTGACAGTTTTCTAGTGTCACTCTGTCAAACATCATCAGAGGGGCTGCTTCTGAAACTCTGAGATATCTCAGTGCTATGTAACCTTACCTACATTCAAAAAAACCTCCCAAAACAAATAATTCCTGGAAAAGTCTGTAGGATATGGAATCACTGGAGGAGTGAGAATGAAGGGTATAGACAGGGACCTAGAATGCCACATCCAGAAGGTCCTAAAAGCTGGAGAAGCCCTGGAGAAGCAGAAAGACATCCAAATTTGAAGGGAATGACTCATCCATACCATCTGCAGTCCACAGCTGCTGCACCATCCCTCCCTTCATGGACATCAAAGATATTGGACGTGGGATTGATGCAAGTCACACACAGAGATGCTTTGAATATCACCAAAGCTTCTCTCTGGTGACTCAGAACTGGAGTTTTGACCTGAGTTCCTCATCACTTCCTTGATCTCTGATGCCATAATAGGCACCCATAAATTCCTCTCGGGTCTATGAGCAGTGGTCTGAATGTGAACGATGGGAATTTTAGGAAATGCCAGCGGGAACAGCTCTGTAAATGCTCTAACACAAACACAATTTGTTAGACCTGACAGAGGAGGACCAGGTGTAGCTCTCATCATGGTCCTAATGGTCCTGAAGATACAGAATCATACTGAGATTTCCTTGAAGGTTTCCCACCCATGTAGTGACTCAACCTCCTTATTGTTTTAGGGAAAGAATCTGACACGATCAGGCCCAGGATGGTCCATGGCCTCAGGCCATAAAATTCCCTATCACCAAGTGCTGTAAAATTCCCTGATCAGAGGAACATTCACCACAAGCCCTCAAAGGGTTGAGTACCAAGTTCTGCCTTAGACAATGGGAGGTAATATATCTCCAACCATATAAATAGTTAGTTGGATGAGAGCTGGATAAGATCATGGCTTTACAATGCTGCCCCTCCTGCTTTTAACCCATCCCAGCCTTGGCTGAAACTAGGATGTGGCAAGCCTCAAAGGGATTTATGCCTTGAAATCACCAGCCTTCTTCAGCCTTACAGGAATCAGGATGTTGATTCTCACCAGCAAATTGCTCCCACTCAGCACTGGCTTTCCATGTTGATCTTTTTAGCACCACCTTTTTTTTTTTTTTGTTCAGAGCATCTAATCACTCATCAGCAAAGGTCTTCAACTAAAAACTTTGGGAACATCCCAGCTGTGGCCCTTTCATTCCATTGTCCTGCAGCATCCTGCTCAAGAAAGGCTTTTGCATCCCAGAATTTGCCTGTAAGTGATACTCTAGTGGCTTTGGGTCATTGTGAAAGACACCCTATGCTAGCACAAGCAGAGGGACTGCCTGGCTGCAATTCCTATGCTGCTTGCTGTGACAGGACAGAAATGTCTCTTGGGTACCCAGAATTTGGTTGGCGCCAGAGCCCTGGGAACAGACTGAAAGGCGTGGGTTGTTTTTGGATGAATCATGTTTTTAATCATCAAACACTGCCAATCAGAACTGCAGCAGATTTTCCCCAGATTTATTTTTTTTTGTTTTGTTTTACCTTAAGAATGATAAGTTCAGGCTCACAACTCTGTATTAAGCACACACAGGAACTTCACAGGTGTTGAGTGAGGAAAATTCCCAGTCCTCTCGTCTGAGATGGAGGACCTTCAGCATGGACAGATTAGGTGGATTATGAAACTGTCCTAAATGGAGTTGACAATAGATTTGAGATAATAATCCTCCCAACGTGCACACAGATCAATTATATCAGTAACTTACTTTAATTAGAAGAGAGGATGGCGCAGTTATTAAGACATGAGCCTATGGACTGTGGGCATTGCACAAAAGACTCCCTGTGGACTTGAGGCATTTTGGTTTGCCTCAATTTCCCACCTATGAAGTGGGAACAATATTACCAAACCCACTCATGGAAACAGCCATGTGCTTAAGGAATTAAAGACAAAGGCTGCTAACACTTGGATAATGGGTTATTAATTAATGAGCCACGTTGCAGAGGTAAACTGAGGCTCATGCCAACCACAAGAACACAGGAACAGAGGGCAGTTGCTGGATCTCTGGGTGTATATTCTTTAGAAGGGCTGCAAAGGTGCACATCATGTCTCTGCCTGTAACCAGCTGTTTGACAGTAGTTAAGAAAACCTGACTTCCAAGTCACTGTAGCACCCATGAACCCTATTTTGGGTGAGAGAGGCTTCATTTCTATTTCTGTGTAGGAATCCCTCCACCTCATTCATAAAGTTTTCTCCTTTTAATCTGTGGAACAACATTAAACACCATTGTTTTCTACATTTCCACTAAAGTCTTGTCTGATCGCTGGAGGATTTTAATTTTCAACCTTTCAACGCTTCAACCCACTTTACCAAATAGGGCAGATGGTGAGAAGCTGGAAATTTCCTTTTCTCCCTCCTGCATCACTAACATTTGTTCTTGATTTACCCAATGCATCAATGAGACACAAGCAAGTAGGTAAGGACAGGATGTCCCACGTGCTTAAACATGTGGTTAAGTGTTTGGCTCAAGCAAAGTTTTCATAAGGATTAGATTTAACGTGATGAAAGTGAGTAATCTCACGCATGACCCAGGTTTTCCTGTGTTAGATGCTGTAACATTGGACCCTGCTCTGAAGAAATTGCTGTTCTAAGTGTTTTAACACTTCTATAATTTAAAAACATGGAAATATTGAAGAATTAATATAAATAAATAGGTAAAACCAAATTAAAACCAATAAACCCCCCGTCAGATAAAACTTCCAATAAATCCATGTTCAGCTCTATTTTATCAATCATAATTGTCCACTTTGGGATTCTATTCAAAACTTGTTTACTGATGGTGTTATTTGTTTATTCATATCAGTTTTTAAACTGACAAAGACCTACAGGGAAGCTTTAACAGTAATAGACAAAAGTGGGCACATCTTGATCCATACCCTGACCCAAAGATTATTCCTGAGATCTCCCAAAAGGGAGATGCTCAGGAAACCTCTGTCTCTCCACCTGGATGAAGCTGACTTGAAGGGGAGCCCAAAGAGAAACATGTTACGTTATCCTGAGTAAGGAAATGGGGGAACCAAGGGGGCACATTTGTGTCTTTGCACCAATTTCTACATTTAACATGTTTTCACCCATTTTTTCTCTTACAGCATCTTCTTGAATGATGGTCAACAGGCCAAATCCAGCCTGCAAAGCACAAGTAGGAAGCTCAGATGAACCCAGGGAAGGCTCAGCCCTAACCCTGAGATTTGGTACTCACAGAGCTGAAGGCAAAAGTCCTGAGCAGACATTTGCCTTCAAGAAAATCACTCAAATATAGCTCGGGTAAGTTCCCTGAGCCCTTATAATCACTATATCTCTCCTCAGCCACTCTTGCAAGTGGCCTGTACGCTATTAGTGTCTTCTTTGATCAGCTCCCCTTTAAAACCACTTGGGAGCTTCTGTTTGTAATTGTTTTTTAGGATACATGGAAAGAAACCACTGAGGCAGACAAGTCAAACCTCTGATTTTTGAAACTATCAGTCTTCAAGTTGCCTTTTCTGCTATTTCTCCTCTTTTTCACGGAGGCAGGTAAGGAATCATGTGGTCAGGCTGTTCTTTGGGAGAAGGAGGAGGCAGGAGCTCAGCTCCTGAAGAATGGAAATCAAAAGGCATTTTTCATGTTCCCCTCATTGTATGTGCATCACTTTGACCTGCTTTGAGTGAAAGCAGCATTCCCTGGCAAGAGTTGGCTTCAGAGGGCTTGGGATAAACTAAATCAGGAGGTCCTGGTCATCTTTTGGCACCCTGAGCCCGTGCCAAGCTTCTGCCAGCTCCCTGCTCTTGGGTGCCCACACAGGGCAGACAAGATCAACTTCGTGCCCAATCCAATTCCAGGGATTTGATCAAAGTCAGGAGATAAGAATCACAAAGGCCAACTTTATGGCTCTGTTACTGATAAGGTGACAGAGCAGGGACTAATCTAGAGACTGGCATAGTTGATAATAACCTTGGAGCTTCTAGGAGCTGTTTAATGACCCAGGAATCTGGGGAATGCTGTTGCATGGCAGAATTCCTGGCCCGTGACTAACACAATATCTGGGGCTGGGAAAGGAGGCATTGGACTGATGGGTCAGTACTAAATAAAAAAATAATTCAAACCCAAATATTGGGTGCCTGAGATCTTAGTTCTCAGTGCACCCCCAGTCCTGCCATACCACATCGTGAAGGTGAACAAAAATGTGTGTCTCTCTTGGATAATTCAGCAGCTGGGAGGAAATCCAAGCTCATTAGACAAATTTGCTTATATAATCTCGGAAGCTGCACGTCACACCTCAGCCTGGAATCAATCATTTTTCAGTAGCTATGGCAAAATATGCAAACAGTGACTTCCAGCTGAGACAAGTTCAGCACCCAACGGGGTGGAGGCCTCGTTTTTTGACTCACCTAATAGAGGTGCTGCCCAAGGACCATGAGGGTCTCTGGGCAATGTGCACATGAGCCATGAAGTCCAGCCAGTGCTGGGAGAAGGACTGGGGAGGATCTGTGTGTGCATTTGGCTGCCAGCTGGATGGGAAGTGTGGGATTCTGCTCCTGAGCTTGTCTCAGCTGGAAGGAACTCAGTGCAAATATAATTCATCCAGGCTCTGTCCTCTGTACAAACCCCACGCCAGGGCACTTTGGAGCAGAACATAGTGTTCCATGGCTGCTGAAATCCAGTGATCTCCATCAGCTCTGAGGGAAGACAGATCCTCAGGTGGGCTTGAA
Source organism: Serilophus lunatus (assembly GCA_013399895.1). NCBI lineage: Eukaryota > Metazoa > Chordata > Aves > Passeriformes > Eurylaimidae > Serilophus > Serilophus lunatus. Next base: position 399,822 of record VXBA01005771.1, on the reverse strand, counting down.
CAGCAGCATTCCTGAGCTTTCAGAACACTTGGACTCAGGTCCTTAACAGTATTTAGCAGCCAGTCTGTCTCTAAAGATACCAACCCCACTTTGACTCTGATGACAACACCCTTCCTCCTTTCTACCAGCTGCAATTACACAATGATCTGATGGCAGCTCCACAGCTAAGAGCACCCTGGAATTTCATCACGCTTTTGGGGATCCCATAAATGAGTTTGTAAGTTACATATTCCCTTCTTCTCTCAGTACCTTTTCAGTCAATTGATAAACTCTGGCTGTTTGACCCATAGATGTGCATTTCTTTGGCCATTTTACATGTCCTGTGAGGAGCCTGTTCTCTAGCACCAGCTCCTTGATTAATGAACATGCTGATTGCCCAACTAATCAGCAGGGTGTTAAAGAGAGAAGTGGCACAGTGCTTAAGTAGTGCTGATCCTAAAAGTCTTTCTATATCTGTTACAGGCACAGCCCTTTCACACCCTTTAATAATGGAAAGCTGAGAAATTGCCATCTCACACTGAGTGTGTGTTCAAAGGAGGGGAATATCTCTGTCCTGCTCTAGCAAGGAGAAGAAGATCCTCCTTCATTTCATCTTTACTTGGGAAAATCTAAAGTACAGCACTGACCTGAGCTTAGGGGGTCTGACAAATTGTTACCTGTTCTCATACACCCCGGAGTTTCTCAGTAGATCATCTGACCTATTCATCCAGTTCCTACTGGACTTGATGAAAGGAAAGGTGCTTTCAGGTGGGAATTCAATCCACCAAATCTCAGCTGTGGTAATTTTAGTGAGGAAATTCCTATTTGAGGAATCACAGAATGGTTTGGGTTAGGTTGGGAGGGACATTTAAAGATTGGCCAGATCAACACTCTGCCATGACCAGAGACCAGGCTTCTCCAAGACCTGTCCAACCTGGCCTTCAGTGTTCCCAGGGATGGGGCATTCACAGCATTTTTGGGCAACCTGTGCCAGTGCCTCACCATCCTCATCGTAAAAAATGTACAGTTTATGTCTAGTTTAAATTAACCCTCTCTTAGTTTAAAACCATCACTACTTGTGCTGTTGCAGCAGGTCTTGCTAAAAGGTGTGTCCCCACCTTTCTTGTCAGCCTCCTTTAAGTACTGCAAGGGGCTCAAGGGTCTCCCCAGAGCCTTCTCTTCTCCAGGCTGAACGATCCCAACTGCCTCAGCCTTTCCTCACAGGAGAGGTGCTCCAGCCCTCTCATCATTTCTGTGACCTCCCCTGGACCTGCATCTGTGCTGAGGGCCCTACAGCTGGACACAACGCTCAGGGGGGGGTTCAGAAGGGGAGAGTTTAGGGGCAGAATCCCCTCTCTTGACCTGCCCACTTCTGCTGGGGATACAACCCAGGACACAGTGTTTTTTTGTGCTGCCAGTGCACATTGCTGGGTCATGACCAGCCTCCCACTCACCAGCACCCCCAAGTCCCTCTTGGCAGGACTGCTCTTAATCCCTTCATCTTTCTGCCTGTGTTAACACTGGGAGTTGCCCCAACCCAGGTTCAGGAACTTGCACTTGGCCTTGTTGAACCTCAAGAAGTTCTCATGTGCCCATTCTTGAGCACATCCAGGTCCCTCTGGATGGCATCCCAACCCTCCATCGTGTCAACTGCACTGCTCAGCTCCATGTTGCCTGCAAACCTGCTGAGGGTGCTCTAAACCCCACTGTCCATGACACTGACAAAGATATTAAACAGTACTGGAAACAACATGGGCTCCTGAGGGGTCCCACTTGTCACTGATCTCCATATGGACATTGAGCCATTGAGCAGTACTCTCTGGATGTGACCAATTCCTCATCACTAAACACCCCATCCATCAAATCCACATCTCTCCAATTTAGAGCAGGGTGTTGTGGGGGTCTCAGTGAGGTCACTGATTGGGTTGGAAGACATGCTTCATGATTAACAGTGATTTCATGATTAGCAGTGTGAAGGCACACAAACCTGGTCACAGCAAATTATTAGAGTCAGGGGGAAGTTCTAAGTTTACACACTTTGTTACACCTCGTACACAAAGTGACAAAGTGGCAATTTCACCATTTTACATCTAAAGAATGAATGTCCAAGTCCTGAGGCTGAGTACACAGAGTAATGCCCAGAGAGCCCATACAGTAACATCCTGAATTCCAGCTCTTTGGTTTCCTATTCTATGGCTTTGGATTCTGCAACAGCTTCAACAGAGTCAGGTGAACCCACCAGCTGAAGATAAGCCCTCACTGAATTCTAGTAAGAAATCACTCTTTTGGTTCCACCCAGCCACCAAGTAGGACCCTCCATCACACACTCCCAGTGGTCTTGCCAGGGATCATGTTAAATAAGTCCAATGAAGTCACTTTGATCATTCTAAAATCACCCCTCTACACTCTGACATTCCAGGGCATCCAGGCAAATTGTTTCCCCTGACATCTGACTGATACCCACCTTTCTTTCCTTCTCCCAGTTCTCCCCACTGGTACCCTGTGGAATGATTCCTCTTGCTTTCCTGTACTACATACACCTGACAAATGTTTGGGAGCTATTATCCTATCATTATTTGGCCCGGATTAGTACTTGCTAATCTTTGCTCATCAACATCAGTCCTTCCAGCCCTCTGGCTCTTTGAATACCCTCCAGTTTGTCGATATCTTCCTGGCACGAGCGCTGCACGAAACGCAGCAGTCCAGGTGCGCTCACTCGGCAGCCATATCATCCCATCAACTCAATTCCAGGGCTCAGTGCACTGGATCATGTGTGTTCTGCTCTGCTGTCACCTCGGATTTCACACTCAGGCTGAGGGGTGCGTGCCTGAGCAGAGCTGCTCCCTCCCCGTGGATCTCTGTGGAGTTGTGCACGTTGGCGTGGCAACACTCCCCCCCCCAGATGTGGAGGTAGGGGCTCTGCCTCCCCGTGTTTACTCACCAAGGTGATGAGAAGCAAGGTGTTGGCACACAATGAATGGGAGCAGGTAATTCACAAGCTGCTGCCTGCCAGCAGAGCTGCCCATGCGTGTGCTCCGAGCCCACACCGAGGCACGGGGGCTTAGAGCTCTTCCTTTCCCCTTGACTTTGGATTGAGCTGAGGCCATGCACAGGTGTTGCAGGGCTGCTGGTGGCTGGGGTCGAGCCACGGCAGCTCTGTTGTGATCAGTCACCTGAGGATGATGCATTTTTTCTATCACGAGTGCTTTGATAACTCGCCCATCTTTAGTGCAGCTGCCGTGGCAGTAAAATGAAGATTATCCTGTGCAATGCCACAACTCATCCTTCTAGGTAAGACAAACAGCTTAATTTTCTTCTTCAACAGTAATCAGACACAGATCTAAATCAGTACTACTCGATTACTCTTGAAAGTGAAAAGCACTTAAAGCCAATTTAGAATTGGTGACTGGTGCTAAGCTACTAGTTTCTGGAAACTGTGGTCATCCTTCATCTCCACACATCAAAGAGAGCTTCCACTTCCCTGAACATAGGCTCAACCTGATCCAAATTAGCTGAACCAAAACATAGGAGGATGGTTAGTTCTTTTCTTTCATATCTCATCCCACTGTCTCCATGATCAATGATTCCCTGTCATAGTGAAGAGCTCTGTGGACAGGCCAGCAGGTCTCCTCACTACCATTCCCATTACCAGGATAAATGTTTGGTGCTCCACATAATTTACTTTACATAACATACTCTACATAACATCGCTTTTAGCCAGGAAGCAGACATTCCAAAACAAACCTGCCTTTTGGGACAAACTGAATGTGCCTGCTTGAAACTATCGAGATTTTTTTTTTTTCTTCCTTAGTTTATCACATGTTGAATTCTCAGGGTGGAATTCAATTCCTTGAGTGTGTTAAGTACCATTTGAGGTGCTCCACAGCATCCACCTGGCTCCAGCCTGCCTCCCTAAAGCATGTGGATTCCTGAGGTGACACAAAGCATCCCAAATGGCACTACACACTCGTGCATAACTACACAGGGCCTGAAATCCCCACTGACTGCAGCAGAACTTGGTTCACTCCTTAGGCACTGATATTGTAGAAACTTAAATGAAAATAATCTGAATCAATTCAATTACCTAACTATTTCCACGTGAAAGACTCTATACAAGACACCTACACAATGTTTGATGATATGTTATGGCACCTGTGGGAGAGCTGTGCCTTTCTGGAACAGCACATGGACTTCATCTCAAATGGCTTTGGACATCCAAATGTACCAAACTCTCAGTGCAGGTTATCACTGTTCAATTTGAAATTTCACTGTGTGCACAGGACTAAAGTCTTCCTCCTTTCCTTTGCTTAGCATTGCACCAGAAATCAGGAATCACAGAAGTGAGATTATGGGAAGGCCTATCAGTGTTAGGGAAAGGAAACTTGCAGCATTGTACAGGCTATTGAAAGATACTGCTTTTAAAAAGTAAATAAATGTTTGGGTGATTATTTCTACAACTCTCAGCCTCTCCATTCATCTCCTTTGCACTCAGCTGCTTTGGAATTTGAGCCAGGTTTTAGCTCGTATAAAGGCAGGAATTGCATAAGGCAGAGAATCTCCAGTTCTCTGAGTCATCACAAACACCTATAAAACATAGAGAAATCACTAATGATTTACCTACATGGGACACCATTGCAGAGCTACCAGAACTGTAAATACATCCCTACCTATTCCTCATAAATAGCCAACAGCACATGCATTTGAATAATCTACAGCAGAATGTCTCAAAAGTAACTCCTCTTTCTTTGAAAGGGGACAAGTCACTCCACATTTAGGCCACAGTTTCTGAGATGTGCTTGTGGAATTGGCAGGGAAGACTCAGGATCTTTGGGAGACCCGTGCTTGTTGGATGGCACCCCTTATCACCTGTGACAGAATTGATCCCTTGGTGTGCAGTGGGAAGTGGGATCAGTGTCCAGCTGATGACATCTGCAACATCATGGTCAACACCTGAACAAGTCATCCAGCTTTCCTTTCCAGCAATTAAGAGAAATCCACCATTTCAAGGCACAGTTTGATGTGTTTTCATTTAATTTTTTTTTCTTTTTGACATCCTTAAGGTGAGAAACATGTCTCACTGTAATCATCCCTTTCTCCTCTTTATCGACCACAAAGGAGACAGAAAAAGATGTCTCTGTTGCAGATGTCTGAAGGTGGATGCCCAGAGCATGTCCTGAAGGAACCAGCTCACAGACACCATCACATAATAAATTCACATCTCCACTTAGGGCTCAGTCTCATGGTCAAGCAAGTGGAGTTCAAATTACTACCCTGGTAGTTGACCCACAGCAATCCTACATACATGAATTCCTAGCCTACAGCAAATGCTGGTGAATGTGATTTAAATTAACCCTTTTTTATTGTGGGTAAGCAAAGTCTAATTACCTCACTTGCTGCAGGCTACCCTGGAGCACACAGACAGTTACCAAGGGTCAGCTGATGTGTGGTAACTTGTTGCACCGCAGAAACTCGATCATGAGTTTAATTTGCTATAACTTCCACACACAGGCAAACCCTTAGACCTGGGTTCTAATTTCTCCTAAAGCCTCAGGCAGTACAAAACTGGCTAAAAGCTGTATTAAGGAGTGGGAACGGTCACACTGATAGCCCTTCGTGCTGGGAGGTGCTACAACATGGTGGACATCAGTCTGTATTGGTGCAAGAAGTTCCATTTTGTACAAACCTGACAGTGGTAACAATAAAAAAAACCCCTAAATTAATTAATCTTTCTCTGTCTTAAAACATTAAGGGCTGCTTGTATCAAGGAGAAACAAATCTGCTTCATTAGAGGCAGCCAGCATCCCTTGTAATAGAGTCCCTAAGACAATAAATGCATTTATTTGTCACAAATAAATTAATTTTTAGATAAGTTAATAGTACTCCTGCTTCTGATCCAAGGAATAATAAATAAATGTTACCAAATGTCCTTAAACATAGATACCATGACAGCTCAGCTAAGTCTAAGTCACAAACTCTTTGCCCAACTTTCAAGACACTGAGAATTTTATTCTCTCATCCCATCTATGTTTTCTGCAGTCCTGGTTGCAAATAGACATGATCAGCAGCAATCTCACCATAAACAGAGATCTTCTCACCTCCCCAGCCTGGGACAGAAAACAGAAACACTTGTTTCCCAGACCTCCAGTGGTCCATAGGGTCCATAGGACACTCTGGAAATTATTTACTCAAAGTACTTTTTGAATGACAAACTCCCAACCAGATCCTTGGATTATATGAGGGGTTTTTTCCTGATCTGGCAGGGAAATGGGAACCATGTGATGGTTCACAGAAACCAGCCAAATTCAGCTCAGAATGCATCTGGAGTAGAGTGAAGTTGGTGAATTCCCAGCTGGCCATTTCCACCAGGAGAAAGGATGGATTCTCCCACTCTCTTGACAGCTCTTCCCAAAAATGCATTTCAGTCCGATTTGTTGGAGTGAGTGGTGAAATCCTCATTGTTTTCCTCCCAGACCTGCTTTCAAATGGGCCAAACTATCACTAACGCAGAAACTTCCCAGGATGGGACTCAGCTCACAGGCTGAGACATAAACACACGAATGGCTGCACACAAAAATGTCCAACAGAGCTCATTCTGACTTTACTGCATCCACCATACACAGAATACTTGGCAATTAAACTTTACCTATCCAGGACTGCAGAGTCACCTTTGGGACCAAACTCTCAGTATTTATAAGAAAGCCCTGGAAACACAGACCAGTGTTATGCTAAAGAGCTGAGCTTGCCGTTCCCACCATTCCCTCTGACATCCTAAGTAAGGCATGTGCATGGATTGCACTGCACAAACAAATGAATGAGTTTCTTAAATCCTAAGGGAAGCAGGATGCAAAGAAAGCAAAGGGAAAGGTGTCCCGACACTGTGGAGTTACAGGAAAGTAGATGGATGTTTCAATCAGAGGAAAAATGAGGTGAATTCACAGAATCACAACCACAGAATGGTTCAGGTTTGTTCTCCCATCCTAGCTATGCTTTCATCTGGTCCTACCTCCCTGCTCAGGCAAGGTCATCCCAGAGCACAGGGCACAGGATTGTGTCCAGACATTTCTGGAATGTCTCCAGTAAGGGAGACTCCACACTGTCTCTGGACAATCTATTCAGTGCTGGGTCACTGTAAGGGAAAAAAGTTCTTTCCCAAATTCCTGGGCATCAGTTTGTTGCCTCCTGTGCTATTGGTTTGCACCACTGAGCAGAGCCTGGTCCATCCTCTGGCCCTTCCCTGCAGACTCTGACACACAGGGATGAGATCCCCTCTCAATGATCTCTTCTCGAGGCTGAACAGGCTCAGCTCCCTCAGCCTTTCCCAATTCTGTTTCAGTTTTGCAAAGCTAAACTCGTGCATTTACATAGAAATTCAGTTGTTACCTCTTTGGATAATAATCATGAAAATAAATTGCCATGGAACTTTGAGGGTCAGACCCACTCTTGGAAAGCCACATGAATTGCAATGACATCTGTCATTTTGCTCAGGATGTTGTGAGGGAATCTTCCCATTTCCAGTTCGCCTCCTCTGAATACACACCCACAAAACCCCAATGAAACACCGAGGTTTGTGCTTCTGAAATCAGTCTGGGGACAGAGATATTCTCACTGGAGAGGTTTGAAGCAAAGCAAAACTAGAAGGAAGCTTCCAGAGCTTGGTTAAAAAAATTCCCTGGAGTCAGAGTTGCTACAGTATTACCACAATTAGGTTTTGGGAAGACGTGTAGGTACTAGCAAACTTCTCAAGGCATAACACTGTGACCTCGTGGCTCATCCCTGCACTGTGACATTTGTCAGCTGTGGTCCCCATCCTCCAGGCTGGGCCAGTTCACACCAGCCCGGCTTCAAACAGCTTCTCAAGGCTGCAGGACTTCAATAGATTTGCAAACAAAAAACCGAAACAAAACAAGACAAAAAAACCCCCAACACCTTCCCCAGGTTTGGATTTTTTCACCAATGATCACCAGGACTGGAATTTCACACATGCTCATGGCAGAAACCTGTGCTCAGTGGAGTTCATCTAATCTCTCTGTAAGAGCTGAAAGTTAGGAATCCTGTTAATGATATCACTTAGCCCCTGTCTGACCTCATAGCACAATGATCAGGGCCACAGAAGAGCAACTTGCTCTGCCCTGAGATAGATGTCTGGGAAAGCTGAGCTCAGTTGCCTTCTGAGGGAATTAGTCCCTAATTCAAAGGGGTCTCCAAGGAAGCTGTAAACTAGATGTTTAATTTTTGGATGGCAGAAGCTTGCTAAGATGAATCATATCCTACACACACAAAGAGAGAGTTCAGAGGGAGAGGTTTTTAAATCACCTTTCAGAATGGTTTTAAACTGAGACATTTCAATGAGATATCAGGAAGAAATTCCTGGCTGGGAGGGTGGGGAGGCACCAGCACAGGTTTCCCAGAGAAGCTGTGGCTGCCCCATCCCTGGAAGTGTCCAAGGCCAGGTTGGAGCCACCTGGGACAGTGGGAGGTGTCCCTGCCAGGGCAGGGGGTGGGACTGGATGGGCTTTAAGGTCCCTTCCAACTAAACCCATTCTACAGTTCTATTATTTTTATGATTCTACCATTAGCAAACACTGTAGGCAACTCAATATTTCTCCAAAACATTGGCAAAGTTATATCAAGCTGCTGTTTGTGATGGCACAAAGAATGAGCTGCCCTCTGAAGGGTGCAATGGTGAAAAATTGCTTCTATTTTCTCTACAAGGTCTTGCTTGTTCCCAGCACAGCCATAAATGGATTAGCACTTTGCACACCAGGCTGGTAACAATGCTCCAGTTCTAAATTGGCCAAAACCAGCTGCTGCAGAAAAAAAAAATGTAATTGCTGTGGAATATAGTTTCCTTGCAAAAACCTTATTCTAGTCTTTATTAACAAGATGTCACTTCAAGCCCAGAAATCAAAGCACCAAAATAGTTCTTGTAATTAACTACAACAATCCTGAATATTTGTAATACCTCTATAAATATTTCCTGGAAAAATTTTATTGAAAAATATTGTGTTTAAAATGGAAAATGTTTTTTGGTTGCATCAGAGAAGATTTTGATCTTTTACCTCTTATCTCCAGGCAAAATCACCAAGGATGGTCAAGGACCTGGCAAACACTGAAGGTTTCCCATCAGCCTCTCTTAAAACAGGGATAAAACCCTTCCAGACACCAAGTGGCATCACAGCAATGATATTTGTGGGGTGTTCAGGCACTGAGTCTTACCTCCCAACTCTACCTGTGTCAAAGGGAGGTGTTTAGGCTGTTTCTAGAGTGGATGGAGAAAGATAGGCAACTCCAGACAGTGATTCATCACATCCACTAGAAAGATTCCTATCTCAGGAAGGATGAATCTCCCTCAGAAGGTGCCCAACTTTCTAGAGGGAGGTAAGATGATTAGCTCAGATAGCTGAGGGTTACATGGCTAAAATAAAGTGAGTGAATTCCATCCAGAGGTCTGTTATGGGAGGTTCTGTCACCCAAAAGAGCACAGATACAACTCCCTGTGTGCTTGGAAACAGAAGCTGTGCTCAAACCTTCTGAGAAAACCTTGTCCTGAGTTGGTGGAGCTCTTCCTTGGGGATGAATTGAATCTTCCCCATCTAACTTGAAAGGAGATGCCTCAAGATAAATTGAGTCAGCCAGCCTTTGGCATCATTATGAGACAAAGTCCCAGCCCATAAGCTGTTAAGGTTGTTACTTTTCTGGGTATTTTTTGACTGGAACATTCACTTCAGTTCCTGGAAAATTTTAAGGGGCATTTTCCCTTGCTCTGTCCTCGGGCTCATGCCCATTTTTGCTCAGCCTGTTCCCAGGAAAGGTTTCTATCTCTGCAACCCTGTAAGGCTCCCAGATTAGTACTCCCAGGAAACGAAATCAAGGCCATTTCTGAAGAACTGCTGCCTTCCTTCAGGGCCGTTTCCCAGGTCTATGGGAAGCACATGAAAAAAATGTTGAGCACCCAGTGACCTGAAGGCAACCCTTAAGGGCTGCCCATCCCACAACCACACCACCCCTTTTCCAAAGGATAAATATTGTTTTATATGCCTAACTTTCATATCTCCATATGTTTAAAACTCTTCAGGGCTCAAGGATATTAATATAATGCCAGTGCCCAGAAGATCTCTGACTATGGAGTCAGGAGACCAAGTGCACATGTTGGCTGAAGATGAACACCAGGATCTCAAGGACCTCAGGTTCTCTGCCAAAACAGAGCAGTGGAGCCAATCTCAGCAAGTCCTTTCTGGCCAACCAAAAATGCACTGAAATAATTATACTTTGAAATGGCAAATTTAGTTTTATTTGTAAAGCAGAAGAGCTTGATTTTTATTGTTCAGGTTGGATTCTCGGGGGTACTGAGGTTAGAGGCACAGACCCAAGTTCCTGGGAGTCAAACCAGGGTGTGAGCCATGTGAACACCCATGTGAACGTTCTTACCCCCTGGTAAATATGAACCATCTTGTGTTTATTGCAGGGAAAGAGCATTCACACGGGCACTTACCACAGAAGAACTGGCATCTTAATAGTTCACACCCTAACTTAGCTCGTGGTGATTTGTTCATGTGCCCATCCCCTAAGGGGCCATTCCCAAAGTGAAGTTGGAGGACGCAATGTCCCCTTTATACTCAAAGTCAGCAACTTAGTGGTTATGGCACTTACCCATGGTATGGGAAAATGAGCTTCATAAGTTTCCTCTGCTTGGTTTGAAGCAGGGTTTTGAGCCCAAGTTTCCCAAATCTCAGCAGGCACACCCTTGCTAACACATTATGCTGTTCCTCAAAACTTCCAAATCAATTATTCACATTGATCGAGGCTTGGCCAACCCCAGGGATTCATCCAGGAACCTCTGGAACTCTTGAGCAGGAGCTCTCAACACCCATCATATCCAAGACACGGGTGCAGATCAGGACAGGGAGTATATGGATGGATTTTGCAAGTGCTGAAGCCCAGTAGGATACGCACAAAAATTCTGCAATTCTGCCTTTGCATGCCCCAAAACCCCATCCAGCTCCAAGCCAAGTTTTGCTGCATGTTGTCAGATATATACAAGCCTTAACTGGGCTCCTTCTCTCTCCTGCAATGGGATAGGAGATGGGACTGAGATATGCCTGTCATTTACATACATTATTACTGTGTGTCCCTGATAACATGTATAATAATGTGCTACCTATCAGCCCTACACAGGAAAGACTCTCCCTGCTCTCAGGCTTCAGCTCAACCTGTGTGACCCAGCTCGGTGCCTGTGCACAGAAAATGAACACAACTGGCCTGATATTAAGGATAAACACAAGGCAAACACAGCATTTTCCTGGCCCAGAATCAAAGTATGAAGCAACTATAGGATCAAGACCTAAAGGAACTCAGAGTCTTAAGACACAAGACAAAGAAATTGCTCCAAAGCAGCACTTTCGTGGCCCAGGATCAAAGTATGAAGCAACTTGCAGGATCCTAAAGGAGCTCAGAGTCTAAAAAGATTGTCCCAAAGCCTGTTACAGCCAAAGGAAGATTTCCTTTGAGTTCCACCTGTCTTTGGAGTAGAAGCTAAAGCTAAGAAGAGGGATATGTGCATCTACCTATCTATGCATATACATATAACACAGGCATATGTCTTATATATGTATAAAACTACCTTTCTTCATAATATATACTTTCTCTTTCTAAGGAATCCTCAAAGTAGTTGTTAACTGGACTTGTCTAGGACGTGTCACTGGAAGATGCTAATACCAATCCAACAGGGTGCATTTCTGCATCTGTCCTGCTCCCAGGCTGTGGCTTTTCTCTCAAAACCTTCACTACTCTCATTTTTTTCTGTTTTGTGACCTTGCAACAAAATGCCTGCGATGTACAGACACGCTGTCAGGTGAGGATCACAATGATATGTGTCCTGGTTTGGGAGATGAGAAGGAAGGGGGAAGAAACCCTCTGATGGTCAGAGGGCTGGAGCAACTCTCCTGCATAGCTGAGAGAGTTGGGATTGTTCAGCCTGGAGAGGAAGAGGCTCTGGGCTGAACTCATTGCAGCCTTCCAGTACTTAATGGGGGGTGTTAAAAAATGAGGGAGGGGGACTTTTTATAGGGGCAGACAGTGACAGAATAAGGGGAACAGTTCCTTAAGCACTCCTAAAGAACACACATCTTAAGCACTGACTTCTCTGTCCTTTTGTCTGGATTTAGGAGCTCCAGGGAACTTTGCACACACTTGCACTCTCACTCACATGCACACACACACTGCAGCCCCTGGGAGGGCACAGATCACACCTATTCTCTAGTTCAACTGCCCATTTTTGTGAGACTTGGGGCTATCCAATGGCTTGTAGGTATCTAATATTTCTGAGAACCTCTGCCAAATGAAGCTCATTGGGCTGAGAAGTTCAAATGTCACTATGAGGACAAACAAGCAGCGGGATTGCTTAAGTCTTGGATCCTGTAGAAACTAGTTCTAAGAGATGGAATAGAGCAGAAATGGATCTGAGAGCCCTTCCATGAAGTCCCCCTTTGCCCTCAGCCCACCAGCCCCTCAGGACCATGGGGAACATTCCCTGAAGGACATCATTCCCTTTGCACAAGCTCTCCCCTTGGAATTACAGAGCTGCACAAAAACACTTTGGAAGGGCCTGAATTTCACAGAAAAAGGGATCAACGTGGCTGAAAATAACAAAAATGACACCTGAGGTCTCTCCATCATTTCTCTCCTAAGATTAACAGTGAAGTCTAACTCAGCATAGAGTCCCCAAGGCTAAGCCCATGCCTAACTTAGGACCCAGTTTTAATAGCAAAACCTATATAGAGACTTGATGTTTAATCAATTTACAGTTCATTTACCACTTCCCTGACTCTTCCATTATATTGGTGCCATTGTATCCTTATGGCATCAATGAAAATCCCAGGCACCTTTCCTGACATCTTTAAGATCAAGGAAATTTAAGAGAAAACAAACTCTTCCTCATTCACCGTAACAGAAACAGTCTGGGAATTTCAGGACTAGACAGCACAAGTGTATGATTAAATCTGCACAGATCTTATCAGCAAGGTCAGCAGAACCATACAAATCTGAAGCTCAGAAGACAATTTAAGTTGGTGATGTTTGCTACAGTGATTGCAGAATCGTGAATGGCTTTGAGGGTGGTCTCTGCCATGGTGCTTCCACTTGGCAGCTCACCACTGGTTACAAAACCAGTCCACATGACTAATTCTTTGATAAATGATGCTTCTGCAAGAGCACTTTTCTTGAGCCAGCTCACACCACAGAAACCAAAAAGGTCAGAGTTTTGAAATACAAATTCCTTGTCCATAGGTTCCCACAGCTGAGGGCAGGATGAGCAGAAGGATTTGGAGTTAAAGTGTCTGACCTAACCTCGTTCATCCAGGAGTCAGGCATCCAACTTGTCACCTTGGTCCCCCTGATCACCAGCACAGGGAGATTGGCTGTACTGGGAGTTGTGGCCTCCAATGATTGACATCAAGGATAGGTGTGGTGAGTCACAGCCGGGAAGTGTCAGCCTTCATTCACTGACTGGAGAGGGAGCTGAGATGACTCCCTGGGGTGAGATGTGCAGCTCTGGGATGGAGGATGATGAATCCTGTGTTGTGTAAGCACTGTGTACGTCTCTACAACAGAGAACAAACCTAAACTGTCCACTCATGGGATCTGTCAGACTGACTCAAGGCTGTCCAGCTGCTCTGCCTGTTATCCTCACCCCAGTGTTATTTGGGGTTTTATTAACACTGAGTCAAAAGTAACTCCAGCCCAGCTTTTCCTCCTGTCCCACAGGCCCTGCTCAGTGAAAAGGGATGTGGGCACCTGCCTCTGCCAGGGACTGTAGAAAGTCTTCTTTTCCAGCTTTCTGATTCTCATCTGTCCAGGTCACCAAGCTGTTTGTTTAGGCTTGTGAAAGGATATAACCAGAAGACCCATGTCTCAAGTCTATTTTTAGCTCCTGAGTTATCTTTCTCCCCTGATTTATCACAAATTTATCTGCAATTCATTAGATAGTCAAAGTTTTGCATATCACGCTGCCCTTCTGGTACTGGAGATTGCCAAAACTGGGCTCTTGAATGCCAGAATCCAAACAAGAGCCTGTTTTGCCCTATTTCTGGGGCCTGTGGGCAGGACAGAATTTCTCGATTTATTCTGAGAGGCAACAGCAGCAGCACCATCACTGCTGCTGGCAGACACCATCACAGTACTTGAGGCTGTAAATACATGCCAGACTGTATAAATCTTGGATTCATCTACTAGAATTTGGAGACTCTTCTGCTCAACACGAGAGTTTAGTTGAAATTTCAGTGGAGCTGTTAGAAAGCCATGCTGAGAACACACTGCCACAAGGACTGAGCCTGAACCTTTCGTTCACCAGGAGACTGAGACTACACATTTCCTCAGCAGGACAGATGGACTCACTGCTCCTTTCCATCACAGACTTCCCATATGCCTGTGGGCAAGTTGCACCAAGGATTTCAGTGGCCACTGAATTAGCATTTCCCTGTCTGATTCCCAATCTTCTGCTAATGTGTCTTATCTATTCTCTTTCAACTCAGTTGTTTGCCCCATCTGTCTGGGCCTTATACTCAGGCAAATATCGGTTCCCACTGTGCCCTCAGTCTTCTGTTGTAAGTGACTCTGAGGTTTTGCAATCAATCCACTAATACCCATGACCTGTCCTGTTAGGAAAAGCCTGTGATCCAGTAAGCTCCTTCCTTATCCAGATGATATTCCTGTTAGCAATGACTCAGTGTTAGCTACCTCTTATATCCATTACTTCTTCACAATTCTGATTTAGGTTTATTTAATCCAGCCTGGGGCATGTGAGGATGGATGAGATGATTTCTGGATAAAATGATTTCATGGTGGTGGAAGCTGTTATACCTATTTTTGCAAACCCACAGTGGGTTGCATCTCGACTAATCTAAGGTGTCTAATTGTTGGACAGCTAAATTGGTGCTGCTTAACTTCTGTTCTCTCTGCAGCACAAGAAAAGAAATAAGCACTTCAAAAAACCAGCAACAGAGCTAATCCACTTTTCCTCACTTTCAGAATGAGCTGAGGGTATTCCTGGACCACTCACTGCAACCCACTGACAAGGGGCAGCTCAATAAAATCAGTTAATTGATCAGGTTGCAGCAGTGCCATCAATAAATCTGAGGCATAAAGCACGAATTATGTGTCTGAGTAGCCTTGCACTTCCTCCTGACCTTCTCAGCCTCTTCTCGTTTTGTCTGAGCACCTCCACCAGCAAATATTTCCAGATGATGACCCAACCACACCTCTGCTGATGCTGCAGGACAACAGCTCCCAGAGCCTGGAGACCAGGCTGACACTGCCTTTCTTTATAGATTTACACTATTTGGAAATAGGAGCATATCCAGGCCTTGAAAATAAAATCAGCCCAGTTTGTCCAAGCCAGCTGGTGAAGGGGCTGGGCTGGGATAAGCTTCCCAATCCTTGAATCCTCCCCTGTGGGAAGATAATAGACTATATCAACACACATTTCAAAAGATTGAACTCTGATCCACCTGGGATGGTGGAAGGTGTCCCTGCCCATGGCAGGGGGTTGGAACAGGATGAGCTTTAAGGTCCCTTCCAACTCAGCCCATTCTGTGGCTCTATGATCCTGACATCCACAGGAGGATCCAGCCCTCTTAGCCTTCAGGGTGGCTCTTGAGCACCATGACACATGAAAGCACAAGGAGAGGCAGGGCTCCTCTGAGGCACAGCACCACTGTGTACCCAGCCCCCCTGCCCTAGATCACTAAGGCAACTTATTTCACATCCAGTGCATCTGGATGGATCTTCCATGTTTAAATTCCCTTTAAACACGCTTCTGAAATACAGGATTTGTGCTCAGCTCTTCTACACGTGTGGAATGCAACACCAGGACTTCAAGTGAAGATCTTTTAAAGGTAATTTGGTCACTAAAGGCACCCATTCAAGGGTCTTCCAATGGAAAAGTCCTCGTTCAGCACTCCACATGTCTGTGTAGATCACACAATGCCTGGATGCTCCCAGCCTTTAAGAGTTTATTCAAAGCAAAAGAGAGATATCTTTGTCTGTCCTCATCATCCATGGTTAGAAAGCTGGCACAGCTGGGATGTGATTCATCCCATCCCAAAGTTAATGTCTTACATGCATCAGATGAGTTGCATCTTATTTTTCACCACTGACTCGAAAGGTTACTTGGCTGGACACTGCAAAAGCTTCAAGAAAATTCTCCCACAGGAGGGATAGAAATCAAACATGGATCTCCCCAAAACCAGCACTGACCAGATTTTTGTGCCTTTGAAAGAACGGTGGGTCTCCCAGTAAATTCTACAAATCTCATTGGCATTTCCCCAGTCTTCTCTGGGATTTGGATGGAGTCCTACCTGTCCAGACTGTCCCATTTTTCCCAGCTGCTGCAGACTCACAAAAAATGGGAATTCTCCCTTAAGTGTGTCCCCCAGCCTGCAGAGGATTTAGGGTTGTTTTCTGTCATGCCACACAACACTGTCTAGCAACAGGCTCTATTGTTGTTCTTCTGGGGGCAGAGGGACAAACTGAATGGAAGGCTTGGCAACTGTTCAAGAAGTTTCATTCCTGCCTTCCCACCCCTTAGTAAATATCTCTGTTAGACAAGGTGCACCCTTTGGAAGCAGAAGGAGCTCCTGCTCTGCTTGGCTTCATTTCACAGGCTTGGCTACAACAGAGATGGACTCTGCCCCATCCCACAGTGGGAATTCTGTTGGCAGAATTCTTCCAGACATTCCCCTGAAAACCCAAATATGCATAACTTTGGCCACAAAACTGCATCTTCCAACAGAGATGTAGAGGAAACACAAACCTGCACAGTGAAATGAAGAGATACAGGCTGGGAGAAGGGAAGAGGTTTTGGTTTCAGAGAACTGAAAGCAAAACGAAGTCAGATGAATTCTTGAAATGTAGATGCAACTCCTGCATTAATCAGAGTGACTGTCCCTCTGCTGAGATAACTGTCATGATGGGGACACAGAGAAACCACTTCATATCTCTTTTTAGGAAGTTTCGAGATAAAGTTCTGTTACAATCTTGAGGTAATGACTTGTGGATGTGGTTGGAGGATGGTGGGAGGCTCTGGGTGTGTTTCAGGATAAGAGGCATGAGGAAGATGGATTTGTGCTCAGGAGAGTCCTGGATTAGAGGTAGGATTAAATATGTTATAGAGGAAGCTGCAAAACACTCAAGCTGCTTAGGGTTTCAGCAGCTGGGCTTGGGCATGACAGAATAAGAGATGGAAGGAATTTGTTGAGGAAAGGAGGGGTCCTGGAGGTTTTTAATACCAGCCTGGGTGGAATGAGTGTTCCTGCAATGGCTGCACCCATCCCAATGCACCAATGAGCACTAAAGACCTTATTAAAATACAGAAAAAATATAGAGAAAAACCCCATGACTCGAGCCATGTGAAATTATGCCAGACAGTGGGAATTACAGTTTAACAGCTAGAAAATAGGCAAGTGAGCAAACCCTCCAAGAGGATTCCCTCTCTTGGGTGTGATCTGACTAAACCTGCGTGACAGTGGTGGAGATTTCTCTGAGCTGGTTTCCTCAACTCCTCCACAGCCACAGAGGATTTAACCAGTCAAGCTCCACTCAACAACTGAGGCAGGAACTGCAGCATAAGAAAGTGCCTTGGATGAAGACACCAGAATTGCAGACATGTAATAGGTAACGTGGATTCCACCCCAAGGCTTTGCTCAGTTTCCTGTAGATAGATAAGAAGTGCCACAGAGATGCTCTGGGCTTTTCTTCACTGGCCTTCACCTACTGCTGAGAGAGGAGCAGGTCCTCAGTGGGTGCTGTGCAATCCCTGCCAGGACAACCAGGATTACACCAGGCCTCTTAACTGGCAGTAGAACCTCTGCAAGGGCTCCTTAAAGGAACGTGGGCATCTTCATTTTTGGCCCAGATGGGCATTCCAGGAAGGGCTGTTTAAACTGAACACTAGGAATGATGATGTGTGGCAACCAGGAGAGCTTCCAAACCTGTGAGGAGCACGAGGGTTTGGAAATGAAATTCCAGTGTGTGAAGTGTCACACCCTGAAATGTGAGGGTCTGCCATGACCTGAGCCCGAGGAACCCCTCTGAGCCTTCCAGGCTTTGAGCCTACAGGACTCCTGTGGAAGAACAGAAATGACCATTCCAGACACCTGGAATACTTTGTGAGGCCAGTGATGTGAGAAGGGAATCAGCCCATGTGCTACAAAAATGATCTTGTTGGTGAAGTCTGAAAGTGTGCAAGGATGGCAGAAGGAAAAAGCATTTCACACCAACAGAGTGTGGAGGAATATCCACCTTGGAAAAGAGTCACAGCATCCCTGCTAATAATTCTCACTATATCAACACAAAGCATAACTGACTATTATTAACACCAGAATAGAAATTGTGAGGAGGAGACCAAAGGCACCTTGAACTCCTTTGATGGCCCAGTCTCCACAAATGCAAAGCTCTCTCTGAGTAGCAGCAACATCCAAGTGGGAAAGGGACTGTGAATATGCAGGTGACAAACCAGGAAGAGAGACAAACAACACCTTTGTGATGCAGAACTGCTCTCCCCTGGCTTACAGGCTGCTTTGAAAAGCTGTGCCCTATGTTAGGAGTTCAGAACAAAGGAGTTAATGTATCAGTTGTTCTTCCCTCCCCTCATTTTTTGCAAGTTCCAGTAGAATTTGGAGTGAACTTATGAACTGATGAATTTTTACATGTTGTACTAGGAGAACAGGATTTAATGCAAATCCTTCCACTTTTAAAAGGACAGAAGGGGAGAAAAGCATCACGAATGGCATGGGATAGGTGGAAGCAGTTGGTATAGACAGTTTCAGAAGTGGCTTTTCTGCAAGATCAACCCTAGGTCTGATGCAGCAAAGCCCTGATGGCTGGGAACACTCTTGCTGCAGGCTGGGGCCCCATCCAGTCTTAGCTGAGCACGTGGGCAAGACAAAAATGCTCTCCCCTTTACTTCTCCCCCTGCTATTTCCCCTCCTTTCCCACTATATTTCAGTGGGTTTAACTGGTAATATCATCCCAGCACTAGCCACCACCTGACTGGGTTTAAAACACCAAACTCCACGTCCTCAGCAGACAGTGGGTGATCTCCAGACCTCATGCACCCTCCTCCTTCCAGCTACATCTCTCTGGCTCCACAGGGTCTCCCTTGGGATGCAGAGCAAGATCGTGAGTCCAGTCCCGCTCTGGGAGGAAATTTCAACGCGGATGTTGGTGGGACTGGGTGGAAGGAGGCCCTGGGGATGAGGCTGTGAGCTCACACACCATCCTGTCCAGAGGGAGCATCCTGACTCAGTGCCCGGAGGATTCCCCCCAACACACTTGTGCAAGGCTTGTTAAGTGCTGTCATTATGCCCAACAAAGCCCTTTGAAATGCAGCCGGGCTGTTTGAATCACGAACTGGGGAAACGCCGGGCAAACCCCATAGTTGGGATTTTCCTGCTCTCCCAAACATGCAGAGAAATCATGTTTGCTCCTTGTGAAGTCCGGCACGGAACAGATTTCTTCCTGAGCTGCTTGGCAGCCGAGCTGAGCACCAGGGATGCAAGAATTGGTGCAGAGAGTGGCAGTTCCCTCCCTGGAAAAGCAGCAGCATCGCTGCAGGGCTGGAGCAGAGCTGGCTCATCCCAGCTGCAGGAAGCGGGATGCAAGCAGGGGAAGGGATCCCACAGATTTGGGATGGAGACACCAGTAACTCAGCCTGCTTTCCTCTGCTACAACCAACAATCCTTGACTCTTCTTTGCTAGGAGAGACAAAAGACCCACAGAAGAAAATCCAGGCTGCTCCAGCCCAGTTGTTTAAAGAGAATGGTCAAAAAGGCTTTTTGGGCCAACAGAATAATGCCCATCCTCCTGTTCCAGCCACTCCGGTGAAGATGTCTTTGCTCATTGTCCCCTGCAAGGGGGGTGTAGTAGATGACCTTTAAGAGGTTCCTTCCAACCCAAACTAGTTTTCTGGCGTGAAGTCTTAGAGTAGTTCAAATGTCTGTACAGGACATTTCACCTCTGGGGTTACCCAAAAAGGGCTGGGGAGTAAAATTATTCACTTTTCCACATCTTAGTAAGCAAAGGCTTATTTTTTGATGCAATGCCTCCACCCAATGCTTTGAATATCAAGTTGCCGATTTTCAGGGTAATTCAACTAATAACTCCTCTTAAAATGGAAGGAAAAAAATCAAGTGATATGTAGCAAGACAACACAATTTAATAAAATGAGTCTAAAGTCTGCGTAGATGAGGGATTTTCTTTAGCCCAAACTGGGTTCTCTGGGAGAGTCCCAGGCCTCCCCATGTTTGCAACAGGGGCTTCCTGCTAAAACCTTGCAAAATTTTCAGTTCCTGCTGCGAAAAAACCTTTTTGTGCCATCTTGGTCCAGTCATTTAATCTCACCGAAACAGCTCCTCCATGCCTGGACTATGCCAGGAACAACACAAACAGAGTCTGTTTCTCCAGTCCCACCATGAAAAATGGAGATGGGGAATTATTTCCCTCGCCCTTTGCACGCTACACCCTATGCATGGAATGGGCAAGGGCTGGTTTTTTACCACTGGGATCTACACAGCAAGATCCCCTTGGTCAAGTTCCCCCCAACCCTTTGCTGCTTGGATGCAAATCACCCATGCTGGGCTCTGGGAAACCCAAATTGGTGGGTGAGTCTGTGCCTGAGCACAGGCTGAGCCACCATTCCATGATTATACACTGCCTGGAAGAACAGAGTCACCATTCCATGATTATACACTGCCTGGAAGAGCAGAGCCACGTCGGGTACTGTTGTAACATAGATAAATGTGTATCAAGACAATTCCCAAGCCTTGGGGCAAGGGTGGGAGAGGGCCACAAGTGGAGGGATTGCACCGTGTACTGATGGACTTTAACACCCCACCACAACCCGCTGCAGGAGGGGAGATGAACATGAACATTATCATCTCGAGAATGTCAAAGCCCTGAACCCCAGCTACTCCAGCAAAGCAGTGGGTAGATGCAATTCCTACTTCCAGCTCCGGAGTTTGCTTTAGGAGCCCTGGTGCCAGAACACAGCTGTCCCCTGGGTGACCTTCCACAGCTCTGCCTCCCTCCTGGCTAACGAGGGATCATCCTCTCCTGCTTAACACGGCTGCTCTCTGCCAAACTAAGCTTTGCTTCCTCAAGAGAGGAGCCTGCCAAGGCTCAGTTTAGTTCTGCAGGCTTTGCAACAAAAGGAGAATCGTGTTTCTCGCAGAATCCAGAACCTGGCCTGGCTTTCACCCATCCCTGTGTAAACTGAGGGCTGTTCCACCCACCTCAAGGGGAACAGATCCCAGAAAAGAGCTGAACCAGAGCACAAGCCAGGACTTCACCTGTGCACTGCTCTTCTTGTGGTGATGCCATCAAACAGGGACATGTTCAGGTGTTGCACCTGAGTATTGCTGGAGTGATGCCACCAGGTTACTCGTCTTTCTGCTGGCAAGGCTCCCTCCCACCCTGCTCCCATGCACTTACATTTCCTGAATTGCAAAAAATACAGACAGAAAGAGCTGTTGGATCACTCTTCCTGAGTGGATCCTGCAGAACACCACAGGCTCTGCTTCATCCTACATGGATGAGTCAACCCAAAGAGCTGCTGTGACCAGAGGTGGGGAATAAGTAGGAGCAAAGCCAGGCTATGGCCAGGAAAATGCTTCCAGCACACATCCTCACATCCTTCATGCCCTCTTTCCAAAGACCAGCCTGGCATCTCCAGGAACACCGTGCTCACTCTGACACTCGTGGTTTCAGCTCATCATCTCCTTGCCCAGCTCGTTATGGGGCTGATCTCACCCATCCCATTCTGGATGTGATACAGATGCTACAGAGAGCAGCAGAGGAGACAGAAGCCCCACCACAACCAGGAGAACAGAGCAAGGCACAGTCATGGCTGCCCAAAGTGGTGCCACCACAACAGATCCCAGTCTGTCTCGTCCCATGGGACATCCTCTTCCAGTCCCTCTCCTGGCACAAGCTTCAACCACACACACCCCCAGCAAGCCCAAGCTGCTTCACATCCAGGAAAAATGACAGTTCAGATGTCAGCTAACTTTTAATTCAGCTCAGAGAACCTCTCCTGGGATCATGTCTCCTAGTACCAACATCCTGGGCTACAGGAGGTTAAGATTCCCAGCGTGGAAATTCTGTGTTAATTTTTATTCCTGGTTTTTTTTCCCCCACTTGAACCAAATCCTTCTCCTTCTGAGTAATTTCTGCGCTCTGGCTGTGCTCAGACCAAGTCACACCATGTACCATTGATTAAACCTAAAAATAAATAAAATCAAATGGTTTTTACTCTTTTCCATGTGGAGTCAGCCAAGGCAGCACAAGTTGGCAGGAAAAAGTTTTAATTTTGTTTGTGCTGCTACTGTGACTCCACAAAGACCCCAGACTCCCACAGGACAGGGAGCAGGTTACATCTAATCCTCCCTTACCCATGAATTCTGCTTCTGAATTTCCTCAATCTTCTTTCACTCATCCCAATCTCTTTTTTTTTTTTTTTTTTAACAAACAAAAAAATGAACAGCACTAACACTTAAACAAACCCCCCTAAAACCCAACACATTTTTGCTCTTAATCTGGCCCCCTGGGTGTGGAAGAGCCTGTTGCTGCTCCCAGTAGCTCCTTGAGGATGAACAGCTCAGTGCTGCTGTGTTGGAGGAGGTCCCACGGGGTTACTGTGGCACAATAAATCATATCAGCACATCCCTAAAAACTTGGCACATCAGTTCCAACGGCAGCTGGTCCCTCTTAGTTTATTATTTTTAAAGCATTATTTTTAACGCCTATTTTATCCCTGGCTGTAAAGACACTCATTTCAGCTTTTAAGAAGCTCCTGTAGCTTCCCTTCCCCTCCCAACACCACTGAAAGGAGGTGGATGGAGCATGGGAGCATCACTGCTCTGTGGCATCGTTTCCCTTTTGCTCCTCTGAACTTTTTCCAAGGGTTCCAGGCACCACCAGTACTCCTTGGCCTGATTTAAACAGGTGCCACGGTGGGAACAGGAATTTAAACAGCTCAGCCAAGTAAGAAGTTGTAAGAAGCAGACAGAACTTACAGCAACAGACACATGTCCCTCGCTCCCCTTGACAAATACACACTTTGTATTTCCCCTAATTTTGGGAGAATAATTAACCAAAGCCTACAGGAAAATAGAGTTCTTGCAGTGCCTGCTTTGGCATCGATTTTCTGAGTCTCCCCAGTCAAATGTGCTTTGGGATGAGTTTGTGCTTTAATTAGAAACTGTTATTGGGGAGGGGGCATAATTTGGGGAGGGGAAATGACAGATTTTCTGCTGCAAGCAGTCAAATCACTACGAGCTGATACAGGGGATGTTTTGGACAGGTTGAGATGGGATGTTTGCTGCTTTCCATGACCAGACCACAACATTCCTGGCCCTCTCTTCAGAAAATGAAAAGCAACACCACCACGCACACACACACACACACACACACACAAAAGAAACAACTCAGAGAAAGAAGAGAGAAAAAATAAAATAAAAAATATAAACTACAGCAAGATGATCGATTTGCTAAATCAGCTGGTTTGGGAGCAACTGTCCTGGACTAGGAGACAAGGAACTTCACTCCCGATGTTTGGGATGTGCAAGGGACCCCTGTGCCACCCTCCGGGCCCTGATTCCCACCTCTCCAGGGCTGCTCCCCATCTCCAGCCATGGGGGGGGGGGCCGTGGGTTTATATCTTGCTTGAGGATAAATAAAGAGGGAAAGGTGGAGGATAAATAAAGAGAGAAAGGGGTGGGAGGGTGAGGGGGAATTGAGGCAGCCAATGTAACAGCTCCCGGCCTCTCCTCCGACTCCCCCACCCCAATCAAACCCTCCTTTGCATTTCCATGGCCTAAGGGGGGTTTCTCTTGGCGAAAGAAGCGTCTAAACCCTCTGGCTGGCAGCGGGGAAGGATGGCAAAAAATCCCCACCCCTAAAAACAGAAGTGTCGCCTCTGCCGCCTTCCCCCCCCTTGCACACACCTGATACCCCAGCCTGGAAAGGGCCCTCCTGCCCCTCTCTCCATCTCCTCCTTCCCAGCCTTTCCCCCCCCC